>JAOPSE010003089.1:0-61871 GCA_029449295.1 Zea luxurians | reverse complement strand
CTCTATTCTCTTCACTTGCCCTCCACTCCCCACACCAGAGTAGCCTCATCTCCTGTACTTACTACTACCACCACATCACATGCTCTTGCCACTGCCACCACCTCCTCCGCCATTTGGCACCGTCGTCTCGGGCACCCTGGACCTGACGTCATGTCCCAGCTTTCCGGCCACTCCGACATATCATATACTCGGGGCTCTTCTGAGCGCCTCTGTCATGCTTGTCAGCTCGACCGTCACTCCCGTCTTCCTTTTTCCACTTCCACGTCCAGGGCTGTTCAGGCCTTTGATCCTGTCCACTGTGATCTCTGGACATCACCTGTCCTTAGCCTCTCCGGCTACAAATACTACCTGGTCATTCTGGATGACTACTCCCATTTCCTTTGGACTTTCCCCCTTCGGCTGAAGTCCGACACATTTACCACCCTCACTCACTTCTTCGCCTGGGTATCCACCCAGTTCCGGCGCCCGGTCCGTGCCCTGCAGTGCGACAATGGTCGCGAGTTCGACAACAACGCCTCCTGCTCTTTCTTCCTCACTCACGGCGTCCAGTTGCGTCTCTCGTGTCCCTACACCTCTGCTCAGAACGGCCGGGCCGAGCGCATGATTCGCACCACCACCAACATGATCCGCTGCCTTCTCTTTCAGGCGTCTCCCTGCCACCTACTGGGCAGAGGCCCTTCATACCGCCACGCATCTCCTCAACCGTCTTCCCTCGAAGGCGGTGAGCCACCGTACACCTCACTTCGCCCTGTACGGCACAGCCCCTTCCTACGACCACCTGCCCGTGTTCGGTTGTGCCTGCTATCCTAACATTTTCGCTACCGCCCCTAACAAGCTTTCTCCTCGCTCCACTCGCTGTCTCTTCCTCGGCTACTCCTCTGACCACAAGGGGTATCGGTGCCTGGACCTCACCTCCCACCGCATCATCATCTCTCGTCACGTCGTCTTCGACGAAGATGTGTTTCCCCTTGCAGGCTCCACCCCACCAACCGATCTTGACTCCCTCCTCGATTCCGACCCGGTTCCCCCCCACCCCGGTGCCCCGTCTTGCGCTGTTACCTGCTCCTCGTGCAGCCACGACGCCACAGCTCGCGCCCATTTCCACGCCACGCGCGGCCCCGTCGACCCCGCCCACGCCACGCGCGGCCACGTCGATCATGCCTGCGCCATGCGTGGCTCCGTCGATCCTGCCTGCGCCACGCGTGGCCCCGTCGACCCCGCCTGCGCCACGCGCGGCCCCGTCGACCCCGCCTGCGCCACGCGCGGCCCCGTCGACCCCGGCTCGCTTTGCCAACCCCACGCTCGTCTACCACCGCCGCGGCCACGCCACTACCTCGGCGCCCCCCGACTCGGGCCCGTCGACGAGCGCGACCCACTTCGTCGACCCCGCCGTCGTCTATCACCGCCGCGAGCCGGCCACACCCGCCGCTCTCGACGTTCCGGCGGTCCACTCCGAGCCGTCCGTATACCACCCGGTCGCCATCCACCGCGACCCCGAACACGTCCACCCGATGGTGACTCGGCGCGCCGCTGGCGTTCTTCGCCCCGTCGACCGGCTGATCCTGGCAGCTGATACGTCCAGCACTCCACCCGACGCTTCCCCGGTGCCCTCCTCCGTTCGCACTGCCCTCGCCGACCCACATTGGCGTCGTGCTATGGAGGAGGAGTGCGCGGCCCTCTTGGCCAACCACACCTGGGACCTGGTGCCGTGTCCACCAGGCACCAACGTGGTCACCGGCAAGTGGCTATTTCGCCACAAGCTGACCTCGGATGGCTCCCTCGACCGCTACAAGGCCCGTTGGGTCCTTCGGGGCTTCACACAGCGCCCGGAGTGGACTACGACAAGACCTTCAGCCTCGTCGTCAAGTTCGCCACTGTTCGCGCCGTCCTCTCCCTCGCCCTCTCCCGCGATTGGGCGATCCATCAGCTCGATGTCAAGAATTCCTTCCTCCATGGCTCTGACGGAGACTGTCTACTGCAGCCAGCCCACCGGCTTCGTCGACGCTGACCGTCCGGATCTGGTCTGTCGGCTGAACCGGTCCCTGTACAGCCTCAAGCAGGCGCCACGGGCCTGGTACAGTTACTTCGCCTCCTACCTGGCCTCCATCGGCTTCGTTGAGGCCAAGTCGGACACGTCCCTGTTCATCTACCAGCGCGGCGACGACACCGTTACCTCCTTCTCTACGTCGACAACATTGTGCTCACGACATCCACCGCCGACCTTCTACACCGCACGATCGTCGCCCTTCAGCAGGAGTTCGCGATGAAGGACCTGGGGCCCCTACACCACTTCCTCGGCATCACCGCCGAGAGCCGGCCTCAGGGTCTCTTCCTCCACCAGCGCTAGTACGCCATCGACATCCTGGAGCGGGCCGGTATGTCTGACTGCAAGCCTGCTCCACGCCTGTCGACACTCAGGTGAAGCTCTCTAAGGACGACGGGCCTCCGGTCGCCGACGCGACGTCTTACCGGAGCCTGACCGGCGCGCTCCAGTACCTCACCTTCTCCAGGCCCGACATCGCATACGCCGTCCAGCAGGTGTGCCTGCATATGCACACTCCGCGGGAGCCCCATCTCACCGCGCTCAAGTGGATTCTGCGCTACCTCCGCGGCTCCCTCGACTACGGCCTCCTTCTCCGACCATCCCCGACGTGGGAGCTCGTGGTCTACACCGACGCTGACTGGGCTGGCTGTCCCGACACGCGCCGGTCCACCTCCGGTTACGCCGTGTTCCTGGGCGCCAACCTCGTCTCTTGGGCCGCCAAGCGTCAGCCCGTCGTCTCTCGCTCCAGCGCTGAAGTCGAGTACCGTGCCGTGGCCAACAACGTGGCAGAGGCCTCCTGGCTGCGCCAGCTCCTCCACGAGCTCCACAGTCCCCTCCAGCGCGCCACCCTCGTCTACTGCGACAACGTCAGCGCGGTCTACCTCTCCACCAACCCCGTGCAGCATCAGCGCACAAAGCATGTGGAGATCGACCTGCACTTCGTTCGCGAGCGTGTCACTGCCGGTGACGTTCGGGTTCTCAGCGTCCCCACCACGCTGCAGTTCACCGACATCTTCACCAAGGGGTTACCGTCGAGTGTATTTTTAGACTTTCGATCCAGTCTCAACATCTGTACAGGATAGAGTTGTGACTGCGAGGGGATGCTAGAATACCCGTTTAGGGTTTGGGGTCTTCCCCGTGTAATGACCATCTCACCCTTCTGTAATGGGCCTGGCCCAGTTTACTCAGCCTATTAATACATCACCCAACCCCTATTAGGGTTAGGGTTTACTATTCCAATACAAACTACTCCCTCCGTTCTAAATTATAAAATGTTTTGTCTTTTGTAGATACATTATTTTTATCTAAGTGCATAGCAAAACATATGTATCTAGAAATGCCAAAACGCCTTAGAATTTGGAATAGAGGGGGTATGAATTAAATTACCACATCAGGACTTAATAGGATGGAAGAATAGTGTTAAATTCTTGGTAATATAGAGCTGTTCAGTAATAATGTCGAAACATAATCGGACCATAGCAGAGAGACACAGATGAGCATAAAGTGGAGGTAACATTTCAATGGCCTCCCAACTATTACTCAAAAAAATTAAGAATGCAAAATTGACCAGTTGTTTGACCATATTGCAAACAATACAAAACAGTTCGGTCTTGGCAAATGTACACAGAATAAGATATTCTTGATTTAGCATATGCAGATATGCTAATAAGCTATGACGAGCAATCCAGTACAGCAAAGCAGTAAAGTTGACACTCATCAAACTTAGATGTCCTTTGGTGTCCACAAAGAAATAAGGTTGTCCACTCTTACCTGAACTTTTTGAAACACAAATCTGTGTGGCAATTTTAGACTGTACTCCAACTAGTATATACTCGCTCAAGTTCACATTTTAGCCTGTATCCCATGTTTGAAGTATTTGTCCATAGAGGAAAACATGGGCATAGTTATTGAAATATTTCCTTGTACAATTGTTCTGTAATGATGTTAAAAGACATTAAGGGGTTGTTTGGACCTCTAGTTTTGTGAAAAAGTGAATCCCAATAAACATGTTTGTCTGTTTCCCTGAAAATTTCATTTGAGTTATGCAACTAACTTGAGGATAAGCAAAACTAGTTTATCAAAAATCTGGTTTTCCGGTTTATTGAAATTGATCAATAGGTGTTTTCTCAAAATGTGTTTCAGGTGTCATCATTCTCAACAACCTGGCAACTTCAGTACAACAGCTTCAGTCGAAAAGTCACGTGGGCTAGAGCTTGCCCCCAGCACAAAAAAAAACCATGCTAAAAGCTTTTCCAGAAGGTGATGACGAAGAGCACGACAATGAGAGCAACAACCAGGACAGCAAAAGCTTGGTGGTATGGTATCACACGCATTGATGAGAGGGAGATGATGCTGTGTGGGAGTGATATGCAATGGCCAGGGAGGGAAGATGCTCAGGTTGTTGCTGTCCACATGGATGCTCAGCAAGATGCTGGAACAGATGACTGAGATGGAGAGAAAGTTCAGCAGGCATCATGCATGATGACACTGATTATTGCTTAGCCAGAGTGCTATGGCCATTTGTGCTCTGCTGGATCTTTAGTGCTGGATACCCTATCCATTGCTTGGGATTAGAAATAAAGAGGCACCCGTGTATTTGAGCTATGGAAAGGAAGCAGGAAGATGATCAATTCATGATTTCACGTGTTGTGCAATGAAGAGTAGAGGGAACAATTATGCAAGGATGAAATAACGGGTAAGGGAGAGATTAGCAAACCTCAGTTTAGTTTCCTACATATAGTCCAAACAACATGTTAGTTATGTAAACCCAGATTAACAGTCTAGCAATCTAAAACTAGTTTTCCCTGAAATCTCTGATAAAATTGTGTTTTTACCGAAAAAATTCACTATTTTATAGAACCAGACTACTAAATGATTGTAGCATGCCATTTAACAGGGATCTTGTAGCCATTACTCGTTAACATTTCCAAGAGCTAGTGATTCGTTGTCCTTTGTTTATGGTGGTCATATGCATAAATATATCATGTAATTAACCTATAATTAACGGGGGTCAGTTCAAAAGGAGTAACCCAATTCGTGTCCACTTCTCATGACTAGACAGAAAGGAAGGTTGGATAGATAATCTTACTAAGAATATCTTCAAGGAATTCCTGACGGGCCTTCTCGAGCTCATCCTGCTTTTCCATTCTGAATCATCAAATTAGCCACCAACAAAACAAAAGAGAATGGATATAAGCAACGATATAGGAATGAATTCCACCCCAAACAACAAAACCCTAACCCGCGCAGAAGCATAACAATTCTCATCTTACAGCTTATCGTTGAGCTCCGCATTGTCTTCTTGAGTTCGCTGACCCAATCTTTCATGGCTGAATCATCAAAACAAAAGGGAAAAATCAAAGCAGGGAAAAAGAACAAGCGCTTCGCCCAAAACCCTCCCTCCCATTCCCATAGTTCCGCCCAAATCGAGTCCAGCACGGAGATAGGTTCGGCCAGGACTTGTACCATCGTAAAGCTCCTTGAGCTCCGCCTCTCGCTTCCGCTCTAGCCCCTCGTCTAGCAGCTTCCTCTTCTGCGGTGCGGCAATAGATTAACCGGAAAACAATAATTGCGGTGTCAAACCACCGCGCACCGCGGGCGCCATAGAAATGGTATAAGGAAGAAGCGGGCGTGCCCGCGCTACCTTGAGAACAGTGTACTTCTCGTGGAACTTGGAGTCGAACCGCTCCATCGGCGCCAGGGACGGATCGAGAAGCTTGTAGACGCAGGTCCGAGCGCGCGCGGGGGAGTTTGAACTCCCACGTTGCGGAGAGTGGAGAACTACAGTACTAGACCCGCGACCGCGAATTGCTTTGATCCGAAAATTTCTCCGTATTTCTCTACTCTTCCTACTCTACTCTACTTCAATAAAGCACCGATCTTTTATGATTTCTACTGTGTCTTCTTTTTGTGTCATGGAATTTTATAAAGAAAATTTGTCTATCTTTTTATGCTTAGCTAATTTGGATGAGACATCCCTTCATGATTTTAAATGTCTCTTTACTGAAATCCCACTTTTATATTGTAATGCAAGTGCCACAAAACTTGTGAACGAACTTGTAAACCACTCAAGAACCAAACAAGTTGACATCCAATAAGACCATAAAACCAAAAAAGATATCAAAATTTGACATGTGAGCACCAAAGAAACTAGACTATATCTTTACCAAGCCTCTCGATGAGTCAATGGTTTGCACTTTTTGTTGTGAACTAAAATATACTTGACTCTTGTAACATAGTTTAAAATGGTGCGCGCCTTGGTTAATCATCTAGTATATATCTCAAAAGGTTTCAAAACACTATATTATTGTGCTTCAAAATGTTTTATCAAAAGATGCTTGCATGATATGGTCATTATATTGCTCATTGATTTGTTGCTGGACATATATGACAAGAGCACTTGTCCATGTCCTAAACTATAACTACATAGTGTGTAGCATAACCTGGTAATTTGGTGGGATACAACAGCACCACATATCTCTAATTGGTGTCACATCGCCACAGTACCGCACAAGCACACGACAGCGCCACATCTTGAACTACAACAACAATTTGGTCAACATAGTAGTTGTGTTGGCCCACCTTTTCCATCTACCCCTAAGAGCCCATAGTAAGTCCATCTCCGGATCCAGCTCTCTCCTCATCTATTATTTCTCTGTGATGGCTCTCTCTCTCTTGCACTCGCCTGCATCGTTGACCTTACTATAGCGCTGCATCCCGGCAATTGCATGTCACTCGTTGACTAAATTCATTTGTCCCTAGAGTGTGTTTAAGGTTGTGACCGAGTCGTTTTCTTCCCTCTAGTCAACATTCCCTCAACAAGGTGAAAACCCTAACCTTCTACATATATGTCATGTTAGCTCAAATCTTGGTAGATTTTTGTATTAGTGTTCATATAGACAAGTAGAAGCATTTGTGTTGGTTGAATTGGATAGGATGGAAGACTATCTAGTTGATTTGGTAAACTGACGCAGTAGTGCCACATAACCATGCGATAGCGCCTCACTCAGTGCACTATATTTAATTAAAGACTCCCTCATTCTATTCAATTCATACCAATATATACTTCTATTCACCTCTTTCTGTAGCCAACTATGCATTCTATCTCTTCATGTATAGATGAGCTTTGACGATGATCAGTTTGAGAAGAGGACCAAGAGGAGACAAGATCTAGCTATAGGAAGGTAAAAACAACCTTCTCATCATGGAAGTGTAGTTGGTCATTATCGAGGATTATTTGGTAGTGAACTTTTGGGGTAGATTGTGAGGTCGAGAACTAGAGATAAATGCAGAAGAGATGTGAAGATTAGACAGGTTAGGCTCTTGATACGAGATAATACCCTATGCCATGTATGCTAGTGGCTATTGCTTATGATATAATGATCTGCCTCTTGGTGTGCTTCGTCCCTTTTTATAGTACAAGGAGGGGAGGTTACAAGAGGGTTATCTAGTCTTGTACCAGATAAGGATACGTAATAGGATACATATCATACTAACCAAATCTAACTAGGACTCTTAGTTCTACCATTACTAGTTGGTTTCCCTTATTATCCAGACTCTACTATATTATATCGATATCTCCTTATCTACCAGTCTAATAAGTTTCTGCACCTTCATCTTTCCTAGATGAATCATGTATCTCTTTGACATGTGAGTCGAGCCCCTGGATAGCGTAGCCGAGATCTTAGACCCATCAATTAGGTTCTTGTTCATTGAAGTGTTCTCAGATACCCCTGGTATATATCCTTAACAATAGCCCTCGAGATTGATTTGGTAGAGGTATTAACTCGGGCATATTGGACTCCAATATTGAATATTGTCTTCTAAGCCCTGTATATGATACTTTGAGTTGTTCCTGATGACAACCGGGTCCTCTGCTTTGATACATAGCCCCCGAGTCCTAAGACTCAACCTTTTACTATTCAGGACGACCAAAACTCTAGATTGACACTCCAGATTCTGCAAATTCACATAGCTCCAGCTTCTAGCTCCCAAGCCCATGGCACTTGCCTTCCGCTATGACTTATAAATATGCCCACTCTATGACCTTTAATATTCCACTAGCCCATCACTTTCTAGTGCTCTGATTCCATTACTGACTTGTCTTCCCAACCAATCCATGAAACCCTAAATCGCTCAGCTGCTGCTAGATCTCAAGCTACATCTATGGTTGCATCACATCCTCGTGACTTTGGGGCTTCCTCAGTTTAGCTATAGCTTCCCCAGCAATGGCTCCAAAAAGGTTTGTTGGCATTTCTTATACCAATTAGAGATAATCTGCCAGCGTAAATATTCACGTTGTAGCCTTTCACCCAAAAGCATTCTAGGGTATAAAAAATCCATAGGGAAACGAGAAGTAAAGTAACACAGGATAACCAAAATTGACCGATAAGATGAAACTAGAATGTGAAGTGCAAATAAGGTAGAGCATGCTTTATATTTTAAGAATACACACTTAACGTCCTATACATAGTAGTATTGAGCTAGTCAAGGTTACATAGACACCAGGAGTAAGTATTGTGTAGTTATTGTGGATGATTATTCTCGCTTCACTTGGGTGTTCTTTTTGTAGGAAAAAAATTGAGACCTAAGGGACATTAAAGAGATTCTTGAGAAGAGCTCAAAAGGAGTTCGACACAAATTAAAGATTTTATTGATGAGCAGGGAATTAAGCATGGGTTCTCCTCTCCCTATACACCACAACATGGTGTTATAGAGAGAAAAATAGAACTCTCATGGATATGATGAGAACTATGCTTGAGGATTACAAGACATCATATCAGTTTTGGGCGAAAGCAATCATGGCTTGCTACGCCATCAACCGGTTATATCTACACTGAATCCTCAAAAACCTCCTACAAACTCCTCACCAGTAAAATTCCCAATGTTTCATACTTTATAGTCTTTGAGAGTAAATGCTTTATTCTTTTTAAGAGAGGCAGAAATTCAAAATTTGCTCCTAAAGCAGTAGAATGCTTCTTACTTGGTTATGACTCAAACATAAGGGCATATAGAGTTTTCAACAAATCCACTAGATTAGTTGAGGTTTCTTGTGACGTTGTGTTTGATGAGACTAATGGCTCTTAGGTAGAGCAAGTTGATCTTGATGAGCAAGATGATGACGAAGCCCCATGCACTACGCTAATGAACATGTCCATTAGAAATGTGTGCCCACAAGTGCCCGATGTGCCTACACAAGCACAAGATAAACCATCGTCCTCCACAAGAGCATCCCCTCCAACTTAGGATAGTGAGCAAGCTCAAGAAGATGAGGAACAAGTTCAAGATCAAGAGCAAGCTCAAGAATATGGCATACATCAAGTGGGAGATGAAGAAAAAGATCAAGAAAAGGAGGATGACTAGGAGATTCAAGCAACAAAGGCGCCACATCCAAGAGTCCACCAAGCAATTCAAAGAGATCACCCCATCGACATGATTCTCGGTGATATCCAAAAGGGGCAACTACTCTCTCTAGAATTGCTAATTTCTATGAGAACTACTCCTTTGTGTATTCTTTTGAGCCTTTTAGGGTTGAAGATGCACTAAAGGATTCGGACTAGGTGATGGCAATGCAAGAGAAGCTCAACAATTTTAAGAGAAATGAGGTTTGGCACTTAGTTCCATGTCCTAACCAAAATGTTGTAGGGACCAAATGGGTGTTCCGCAACAAGCAGAATGAACATGGTGTGATGACAAGAAACAAAGCCCGAGTTATGGCCAAGGGGTACTCATAAGTCGAAGGTTTGAATTTTGATGAGACCTTTGCATCCATAGCTAGGCTTGACTTGATTTGCATATTATTAGCCTATGTTACTTACCATGATTTCAAGTTGTTTCAAATGGATGTGAAAAGTGCCTTCCTCAATGGTCCTATCAAGGAAGATGTGTATGTTGAGCAACCTCCTGCTTTAAAGATGATAAGTATCCCTCTCATATCTATAAGCTCTCAAAGGCGCTCTACAGGCTTAAGCAAGCGTCGAGGGCATTGTATGAATGCTTGAGAGATTTTCTAATTTCTAATGCCTTCAAAGTTGGAAAAGCAGATCCTACACTCTTTACTAAAACCATTGAAAATGACTTATTTATATGCCAAATCTATGTTGATGATATCATATTTAGGTGTACTAACTAAAAGGTAAATGTGCCCTTGGGTCATTTTCTAGTTGTTTTGGAGATTTAATGCTCAACACATTACTAATAACTAACACTACTCTTATGAGCATGAGTACAGGTGTTTAAAAAGCAAATTGAAGCAAAGGTACGTCTCTAGCACTTAGTCATTTGTTTTAGGTGCTAACAATGTTCATCTAAGTGTTAGGGAACTTCTCTCAAGTCAAGCAAAAATGTAGTGAAGAAGGTTGGCTTAGTATGGCCAAACTTGGACCAGTCTCAGCCTCACAGGACAGTCACCCCGAGACGCGCTCGAGTGAGTCAGAACAGCGCTCGGGCAAATCGGAGATGCGTTCGGGCGAGGCCTGCACTCGGGCGAGTCATGATTGCGCTTGGGTGAAATGTGACTATCTCATGTTCGAGGATGGGCTCTGGCGTGCTAGGACTATGTATCCCACTGAGTTTGGCCTCGGGCGAATCGGGTCATGGCTACCTCGGGCGAGTTGTGACTGCCTCGAGCGGGTCCTAACTGCCTCAGACGAGTTGTGGCCTTGAGCAAGCTATGGCCTCTAGCGTGATGCTACCTCAGGCACATTGCTACCTCGAGCGCATTGTAGCCTTGGACATGTTGTGGCCTTGGGCGTATCATGTCTAGTGTGCCATGAGATCGAAGGCGCACAACAGTCGTCTCGGCCGATGAAGGAATGTAACACCCACTTTGTAATTGCTAGAAAGAATACCAATGGAGAAAACAATTTCTCTTTATGTGAATTTGGTCTTTGTGCATCATCCCATGTGAACAACATATTCAAAAGCAAATAATTAATAAAAAGAATATATGCCATTAAAAATTATGCATCATGCTGGATATTGTGTTTGTGGAGTGTATTTTGTGACTATACAAAAGAAAAAAATATAAATATATAAAATAAAGAGAATATTAATACCTAGATGAGAATTTAAGAGTTAAAGGGAACTTTAGAAATATGGAGAAAAGGAATAAAGGGTATAAAAATATAAACAACATATATGTGATTATACTTCTAAGGTTGGTACTTTTTATTTCACAATATAAATTGAGGATAAACTGGCACAAGATTTGAATTTAAATCTGGATTTAAAATGGAATTTGAAAACTAAAAGGAAAAGGAAAACATAAAAGGAAAAGGAAAAGCGCCTGCCTGGGCCGTGGCTACCCCTTTTGGCCCAGTTTTGCATTACCCCTCCGCGCAGCCCAGGCGGGAGCATGGCTGCGCTGCTGGCTCCGCTGACAACGTGGGCCTACTGGTCAGGAAGACTTCGCGCGTGCGCACCAGTCACAGACATGTGGACCCGTGTTGCCAGGGTCATCTTCCCCTGATTGCCGCTGGCGAGAAACGGGTCTCCAAAGTCGCCGCCGCTTTACTCGCCGATGAATCGCGCGCGTAGTTGTAACAGCCACCGCGTTGATAGGAGGATCAGGTCGAGATTTGCCCCCTCAACCTGGGTACAAAGACCCCGGGCGCGTCGCGAAGACTGTTGACCACCCCGTGCGCGATCTCTGGCATGCGGAACCCGCGCGTCGTCGCCTAACTCCGCCGAGTTCAGAGCTAAGCCGCCGCAACCGCGCATGCCACAATCTGCGCTGGCCCATGACCTGAACTCTGAGCGTCGTGATCCTCACCTTCTAAATCTGCGGACCGACCCCCTCCTTTCCTCTCCCTTTCCCCATTGCCACCGTGCGCCATTGCGAAAGAAAGTAGCCGCCATGCTTGTTCCCAGACCACCGCGCCACCTGTAGCCGAATTGGAGTGCAGGGAGTTTCGCCTGACACCACTGGAGCCGCTCATCACATCGCTGTACGAGAAGGGCCCCTGGACCTCCATAATTGCTCGACGGAGGCCGCTACTGCCGCCAAACCCCGTCGTCGGCTCTCTGCACCGATCAACCACCGGTAAGATTACCCCCATTGTGTTCGTCGTAATCTCCACTACCGATTGCTCATCACTGTGTTGGAATAGCTCGCCAAATCGCGGATCCGTAGTTCGCCGCCGTGCTCACATCCGTAGGATTAACTGGGCGGCGCCGCCACGCATGGTCTGTGTGTTGGGGAGGAAGAAAGGTGCGATGGCCGTTGATTCGGGATTCGATGGCCAGGATTAAAATGAAGAATACCCTTTCATGTTATAAAATCAGGATCCTTGATTTTCGATCGTGCGGTGCAGTGTGGTCGAGGGGAATCGTATCACTGGGACCGTGGATCTTCGATCCGACGGGCTGGATTGTGCGTGGTTGTGTAAATCGCATGGATCTAATCTGGGCCCTCGGTTGGAAATCGAACGGCCGTGATCACAAGATACCCCTTCGGCTGAAGCCTTTTGCATAAGAAACCCTGTAGTTTATAGAAAACAACCCGCGGTCCATTGTAACTGTTGACTGTGTCTCGGGTTTCTTGTCCCGAGGCCCCTGGCATTTACAGAAATTGAGGCCTAGTCCATAGTTCTTTAAATTCAGTTATTTAATTATAGAAATTACTTTTTAATACAAAATAATTGCTAGAACTTTGATAATTCATAGAAAATACACATGAACTCCAAATTAATCCATTCCAGTTCCTAAAATTTTATAATTTTATTCTCTATCACCTAGAGCCTCTGTTATGTCATGAAAACAGTAAGAAATTTAATTCCACACTTAATCCTATTCAAAGCACATAAAACCTTTGAAAATGCATAACTTAAAATCTATAACACAGAAAATTATGATTCCTGTTCCTAGGATTCTATTTTAATATGTAGATTATTAATGTGTATTTTATTTATATGTTTGGTGTAATGTTAATTTCTCTATATACACTGTGCTTGTTTGTATGGTGGCGAGTAGAAGAGCCCGTTGCTGGGGATACTGGTGAGCAGCAGGTTGAAGTAGCTGAGCAGGAGCTCATTGAAGGCAAGTTGTGCCCTTGACCACTTTTTACCCAATAATGTTCTTAAATATCACTTTTCCATGCATAGGTTAATTTTGATGGGACCCAATAGGTCACCCTAGATTGTTTATCTCATTACCTTGTTTACCCCTGAATCACTTGGGTAGTTTGCTAATGCTTTACATGGTTTTGGGATAATCATTTATTACCTCTATGTTCCAATTCTTGTTGTTATTCTGTTTTGTTCATGTTGAGATCATTAATGTTAATTGGAACATAGAGCTTAACTTGAGAACCACGTGCCACCACAAGGGTGGAATGGGACGCCCTTGGCTGACTAATTAGGAAAGCTAGTGGAAGACTACCTTACCCGAAAGGGGCAAGGGCAGTAGGGGAGAGGTCAGTGCGGGGAGGTCCCTGGTTGATTTTGCTGCGATGGCTATCAGCCAGGAACCCTTTACTGGATCTTCCCATAAACTGTAGCGGGTTTTCGGAAGCTAGTGGAACTTTGTAAAGGCCTCGTAGTGTTGCCCTGCCGTGCTTCCTAGGTAGAGGTATACGGGGAGTCGCGACCCCTTGGCAGATGGGTAACATGACTTGTGGGTAAAGGGTACAACCTCTGCAGAGTGTAAAACTGGTATACTAGCCGAGCTCACGGTCATGAGCGGCTCAGGACTCTCTGATGTTTAAATTATGGAACTTAAATTCAATTTTGTCATTTGCATTGCATGGGTTTGTTATTAATTTTGTTCTATCACTTTACTTAAGGTTTGGTATTTACTTACACTTAGTAACTGCTAATAAAATTTTGACCAACTACTTAAAAGCAATGCTCAGCTTTAACCCCTGTCTTTGATTAAGCCTTACACATCACATGAACTCACACCTTTGTGAGTTTATGTCCACTGGTTCCCCACAACTTGTTGAGCTATGATCATGTGTGAGCTCACCCTTGCTGTCTCACACCCCCCCCCACAGGAGATGATCAGGTGTTTCAGGAGGAGCCTCAAGGCGAGGAGTTTGACTTGATCTAGGTGGCGTTTCCCAGTCGACATTGGCGCCGACGATCCTTAGTTCGTTTTATCTTTATTACTCTATTTTGTAATAAGTCTTCCGCTATGTAATAAATACTCTGATGTTTTATGACATTTATCTCTATACACTCTGTTATTATATATGTTGTCTTCTTGGCGCATGTATGAGATGCACCCGGCTTTGTTCCTTAAAACCGGGTGTTACAGAAGTGGTATCAGAGGAAATGTTGACTGTAGGACGAAACCTAGATAGACTGGACAAACCCTTACCTACTTATCTCATTCTGATTCATTCTACACTCACCTTACTCTGATTCTTTCTACACTTTATCTTAATCCTGTCTCACCTTCTACTGTTCTACTCTGATCATTCTTACCTTTTCTACTCTAAGACAAGATGGATTTCAAACCTTGGAATCCCTACCCCTACGACATTTTTAAGAGATAGGAGGCCTAAGACCAAATTAAAACTATTTTCTCTATTAAAAAAAAATGTTGGTTGATTGTTCTGATGATCAATGCCTGATTTGCTCTTTGATTGATTGAATAGATGGACATCTTAGCATGTACCAACATAAGGTATTGTATTAGCTATAGTAGGTGAAATATTAATCTGCTTAGCTAATAAATCCCCCAAAATAACATGATTGTAATTACTGCCTTGTCTACTGCTCTTTCTTACCTTATGTATCTAACTCAGATGGTCAATACCAGGAAAGGAAAGATTATCACGCAACAGCAAACAGAAATGAATCCTCCGAATCCCCCACCTGTTGAAACCGAGCAAGTGATCGCAACCCAAAGGCTGGTAATACAGCAATTGACAGACATGATGACCGAAATGCAAAGCCAGATAAGACAAGAACGCGAAGAAATACGTCAGGCCCGTCTGGAGATACAGCAAGAAATAAGGCAATCACGGTTGGAGAGACAACAACAAGAGCAACCACCATCTCCACCACCACCGGCTCCACCAAGCTACATAAACATATATGTAAATTACTACTATTTGTAGGGTCTACATGTTCCTTTAGTTAGTATTCGGTATGATACCATTTTAGGAGGAATAAAAAGGTCTATTTGACCCCATGATTTGCTAATAAAATTATGCGTCATGCTGAGATTTTGGTTTGGGTATATGTGTTGGACAATATGAGGAAACCCATGAGAGTAATTACACCTAAAGGGACTGAAGAATCAGTGAACGGAGTTGCAAGAGGCTGAGTACATTCGTCCGAGTCTTCACCTTGGAGAGCACCAGTTTTGTTCGTAAAGAAGAAAGATGGATTGCAAGGGGTGTGCGTGGATTAAAGGTCCCTTAATTATGCCACTGTGAAGAGCAAGTTTCTGTTACCCGCATTAAGGATTTATTTAATCGGATGAGAGGAGCCAGGGTACTCTCGAGGATCGACCTCCGATCGGGATACCATCAGATGAAGATTGGACCATCAGATATTCCTAAGACGGCTTTCTCGACTCGATATGGATTATATGAGATCATCGTTATGTCGTTTGGATTAATTAATGCACCAGCTTATTTTATGGATTTGATGCATAAGATGATTTTGGAGTATTTGGACAGATTCGTCGTGGGGTTCATCGACGATGTTCTTATCTATTCTAAGAATGATAGTGACCATGAAGAACATCTAAGGTTGGTGCTACAGAAACCTTAAGAAAATCAACTCTACGCCAAGTACGGTAAATGCGAGTTTTGGATTGGCGAAGTGCCATTACTTGGACATATCATTTCTAATGAAGGGATATTAGTAGATCCTGCTAAAGTCAAGGAGATAGTGGTGTGAAGCATACCCACTACAGTTACAGAGATTCGGAGTTTCTTAGGACTTGTAGGATATTATCAGAGATTTATTGAAGGATTTTCTAAGATTGCTAAGCTTATGACCTCGCTTTTGGTGAAGGAAAGATAAGTCAAATGGGACGAGAAGTGCCAAGTATATACGGATCATAAGAGTTTGAAGTATATATTCACTCAGAAGGATCTCAACCTTAGGCAACGCCATTGGTTGGAGCTTATTAAGGATTACGATTTGGAAATTCACTATCACCCGGGCAAGGCAAATTTGGTTACAGATGCCTTGAGTCGCAAGGAGCGTGTTCATTCAGCTGTTGTTGCCCAGCTACCCGATGAGATTGTTGAGGATTTCAAGAGACTTAACCTGGGGATAGTTGCTCATACTGAAGGAGTTACTATTGATGTGGAACCTACTTTGGAGCAAGAGATCCGCAAAGGACAAATTGGTGATGCTAAGATACAAGAGATTAAGGATCTGATTACTTAAGATCGAGTTCCGGAATTCACGGAAGATGAGCAAGGCAACATATGCTTCAAGGACAAGAGATGTGTTCCGGAGATTGAAAGCCTTCGTGAGACTATATTGAAGAAAGCCCATGACTTGGATTATTCTGTTCATCTTGGGAGTACCAAGATGTATCAGGATTTGAAGCGGACATACTTGTGATATGGATTGAAGAGAGATGTGGTTGCACATGTGGCTATGTGCGATGTGTGTCAAAGAGTTAAGGCTGAACACGGGAGGCCAGCTGGACTATTATACCCATTAAGGATACCCGAGTGGAAATGAGAAGGGATTGGTATGGATTTCATTACTGGATTGCCTCGCGCCTCGAAAGGATATGGTTCTATATGAGTTATTGTGGATAGACCTACCAAAGTGGCTCATTTCATCTTGCTCAAGACTACTCATAAGGGATCTCAATTGGTAGAGTATATATGGCTTGGATTGTGTCCCTACCTGGTGTACTGAAGAAGATCATTTTGGATAGAGGATCACAGTTTACCCCCAGATTTTGGAAAAGTTTTCATGAGAATATGGATACGAAGTTGAATCATAGTTCGACCTACCTCAGACTGATGGACAGACTAAAAGGACTAACC
The DNA here is from genome assembly GCA_029449295.1 of Zea luxurians. Taxonomy (NCBI): domain Eukaryota; kingdom Viridiplantae; phylum Streptophyta; class Magnoliopsida; order Poales; family Poaceae; genus Zea; species Zea luxurians. Next base: position 44,859 of record JAOPSE010003089.1, on the reverse strand, counting down.
AAGTGTTGGAGGACATGTTGAGAGCTTGTGCCCTTCAGCATGGTAGTAGTTGGAACAAGAGTCTACCTTATGCTAAGTCCTCATATAATAATAGTTACCAGGCCAATCTGAAGATGTCACAGTTCGAGACTCTATATGACAGGAAATGCAGGACTCCTCTATTTTGGACCAGACTAGAGGAAGACAATTCTTTGGACCCAAACTTATTCAAGAGGCAGAAGAACAAGTTTGTATAATTCGAGAGAACTTGAGGATAGTTCAGACCAGACCAAAGAGATATGATGATAATAGAGGAAGACCAATTGAGGTTGAGGAAAGAAATCATGTGTACCTCAGGGTGTCACCACTTCGTGGAAAGAGGAGATTCAAAGTTAAGGGCAAATTGTCCCCTCGCTACATTGGACCATTCTTGATCTTTAGGAGAGTTGGAGAGATGGCCTACCAACTTGAGTTACCTGCTAGTCTATCAGATGTGCATAATGTGTTCCACGTGTCTCAACTTAAGAAGTGTCTCCGTGTCCCTGAGGAACAGTTACTAATGGAAGAGCTCAGTGTTCAAGGAGATTTGACTTACACGGAGTACCGGTCAAGATTTTGGATACTTTAACTCGAGTTACAAGGAATAAGGTTATAAAGATGTGCAAAGCCCAATGGAGTCACCACGATGATGATGAAGCAACTTGGAAAAGAGAAGAAGAGCTTCGTATAGATTTTCCCCACCTTTTCTCTAGTTCTTCTTAAATCTCGAGGACGAGATTATTTTTAAGGGGGGTAGGATTTGTAACACCCACTTTGTAATTGCTAGAAAGAATACCAATGGAGAAAACAATTTCTCTTTATGTGAATTTGGTCTTTGTGCATCATCCCATGTGAACAACATATTCAAAAGCAAATAATTAATAAAAAGAATATATGCCATTAAAAATTATGCATCATGCTGGATATTGTGTTTGTGGAGTGTATTTTGTGACTATACAAAAGAAAAAATATAAATATATAAAATAAAGAGAATATATTAATACCTAGATGAGAATTTAAGAGTTAAAGGGAACTTTAGAAATATGGAGAAAAGGAATAAAGGGTATAAAAATATAAACAACATATATGTGATTATACTCTAAGGTTGGTACTTTTTATTTCACAATATAAATTGAGGATAAACTGGCACAAGATTTGAATTTAAATCTGGATTTAAAATGGAATTTGAAAACTAAAAGGAAAAGGAAAACATAAAAGGAAAAGGAAAAGCGCCTGCCTGGGCCGTGGCTACCCCTTTTGGCCCAGTTTTGCATTACCCCTCCGCGCAGCCCAGGGGGAGCATGGCTGCGCTGCTGGCTCCGCTGACAACGTGGGCCTACTGGTCAGGAAGACTTCGCGCGTGCGCACCAGTCACAGACATGTGGACCCGTGTTGCCAGGGTCATCTTCCCCTGATTGCCGCTGGCGAGAAACGGGTCTCCAAAGTCGCCGCCGCTTTACTCGCCGATGAATCGCGCGCGTAGTTGTAACAGCCACCGCGTTGATAGGAGGATCAGGTCGAGATTTGCCCCCTCAACCTGGGTACAAAGACCCCGGGCGCGTCGCGAAGACTGTTGACCACCCCGTGCGCGATCTCTGGCATGCGGAACCCGCGCGTCGTCGCCTAACTCCGCCGAGTTCAGAGCTAAGCCGCCGCAACCGCGCATGCCACAATCTGCGCTGGCCCATGACCTGACCGAACTCTGAGCGTCGTGATCCTCACCTTCTAAATCTGCGGACCGACCCCCTCCTTTCCTCTCCCTTTCCCCATTGCCACCGTGCGCCATTGCGAAAGAAAGTAGCCGCCATGCTTGTTCCCAGACCACCGCGCCACCTGTAGCCGAATTGGAGTGCAGGGAGTTTCGCCTGACACCACTGGAGCCGCTCATCACATCGCTGTACGAGAAGGGCCCCTGGACCTCCATAATTGCTCGACGGAGGCCGCTACTGCCGCCAAACCCCGTCGTCGGCTCTCTGCACCGATCAACCACCGGTAAGATTACCCCATTGTGTTCGTCGTAATCTCCACTACCGATTGCTCATCACTGTGTTGGAATAGCTCGCCAAATCGCGGATCCGTAGTTCGCCGCCGTGCTCACATCCGTAGGATTAACTGGGCGGCGCCGCCACGCATGGTCTGTGTGTTGGGGAGGAAGAAAGGTGCGATGGCCGTTGATTCGGGATTCGATGGCCAGGATTAAAATGAAGAATACCCTTTCATGTTATAAAATCAGGATCCTTGATTTTCGATCGTGCGGTGCAGTGTGGTCGAGGGGAATCGTATCACTGGGACCGTGGATCTTCGATCCGACGGGCTGGATTGTGCGTGGTTGTGTAAATCGCATGGATCTAATCTGGGCCCTCGGTTGGAAATCGAACGGCCGTGATCACAAGATACCCCTTCGGCTGAAGCCTTTTGCATAAGAAACCCTGTAGTTTATAGAAAACAACCCGCGGTCCATTGTAACTGTTGACTGTGTCTCGGGTTTCTTGTCCCGAGGCCCCTGGCATTTACAGAAATTGAGGCCTAGTCCATAGTTCTTTAAATTCAGTTATTAATTATAGAAATTACTTTTTAATACAAAATAATTGCTAGAACTTTGATAATTCATAGAAAATACACATGAACTCCAAATTAATCCATTCCAGTTCCTAAAATTTTATAATTTTATTCTCTATCACCTAGAGCCTCTGTTATGTCATGAAAACAGTAAGAAATTTAATTCCACACTTAATCCTATTCAAAGCACATAAAACCTTTGAAAATGCATAACTTAAAATCTATAACACAGAAAATTATGATTCCTGTTCCTAGGATTCTATTTTAATATGTAGATTATTAATGTGTATTTTATTTATATGTTTGGTGTAATGTTAATTTCTCTATATACACTGTGCTTGTTTGTATGGTGGCGAGTAGAAGAGCCCGTTGCTGGGGATACTGGTGAGCAGCAGGTTGAAGTAGCTGAGCAGGAGCTCATTGAAGGCAAGTTGTGCCCTTGACCACTTTTTACCCAATAATGTTCTTAAATATCACTTTTCCATGCATAGGTTAATTTTGATGGGACCCAATAGGTCACCCTAGATTGTTTATCTCATTACCTTGTTTACCCCTGAATCACTTGGGTAGTTTGCTAATGCTTTACATGGTTTTGGGATAATCATTTATTACCTCTATGTTCCAATTCTTGTTGTTATTCTGTTTTTGTTCATGTTGAGATCATTAATGTTAATTGGAACATAGAGCTTAACTTGAGAACCACGTGCCACCACAAGGGTGGAATGGGACGCCCTTGGCTGACTAATTAGGAAAGCTAGTGGAAGACTACCTTACCCGAAAGGGGCAAGGGCAGTAGGGGAGAGGTCAGTGCGGGGAGGTCCCTGGTTGATTTTGCTGCGATGGCTATCAGCCAGGAACCCTTTACTGGATCTTCCCATAAACTGTAGCGGGTTTTCGGAAGCTAGTGGAACTTTGTAAAGGCCTCGTAGTGTTGCCCTGCCGTGCTTCCTAGGTAGAGGTATACGGGGAGTCGCGACCCCTTGGCAGATGGGTAACATGACTTGTGGGTAAAGGGTACAACCTCTGCAGAGTGTAAAACTGGTATACTAGCCGAGCTCACGGTCATGAGCGGCTCAGGACTCTCTGATGTTTAAATTATGGAACTTAAATTCAATTTTGTCATTTGCATTGCATGGGTTTGTTATTAATTTTGTTCTATCACTTTACTTAAGGTTTGGTATTTACTTACACTTAGTAACTGCTAATAAAATTTTGACCAACTACTTAAAAGCAATGCTCAGCTTTAACCCCTGTCTTTGATTAAGCCTTACACATCACATGAACTCACACCTTTGTGAGTTTATGTCCACTGGTTCCCCACAACTTGTTGAGCTATGATCATGTGTGAGCTCACCCTTGCTGTCTCACACCCCCCCCCACAGGAGATGATCAGGTGTTTCAGGAGGAGCCTCAAGGCGAGGAGTTTGACTTGATCTAGGTGGCGTTTCCCAGTCGACATTGGCGCCGACGATCCTTAGTTCGTTTTATCTTTATTACTCTATTTTGTAATAAGTCTTCCGCTATGTAATAAATACTCTGATGTTTTATGACATTTATCTCTATACACTCTGTTATATATATGTTGTCTTCTTGGCGCATGTATGAGATGCACCCGGCTTTGTTCCTTAAAACCGGGTGTTACAAGGAAATAGATCGCTGATTGACAATCCGGTGCAAGCAGACAGGGAAGGCTGGTTCCTTCCCAAATGAAGATCCAACGGCTTTGGGCCTTAGGGCTATAAAAGGAATCCCCTAGGTGCCATGGAGCACAAGAACTATGCAACACACTGAGAAAAACACTAGAGCATATAACACGAGACTCCGATCACGCCTAGTTCGTTCAAGAGAGATCTGAGCATACCTTTGAGTTGAGACTCTATTGGTTTTCATTCGTGCACTTTTTTCTTCACTTGTGTGCGTGTTCCTGCTTCATTTGTGCTCTTGTGTGTGTTGCTAATCCCTCCCTTACTCTTGTTCTTGATTTTGATCATACTATGTAATGTGTGAGAGACTCCAACTTGTAGAGATTCCTCAGAAACAAGATTATATTATAAGGAAGATAGATGTGGTACTCAAGTTTGATCTCTAGATCACTTGGGAGGGATTGAATGCAACCCTCGTCCATTGGGATGCCACAACGTGGAGGTAGGCCACGACCGAACCACGAGATAAATCACTGTGTCTCTGTCTACATTTCTTTCATTGCGATTTTAGTTTCAATACACATATTGTGAGACCAATTAAGTGAAGAGATCCTCCTTCTATTCTTGATTGAACTTGGTTTTAGTTTCATTAACCCCATTTATAGACCAAGTTTATTGTTTTTAGTTAAAGTTTTTGCAGGATCACCTATTCACCCCCTCTAGGTGCTCTCAATTGGTATCAGAGTCATCTCTTCATAAGGGACTAACCGCTTGAAGAGATGGATCCAAAAGGCAAGGGGAAGGTGGCCGATGAGAAGAGATCCTCCTCAGCGACAAGGAAGGAGAGTCCATCGACTCTAGGTCCAGCAAGACCAAGAAGGATGGGAAGAAGAAGCGCATCAAGAAGATAGTGTACTATGACAGAGATGGTTCTTCATCTTCACCAAAGATGGACGACGGTGACTCTTCTTTCAAAAACACGGTTAAACAAAACTACTCTTTTAATTATTCATGTATTCAGTACAACTCCAATGCTCATTTATTATCTATTCCTCTTAGCAAGCCCCCTCACTTTAATGGGAAAGATTATTCTTTTTGGCGTCATAAAATGCACAGTCATCTATTTTCTCTTCATCCTAGCATTTGGGAAGTAGTAGAAAATGGGATGCATTTTGATAGTAGTGATAATGCAATTTATATTCATGAGCAAATTCACAAAAATGCCTAGGCTACTACTGTACTTTTAGCATCTCTATGCAAGGATGAATATAACAAAGTCAGTGGCTTGGACAATGCCAATGAGATATGGGACACCCTCAAAATCTTTCATGAGGGAAACAATGCCACAATGATCACCAAGATGGAGTTGGTGGAAGGTGAACTGGGGAGGTTTTCCATAAAGAGGGGTGAGGAGCCAACTAACACGTATAACATGCTCAAGACCCGGTGAACAAGATCCAAAGCCTTAGAAGTACAAGATGGATGGATCATGACAACGTGCGCCTCATGCTAAGGCCATTTACTGTTATTGATCCTCATCTTGTAAATCTTATATGTGAAAACCCCAGGTATACCAAAATCGCCCGAAGAAATTCTTGGTAAGTTGTGAGCGGGCGCATGATGCTAGAGGAAGTAAGGTACGTCGACGACATCGCCAACATACCTCTTCCTCACTACGAGTTGCAACCCATTGCACTTTTGGAGGCGCTTCCCGACAAGGTGGCACAATTTGAGGCAGCTGACCTTAATGAGGAAGAGATGGCGCTTATGATCAAGCGCTTCAAGACCACCTTGAAGGGACACAAAGATTACCCCCAACAACAACAAATCAAGGGGAAAGCGCTCATGGATTACCCCAACAACAACAAATCAAGGGGAAAGCGCTCATGCTTCAAATGTGGTAAGTTCAGTCATTTTATTGCTCAATGTCTCAATAATGAGAATGACCAGGACCAAGACAAGAAAGGAAAAAAGGAGAAGAAGTTCTATAGAAAGAAGAAGTGTGAGGCGCACATTGGCAAGGAATGAGACTCGGATTGCTCTTCACCTGACTGATGATGAAGGACTTGTCGCCTCTGCCTTTAACAAGTCTTCTCTCTTCCCAAACGCACACATGCCTTATGGCTAAGGAAAAGAAGGTACGGACATGTGACACTCCTAAGTACACTTCCAATGATGAGGAATCTAAAGATGATGTAGATTATAGCAATCTTTTTAAGGGCCTTGATAGATCTAAAGTAGACAAAATTAATGAATTAATCGATGCCCTTAATGAAAAGGATAGGTTGCTAGAAAAGCAAGAGGATTTGCTTTCTGAGGAACATGATAAAGTTGTAGAAATTAAAAATCTCTTGCTTTAGAAGTAGAGAAGAATGAAAGACTTGTGTGTGATTTACCTTCATGTCATGCTACTATTTCTAGCCTCAAGAATGCAAATAATGACCGCACCACCACTTGTTTTCAAAATTTTGAATTTCCTTGAAAACCCTCTTGATAGCTAAGAGGAGACAAATCGTTTGCCAAAGGGGAAAGAAAACTCTTTTACTCAAGGGAGGAAAAAAAATTAAGGGAAGAAATTATTTTGGTCAAAGCAATTGAAAAAGGAGGAGAACTTTTCAAAAACTCAAGATACTTACAAAGTAGGCTAGACTTCAAATGATTTCAAAACTTTGCAAAATCAAATGCTAAGTGGTGCAAAAAGGTTTAGAACATTAATCATATAAAAACAACTCATATTTACTTAGAACTATTTTCACTTACCATCTTATGAACATATGTTAATTTGCAAACTAGTTTTAATTCTAAAATTTTTATTTGCTTTGGTTGTGTTTACATCAATCACCAAAAAGGGGGAGATTGAAAGGGAAATGGCCTCAAACCATTTCCTATATTAATGTTGGTGCTTGATGACCATCACAACCATATGGATTAACTAGTTTGCCAAGTCTTTGATTCACAGGTTAATAAGATCAACCTCAGAGTTTTTAAGTAAGAAATAGCTCAAATCTAGCCTAAAAGGGGTAAAACTTCAAATAGATGAACTACCAATAGTTCTATACTTTGGATAAGTTCTAAATGCTCCTTGGAACCTATTTGATACATCTAAAGTGGTTAGATAGCTCAGTTTCAACAAATCACTCTTCTGGAGCCAATTTGAGCCAAAATAGAAATATATGTTAGAGAAATTAAAATGTCCAAGTTTTGTGACTTAGATTGGTTGGATAGTCTCTATATATGTCTAAGTTATAAGAACACCTTCAAGTGTAGCCAAATAAAAATGGAGAAGAAATGGACAAGTTAGCAAAAATTGGTCTGCTGTCTGGAACACTGGACCTGTCCGGTGGTGCATCGAACCACTTACATAGAGAACACTAAACTTGTTTAGCTAGTGGCTACCAATCTGGACTGGTCTGGTGGCACACCATACCTCTTACACAGAGAGGATGTAAATTGGACTTCAGACGACTGACTATCTGGACCAGTCCGGTGGCGCACCGGATCGTCTTGGTTCATTGGCTAGTTTTAGGTCTCAACGACCAAATCCAACGTGGTAGGGTCCGGTGTGCCACCGACCAGTTACTGTGCCAACCACCCATCAGAACGGCTACTTGCTACAGGAGTCTGACAGGGGTCCGGTGGGGCACCGAACCGATACTGTTTGAGGTCCGGTGTGCCAGCCAACAGAGCAGTTTTTGCTCAACTACTCTAGTGGCTATTTGGATAGTTGGGTCTATAAATACACCCCAACCAGCACATTGAAGACACAAGAGCTACACCAAGCATCCATACATTCATTGGAACACCTCCCATGCATTCAAAGCCACACAAGTGTCGCAATTGATCGATTTGAGTTAGAGAGACTTAGTGACTTGTGTTCTTGAGTTGTTGCAATTTATTATGCTCTTGTGTTGAATTTCATTATTTCTCACACCCCCATTCCCACACTTGTAAAGCTAGTAAGAGACATCGAAGTGTGTGGTGATCCTTGTTTGCACTAAGTGTCTCTTAAGATTGAGAAGAACACTCAAGTGGTCTAAGTGACCGTTTGAGAGAGTGAAAGGGTTCGAAGAGACCCATCCTTAGTGGACTCCTCAACGGGGAGTAGGTTCTTCAAAACCAAACCTCGGGAAACAAATCGCATGTGTTCTTTATGTTTGATCCTCTATTGTGATTTGTTACTTACTTCCTCTCTCTAGTTTTCTTGCTTGTGCTTGACTACATATCAACTAAGTTGCTCCAAAAGTAATTCCACAATCAATTGAGCAACTTATGAAAGAAGAACTCTCGCTCCCTTACTCTGATTATTCTTATTCTCATTCTAACGCCTAGTCGGAGTTGAAGTTTGTATTTAAAGTTATAAATATCAGGTTTCACCTATTCACCTACCTCTAGACCACTTTCAACTACTCTAGCTATAAATTTCAGGTTTCACCTATTCTTGCTTGTGCTTGATTGGAAAGGCATGATTTGTGCAGGGCTGCTCTAGTTTCTCAAGGAAGTCTAGAGTCCCCTCGCTAGTTGGTCGGTAGCAACAACAAGTTGAACCTCATTCTATTTGCCTTTACCTTTTCCCTTGCAAGGATCAAAGATCGCCCAACGGCCTCTTTACCCGAGGCATGGTTCATGGCATTGTCAAGAAGTTCTTTGGTAGTCCTCATACGCTTGCGCCCAAGCTTGTGAACTGGGGACTTGCTGGTGGTCCCAGAAGGGAATGCCCCAATGATGTCGGCATCACCGATGTTGGGCAACTCGTTGCACTGCCGAAAGAATCATCGGATGTAACCACGTAGAGTTTCTCCTATTTTCTATCGGCAGTTCTTGAAATTCCAGAGGTTCTCAGGCACGCACAGGTGGCATGGAAATTCCCACGAATACCTCACTAAGATTCAACTAGCTATGAATCCCGTTAGAAGATAGGTGCTCGAGCCATGATATGTCAAGTCGGCCAAAAACAATGGCAGGTTGTAGATGATGAATAAATCATCGTTTGCACCATTAGCTCGACTGGCGAGCCGATAGTTCCCTAGCTAAAGGCTGGGATTCATTTCCCTAACTTATTTTGGTATTTTCACTAAGGATTAGAAATGTGGCGAGAATGTTGCATCTCAGATGCAGGAGGTGAATACCCTAGTCCCTGGTAGGTCGAGGCTTGGGATTCGGTCCTTGTTGCCATCAAAGCGACCGCCACGCCATGGGTGGTAGCCATGGGAGGCCCCATACCCTCTGTCTCCTAGGTGCATCTAGGGTGTATCAGATGTCATGTTTAGGTTCGAGGCATCCTTGCACTAGGACCCAGACCGTCCTGCTACTAGTGCTTGAGGCGGTCACGAAGACATGCCTACACCATGTCCCACATAGTCGTACGCTGGCTAATTCTAGGTTCACAATGTCGTGCGGAGTTTTCCACCTGCTAGACCACGACGTGTTCGAGAAGCACGTGGACCTCTTCACGGACCCTCTGCTCCTTATGTGTGGTCAGTTAGGGGAGTCCTTGGAGCAGGGCCATGGTGGCGGTTCATTCTGGCTCGCATGAGGGAAGGGGTGGTGGAGTTTGAGCGTCCTCTTCAATCCACTAGTTGACATCCCAGGCAATGGCTCAGGCTTGCCCTTCGTCCTAGCACTGTCCGAACTTGCGTTCGAGCACCACATGCTCTTACTCGATCCACCAAGGAGCATCTTCGAGCTCTATCTGTTGCTACCTCATTTAGTCCTTCTATGGCAAGGGTTCGGTCGGAGGGGATTCGTCACCCTTGAGGATGACCTCAAGGTGGCCCTCAAGAGTTCTGGCCATAAAGCATTCGCAAGAGGGATAATTACCCCCTCGCTTGACCTATCATCACAGGATCCTTGAGGCTCATTGAAAGGGAAATGGGCTTAAAACATTTCCTATAATCGATTTTGGTGGTTGACATCCATCACAAACCACATGGACTAACTAGTTTGCCTAGTTGTCATTTACCTCAGGTGCACAAAGTTCAACACAAACCAACAAAGAAAATGAGTTAGGGACTCTACAAAGTTTGGAGAAAAAGACAAGTAGAGGTGCTGTAAGTGGCGCACCGGACACTATCTGGTGCCTAGGCCGAACACCCACACGAACTGGCCGCTCTTGGGTTTTTCCCAGAGTCGCTCCGCTATAATTCACCGGACTATCCGGTGTGCACCGGACATGTCCGGTGAGCCAACGGAGCAACGGCCAACTACGCCCAATGGTCGACTGCGATGTCAGATGATCAATGAACAGTGCGCAAGTCAAAAGTCAGAACTGCAAAGTCAGAACTCACCAGACTGTCCGGTGCTGCAAGAGGACAAAGGACTTCAATGGTCAACCGCTCCAAACCCCAACGGTCTGCTGACGTGGCAGGCATCGGACAGTGAACGGTGTCATGTCCAGTGCACCACCGGAGTGTACGGTGTGCCCATCGACAACAATGGCTGGAATAGTGGTTGGGGCTATAAATACTCCCAACCACCATCATTCAAGCCATCCAAGTTTTCTGAACTCCACATTCAATACAAGAGCAAAAACATTCCCTCCAAGACACATTCAAAAGATCAAATCCTCTCTAAGCCTCAAAATTAACTCAATTGCTTAGTGACTTGAGAGAGGGTGTTTTGTGTTTCTTTTGTTACTCTCGTTGCTTGGATTGCTTTCTCTTCCCCATTATAATTCTTCTAAGTGCTTTGTAAAGCTAGCAAGAGACACCTAAGTGTGTGGTGATCCTTGTAGGGTCTTAGTGACCCAAGTGATTAAGGAGAAGCACTCAACCGGTCTGTGTGACCGATTGAGAGAGGGAAAGGGTTGGAATAGACCCGGCCTTTGTGGCCTCCTCAACGGGGACTAGGTTCTTTGGAACCAAACCTCGGTAAACAAATCATCGTGTTCATTTGTGTTGATCTCCACTCGATTTGTTCCCTTTCCTCTCTAAAAGTTCCCTTGCTCATATTGATTTGAGTTTGCTCCCAAGGTTATCCGCATTGATTGAGCAACTCATAGCAAGGAGAACTATCTTCCGCACTCTAAATTATTTCTAACATTAACCCCGGGCATAGTGCGTGTTCAAAGTTTATAATTTTCAGGTTTCACCTATTCACCCCCTCTAGGCGACTTTCAATTGGTATAAGAGCCTGGTGCTTCATTAGAGTCTAACAACTCGAAGTAATGTCGGGAGAACACGCCAAGAGGGAGATGGTCACCGGTGAAAAGCCCGAAGGCACAGGAAGGAAGAATGAGGAACGAACTCCATTGAAGGAGACCGGCGACAAGCACAAGGAGGAATCCGCTTCCTCCATCAAGTCACATAGGAAGGGTGAGAAGAAGAAAAATAAATTGAAGAAGGTGGCCTACTACGAGACCGACTCTTCATCACCTTCCACATCTGGTGCTGAGTCTACAACTTCAAAGCGCCAAGAGCGCAAGAAGTATAGTAAGATGCCTCTACGTTATCCTCGTATTCTAAAACACGCTCCTTTACTTTCGGTACCTCTAGGCAAACCACCATATTTTGATGGTGAAGATTATTGTATGTGGAGTGATAAAATGAGGCACCATCTAACCTCACTCCAAGAAAGCATATGTTTACTATTATTTACTGCTTATGTGAGTAGTGATACACACATGCACATACATGTCGTCACATACATCACTATGATTTTCTAGATTAAATTAAAACTAAAAATGCTTATTTCTCCAACAATCCAAAAACCTGATATTAGGCATTTTTCTGTTAGTGGTTTTACTGCTGCGTTAAAACCAAGTGAACCTTTTGATGGGACATTTTATAAGAGGTGGCGTAATAAGATGATACGGTGGTTAACCGCAATGAACTGCTATCACGCTGCACAGGGGAAACCCGAACAGTTCACTCCTGAGGAGGAGAGAATATTTGACGTTGCCGATAACCTGTTTCGAGGCGTCGTGATTGGCGCTCTTGCCAACAAGTATGTTGATTCTTATCTAACGTGCACATCTGCAAAAGAGTTATGGGATGCATTAGATGAGAAGTTTGGTGTTTCTGATGCTGGTAGCGAGTTGTACATCATGTAGCAGCTGTTTGACTATAAGATGGTTGAGAACCATCCTGTAGTTGAACAGGCTCATGAAATACAAGCACTGGCTAAGGAACTCGAACGGTTTCCATGTGTCTTGCCTGACAAGTTCATGGCTGGCGGTACTATCGCTAAGCTGCCACCTTCTTGGATAGATTTTGCTACCACTCTAAAATATAAGAGACAAGAGTTTAGCATGGCTAAGCTTATTGGTTCTCTTGATGTTGAGGAGAGGGCAAGAGCAAAAGACACTCATGGAAAAGGATTTGAGACTTCTAGTGCCAATATGGTACAGAGGAAGAACTCCAATGCGTCACATAATAATAAAAAGAAGAACAAGCAACAGAATGCCACAAAGCCCAAGCAGACAGCCTCGTTTAAAAAGAAGAACAAAGGAGTTGGTTGCTTTGTTTGCGGGAGTACTGATCACTGGGCAAGCACGTGTCCAGACCGCAAATTTAAGCAAGAGAAAAAACCAGCTCAAGAGAAGAAAACAACAAACATGGTTGTTAGCGAGACCGCAGAAGGAACTTCGGGGTATGGTAAACTTTTACATACTGTTCTTTCAGTGTGTCAGTCCCTTGATTGGCGGGCTGACACTGGTGCTAACATTCATGTGTGTGCTGATATTTCTTTATTTTCTTATTATGAGTGCAAAGGGGCTGGAGCCTTGCTGATGGGGAATGGATGACATGCGCGTGTTCTTGGTGTGGTACAGTCATTCTGAACTTTTCTTCGGGAAAGATGGTGCTATTGAAGAATGTGCAACATGTCCCCTCCATCAAAAAGAATCTTGTTAGCTGCTCCTTGCTATGTCGAGATGGCTATAAACTTGTGTTTGAATCCAATAAATGTATACTGTCAAAGTATGGGACATTTGTTGGAAAAGGCTATGACAGTGAAGGCTTGTTCTGCTTATCTTTGCATGATGTTTGTAATAAGTCTGTGAACAATGTGATTTCAAACGAGTCGTATATTTGGCATTGATGACTTTGTCACATCAATTTTGGTTGTGTGTCGCGGTTAGAAAATTTAAATTTAATCCTGAAATTTGATTTAGTCAAAGGTTCTAAGTGCTAGGTGTGCGTGCAATCTAAACAACTTCGCAAGCCTCATAAGGCTACAAAGGCGAGGAACTTGGCACTACTAGACTTAATACATTCCGATTTATGTGAGATGAACAAAATATTGACTAAGGGAGGCAAACGATATTTTATTACTTTTGTCGATGATTCTATAGATTTTGTTATGTATATCTCTTAAAGTCAAAAGACGAAGCTTTGCATTATTTTAAGACCTACAAAGCTGAAGTGGAAAATCAACTCGAGAGAAAAATTAAACGGTTAAGGTCTGATCGTGGTGGAGAATATTTTCAGGTGATTTTTTCTGATTTTTGTGTGGAACATGGTATTATTCATGAGAGGACACCGCCATACTCACCACAATCCAATGGGGTTGCTAAGAGAAAGAACCATACTCTAACTGATTTGGTTAACGACATGTTAGAGACTTCGGGACTATCTAAGGAATGATGGGATGAGGCAATCTTGACAGCTTATCATGTCCTGAATAAAGTTCTCACAAAGAACAAAGAAATCACACCATTCGAGGAATGGAAAAGGAGGAAATTAAATATCTCCTATTTGCGCACCTGGGGTTGTTTGTCTAAAGTGAATGTGCCAATTAACAAGAAGCGCATATTAGGACCGAAAACTGTTGATTGTGTTTTCCTTGGGTATGCTTTTCATAGCATTGGATATAGGTTCTTAATTATAAACTCTGTAGTACCGGACATGTTGGTAGGTACTATTATGGAGTCCAGAGATGCTACGTTCTTTGAGGACAAATTTCCCATGAAAGCTACACATAATACGTATAGTGATGAACCAACGATACCCCATGAGCATTTTATTCCGATAGAACACACTAAGGAATCCCATATACATAATCCTGTGGAAGATGACAATGTATCAACTCGAAAGAGTAAGAGACCAAGGGTTGCAAAGTCCTTTGGTGATGATTACATTGTATATCTTGTGGATGACACTCCAAATACTGTTGAAGATGCATATTCCTCTCCTGATGCTGACTTTTGGAAGGAAGCAATAAGGAGTGAGATGGATTATATTATGTCTAATGAAACTTGGGAGGTCATTGAGCGTCCTTATGAGTGTAAGCCCATTGGGAGTAAATGGGTGTTCAAGAAAAAACTTAGGCCTGATGGTACTATTGAAAGGTACAAGGCGAGGCTTGTAATTAAAGGCTATTCACAGAAAGAAGGTGAGGATTTATTTGATACTTATTCACCTGTCGCCCGATTGACCACAATTCGTGTGCTACTTTCTCTGGCTGTCTCTCATGGTCTTCTCGTCCATCAAATGGATGTTAAGACAACGTTCCTTAACGGAGAGCTAGATGAGGAAATCTATATGGAGCAGCCAGCTGGGTTTGTAGCAAACGATCAAGAAGGCATGGTGTGTAAGTTATTGAAATCTTTATATGGCCTAAAACAAGCACCTAAGCAATGGCATGAAAAGTTTGATAGAACTTTGACATCTGTCGACTTTATTGTGAACGAAGCAGATAAATGTGTATATTATCGGTATGGTGGGGGCGAGGGAGTAATTTTATGCCTGTATGTTGATGACATTCTAATATTAGGAACGAGTCTTGATGTGACTAAAGAGACAAAAGACTTTCTGTCCAATAATTTTGAAATGAAAGATTTGGGAGAAGCTGATGTTATTCTTAACATCATGCTACTGAAAGAAGGCAATGGTGGGGTCTGTGGGGGACAGATATCCCCTGGGTCCACTAAAAGAGTAAAAGACCTCACGAAAGGCCCAAGGGCCCAATAAATTGTAAGGCCATTCTTTCGTGGGCCTGGGGAGGAACAATCAGCAAAGCAGGTTGACACGAGGCCGGATTGGTGCAAACCTGGACGGCCCACAACGTCGAGCGAGCGACCACAACAGAGATCCGACTTTCCCGCGCTGAAGCCCCCATGCAACGGAGCCACGCGAGGATAGGTCGGCGGAACTACAGGGAGATAAACTCAAACAAGTGCCGATCCTTTAGCTACGCATTGTTATCATATCCACGTGTATTGCCCCACGGTCGAGTATATAAGGCCTAGGGGGCACCCTTCAGAACGATCGACCCTATTACTTAGCCATCCACTTCAATTCTCTGCATTCTCAATTCAGAGAGCTCTCTTGTAACCTCATTCACCAAGCATACTCGCCAGGACGTAGGGTGTTACGCATCTCTAAGCGGCTCGAACCTATAAACATTGTCAACTGTCCCTCGTGCAACTGGCACGAACCATTCTGCTACAATCGTCGACACCGTCCTACTCCTAAAAACACCTTGAGGGGCAACCCCGGGTGTGCGGTCGGACCCAAAACACCGACAGCTGGCACGCCAGGTAGGGGGGTGTCAACGATCTAAGCTAGCTCAATGGCCGTCACCATCAACAGCAGGATCACCTTCCATTCCGAATCCATGTTCTGCTTTGGAACGATCTCATCCATAGCCGACGAAAAGGGAATTCTACACCGCGTTGCAGATCCGCCGGGAAGGAAGCCTCCTTCAACAAACTCCGAAAATACCGGGGAAGCGTTACCCTCAGCTCTCCAAAAGAAGACCGCCACGACTGCCACGCCATTCTACCCCGACGTTCTCTTCATCGGAAGAGTGGAGTCACCTCCCGTCTCTGACGACGAGCCGACCGCGCCTGGGGAGGAACCACCTCAGCGGGAATCCCGTCGACGAAGAAATCGGCGCCGAAACGTCCGGAGACATCACCAAGCCGGAGAACAGGATCCGGAGCAGCCTGTCTCGCGAGACGAGGTCTCGGAGATGGAAGAAACGCCGGAGGAACGTGTCTTCAGAGAACGAAGGAACTCCCGACGACGTGATCGTCGACGAGCTCAGGAACAAGCCGAGCAAGACGCGAGGCAGCGCCGATAAAATCCACTATTCGGCCGTAACCTGAACCCCGACTTCGCCCGAGCCATGAACACGCTGAGTGAAGTCGGAGGAGTGCTAGCTCGGATAGCTGACGGACTCCCTCGGACTCCAGACGCCGAGGGCTATCGACGCCTACTCACCCAGGCAGCCAACCATCTTCTACCTCTCGCTCACCCGCCGAACGACTTGCGACACGCCATCAACAGTCACCGAGACGCGCGGAGTTCTATCAACGCTTCGCGCGAACGACGGCATGAGAACGAGATATGCCACCGGGAGGAATACGACAGGGATCATGGCATCCCCACTCGGAGTCAAGCCACTAGAGCCGAATCAACGACGGCCTCGACTGGCGGAACTGCCCGGGGACGGTCGAGGAACCACAACAACTACTCCCCTCCCCGGGACAGACATCATCCCCGACGACAGGAGGACACATGTGGAGTGTCTGCCCTTACTCCATGCCTTAGGGCCATTCAATGGCCCCCTAACTTCAAGGTATCCAATGTCGATAAATATGAACCTAAGCAGGACCCAGGAGGCTGGCTGGCCGTCTACACCACCACTGCTCGAGCTGCCAGGGCGTCCGAAGACGTGATGACCGCGTACTTACCCATTGTCCTTGGGCAAGACGCGCTGCAATGGCTGCGACATCTACCCCGACACTGCATCGACGAATGGGGCGACTTCAGTCGACGTTTCACTGCCAATTTTCAGTCCCTCTCCGACAAACCGGCGCAACCATGGGACCTCAAATCCATCAAGCGCCGGGGGATGAAACTCTCCGATCGTACCTCAAAAGGTTCCAGACCATGAGAAATCGTATCCCTGAGGTCACGGAAGCGGCCGTGATCGAGGACTTCTACAGAGGATCCAACGACTCGGCCTTCATCCGAGCCATATTACAGAAGGCACCAACTACCTCCGAGGAGCTGTTCTGGGAAGCCGACCTCTACATCACCGCCGACGAGCGAGCCCAGGACCTCATCGGAGGAGCAAAGCCCGCACCCGCAGCACCACGACGCGACGCGAACCAGCAACCTGACAAACGCTGGGAGAAGAGACCGCGCGAAGAGGTACACGCCGCCGGACCACCTGCCTCTCGCGCCCGAGGAGGACCTCGCGGAGGCGAGCGCACGCTGGACGACATCCTCGACGCCCAGTGTCCATACCATAAGGACATGCGCCACACTCTTCGGAACTGCCGGGATTTCAAGCATTCCGTTGGGCACGGCCGACCCTTCCAACCTTTACCTCCTCCTCCGCCGCGGGGAGGACCAGAAGAACCACGACAACCCCAGCAGCAGGAGGAGGGAGGAGGAGGAGCCTTCCCACGCATTGACAGGGAGGTCAATGTCATCTTCGGCAGACATGGATCGCAGGAGAACAGAGGACAACAAAAGCTCAACGATCGCCAGATATTGGTGGCGACCACCGGCCCTCCCGCCCCATACCGGTGGTCGGAGCACCTGATCACCTTCACTCGGGCGGATCAATGGCTCAACTTCGACCATCCGGGCAAATACCCGCTCCTCGTCGATCCGGTGATCCGAGAGAGCAGGGTGAAGAAGGTGTTAGTGGACGGGGGGAGCAGCATCAATGTCACCTTCCCCCGGACACTCCGAGGCTTGGGAGTTCACCTCAAAGAACTCCACGAGTCAGACACTCCCTTCTTTGGCATCGTGCCAACTGAGGGAGAATACCCGCTGGGCCACATCTACATGCCCGTCACCTTCGGGACTCCGGAAAACTACAGAACCGAGTTCCTGAGGTTTGAAGTGGCAAACTTCGACTGCGGGTACAACGCCATCATCGGGAGGCCGGGACTGGTAAAATTCATGGCCATTCCGCATTACACGTATATGATATTGAAGATGCCGGGACCGCAAGGAATCATAACTGTGCGTGCTGACCTCCAAGGCGCCACAGAATGTTTCCGAGTGGCCATCCAAGCAGCCCTCACCACCAAGCCGTCAACGATTTCTTCAACACAGGCGAACTCTAAGCCTGAGGAAGACCTTGCAGTACTGGCAAACGAAGCTCAGGCCGCGACCTCTATGCGGCCGACTGAAGAAACTAAAAGGATCAACCTGGGGTTCGCTGATGAACGCAAGACTGCCGTCATCAGCTCCAGCCTGAACGACAAATAGGAAAGCGCGCTCGTCCAGTTTCTGCAAGATAACCGAGATGTATTCGCGTGGCAACCTGCGGATATGCCGGGAGTCCCAAGAGAACTGGCCGAGCATAAACTGAAAGTCTATCCCCAGGCGAGGCCGATCCATCAAAAACTACGACGTTTCACGCCTGACAAGAGAGAGGCCATTCGCGCCGAGTTAGCTCGCTTGGTCACGGCTGGATTTATTAGAGAAGTATTACACCCCGAGTGGTTAGCTAACCCTGTTCTTGTACTCAAAAAGAATAAAGTGGATTGGCACATGTGCGTCGACTACACTGATCTCAACAAACACTGTCCGAAGGATCCCTTCGGGCTCCCGAGGATAGATCAGGTGGTGGACTCCACCGCTGGATGTTCTGTGCTGTCTTTCCTAGATTGCTATTCCGGATACCACCAGATTAGTTTGGCAAAGGAAGATGAAGAAAAAACAGCGTTCATTACTCCGTTTGGTGCTTTTGTTATACCTCCATGCCGTTCAGCCTCAAAAACGCTGGAGCGACTTACAAACATGCTTAGCCAATCACTGAGGCAAGCGTGTGGAGGCCTACGTAGATGATGTGGTAATCAAAACAGAGAACTCGGAATACTTCATCGAAGACTCACAACTGGTTTTCAACAGTCTGAGGCGGTATAGATGGAAGCTTAATCCCGAAAAATGTGTTTTCGGGGTACCAGCAGGAAAGTTACTCGGGTTTATTGTCAGCCACCGGGGAATTGAGGCTAATCCGGATAAGATTGAAGCTATCATGAAGATGGAAGCACCTCGATCACAAAAGATGGTTCAGCGACTTACTGGATGTATGGCAGCTCTGAGCAGATTTATATCCAGGCTGGGGGAAAAAGGTTTACCATTTTACAAGCTACTCAAGAAGGTGGATAAGTTTCAGTGGACTTTAGAGGCACAGGAAGCTCTAGACGCACTGAAGAAATTCTTGACAACACCACCAGTACTGAAGCCACCACGACGAGCTAAGTCAACTCAACCGACTGAAGATCTGTTGCTATATATCTCTTGCACGACTCACGTGGTAAGCACCGTGTTGGTAGTCGAGCGAGCGGAAGAAGGACATGCCTACCCTGTGCAACACCCCGTTTATTTCATCAGAGAAGTTCTGGGACCCTCGAAGAAAAAGTATCCTCAAGTGCAGAAGCTATTATATGCAGTACTTCTAACTGCCCGCAAGCTGCGTCACTACTTTGATGACCACAAAGTCATAGTAGTCACCAATTTTCCGATAGGGGATATTCTCCACAACAAGGAAGCCATTGGCCGAATAGCCAAGTGGGCCTGTGAACTGGGGTCTCATGACATCGAATTTCGACCTCGTACTGCCATTAAGTCCCAAGCACTGGTTGATTTCGTATCAGAGTGGACTGAACAGCAAGTACCAGATAACCCAGAGACTGCAGAAGTGTGGCAAATGTATTTCGATGGCTCGCTGTAGCTGCAGGGAGCAGGAGCAGGAATTCTCTTCACCGCACCTGAGGCGAGCACCTCAAATATGCCCTCCAGTTGCTGTTTCCAGCCTCCAACAATGCAGCCGAGTATGAAGCTCTGATCCATGGATTGAACATCGCCATATCATTGGGCATCAAGAGATTAATGGTATACGGAGATTCTCTGGTGGTCATAAGTCAAATAAACAAAGAATGAGACTGTTCGAATGATTCAATGGGAAAATACTGCACTGCTGTCCGAAACTAGAAGATAAGTTTGAAGGTCTAGAATTTCATCATGTGGAGAGAGATCGAAACACGGCAGCTGATGTATTGTCCAAGTTAGGATCCAGCCGGACTCAGGTCCCACCCGGAGTCTTCGTGCAAGAAATACCACGACCGAGCATCTCAACAGATCAAGTAGAAGAATGTAATACGTGGATCAACCCGAGTCAGACTCTGACGATTGGAGAAGGCCGATCATCAGATACATAAAGAACGAAGAAGAACCAGATGACAAAATACAGCCGAACGCATCGCCAGACAGTCAGCCCACTACACACTCATTGGGGAGACATTGTACAGAAGGGGTGCATCATGCGTCCTTATGAAGTGCATTCTCCCATCTACTGGGAAACGACTTCTGGAGGAGGTCCATGCTGGGCAATGTGGAGTACATGCAGCATCCAGAACACTAGTTGGGAAGGTCTTCAGGTCAGGATTCTATTGGCCAACAGCGAAGAGTGATGCAGCTGAGTTAGTTCAGAGGTGCGAAGCTTGCCAATACTTGTCAAAACAACAACATCTACCAGCACAGCAACTGCAGACCATACCAGTAACTTGGCCTTTCGCATGCTGGGGACTGGATATGATTGGACCTTTCAAGAAAGCTCAAGGAGGATACACTCATGTATTGGTAGCAATCGACAAATTCACTAAATGGATAGAGTTCAAGCCCATTGCCTCTTTGACCTCAGCTAAGGCCGTGGAATTCATACAAGACATAATATTCAGATTCGGGATACCAAACAGCATCATAACTGACCTAGGATCCAACTTCACAAGTTCAGAGTTCTTCGACTTCTGCGAGCAAAAAAGCATTCAGATCAAGTATGCTTCTGTAGCACACCCGAGAGCCAACGGGCAAGTTGAGCGAGCCAACGGGATGATACTGGAGGCACTCAGGAAAAAGGTCTTCGATAAGAATGAAAAGTTTGCAGGAAAATGGATAAGGGAATTGCCCTATGTCGTCTGGAGCCTAAGAACCCAACCTAGCCGAGCTCTACATGGAAACACTCCTTTCTTCATGGTCTATGGGTCGGAGGCAGTGTTACCCGCCGATCTCAAATTCGGGGCGCCAAGGTTGATCTTTGAAAACATAGCAGAAGCTGAAGCTACTAGGTCGGAGGACATTGATGTACTCGAAGAAGAACGGCTGAACGCAGTAATTCAATCAGCACGGTACCAGCAGACTCTGAGACGCTATCACGACAAAGCCGTGCGACAACGATCCTTCTCAGTGGGAGATCTCGTCCTCCGCCGAATTCTAACGGGGGAGGGACGACACAAGTTATTGCCCTTATGGGAAGGACCCTTCGTGGTAGCAGAAGTCACTCGGCCAGGATCATATCGTCTCACTCAGATGGATGGCACAGAAGTCGGGAACTCCTGGAACATAGAACACCTCAGGAAGTTTTATCCCTAGCTGTATTTCAAAAGCTATCAGGACGACGATGTACTCTGTAAAATGGAAATATGTCATCAATAAAGAAAGGCTTCAAAGATACTCAGTTTGTTCACGATTGACTTGCATTCTTACTTGGGGTGACCACTATGCCCTGCTAACGGAGCAATCGGCTTAAGTCGGTAACGACTTAGGGCGGTGCAACATGCTCACGCTTACTTAACTTGGGGTGACCACTATGCCCTGCTAACTAAGCAATCGGCTTAAGTCGGTAACGACTTAAGGCGGTGCGACATGCTCACGCTTACTTAACCGGGGTGACCACTATGCCCTGCTAATGGAGCAATCGGCTTAAGTCGGTAACGACTTAAGGCGGTGCAACATGCTCACGCTTACTTAACCCAGGGTGACCACTATGCCCTGCTAACGGAGCAATCGGCTTAAGTTGGTAACGACTTAAGGCGGTGCAACATGCTCACGCTTACTTAGCCTGGGGTGACCACTATGCCCTGCTAACAGAGCAATCGGCTTAAGTCGGCAGCGACTTAAGCCGGTGCAACATGCTCGCGTCTACGCAATTCAGGGTGACCACTACGCCCTATTAACAGAAGCAGTCGATTTAAGTCAGCAGCGACTTAAGGCGATCTGACGTGATTACAATTACTCATATAAGGATGACTTCTATATCCCGCAAACAAATTTCAAAACCATCGCACATCATTTTACTACTACAAATTTATGAACTGATAAATTCTGAAACAATATGAAGATAACAATATCGTCCAAGTACTGAAATGACGTCCTCTAACAAATGTCTAACCATGCTAACCGCGTTCAAAGCACGCAAAATGTTTCCCTATTTCGTGATATTTTCTCAGGAGCAATCGATGAGGAAGGACGACTCGAGGAATCAGGGGCAGCATTCACATCAGCCTTTATATCTTCGGGAACAGCCACGCCGGGTCTCCTCATCAAGATCCGCCCCGCCCGAATAGCCTTGTCCATGGCTCTATCGCGCTGGGCTCTGAGAGTAATAGAAGTTTCTTCGGCAACCTTGGCAGCCAGCCGAGCAGTTTCTAACTCTTAGGCGATGGATTTCTTGGAAGCTCGGAGTTCTTTGATAGTAGCGTCCTTCGCTGATATCAACTGCTTGAGCCGGGTCACTTCATCCATGGATTCCTGCAGCTTACAGCGTTGGTTGTCTAACTCTTCCATGGTGAAGCGATGACTCCTCTCCAGGATAGTCAGTGAGTTGCTAGAATCACGATACAATCTTTCAAGACTGTCGCGAGAAGCAGCAAGGATACGTTTTTCTTCCTGCAAACAAAAGTCAACTCCCTCAAACACCATGCAAGTAATAGGAGCACAACAAGGCAAAGCACAGTTTCATAAATCACCTTTTCAGAATTGAGCTGAGCATGAAGAGAAGAACTCAGTGCATTGGCGTCATCTAAGGCAGCGGAGACCTGACCCAGTTCAGTCTGACTTTGAGAGTACTTTTCCTCAAAGTCAGTGCACCGCTGGGCCAGTTCAGCCTGATCTCGGGAATGTTTTTCCTCAAGAGTGGAAATCTGCCGAGTCATACCTAGCAGGAGACAATCAAACAAAAAAGGGTCAGGACGTAAAGCAGTCTACAGTGAAGACAAAGGGAAGCAAAAGGCACTAACCAGCGTTAGTCGCCTCCAATTCAGAGACACGATGTTGAAGTGACACTGGATTCCAACATGCAAGTGACGAAGCTACTTCTGGGATAGAAGCACCCTGTAACCTCAGCTGGCCAGCCATCCCATCCACCAAAGCCTGATGAGGAGAGCAGATGAATGTAATGACAGCAGTTCATGCAATGTAAAAAGCCAAGCTGAAATACATCACAGTACCTGGAGGTTGGAAAAGAACGAAGGGATCCCCAAATCAGGAGAGATCAATTGATAACCGGGCGTAAGGCCACCACCCGAAGCAGCTTGCAACGAACCAGCAGGAATCAACTCGGTGCCATCAACAGAGCCCAACACTCGGTCAGCGGGGATGCTACCTTCTAAAGCGACTCCCTGGTCCAAGGCTTGGGCTACCACGATACAGCCGAAGTGTGGAGGCGATCCCGCATGAACGTCCATGGAAGTACAAGAGAGAGACCCCGCTCGGACATCCTCGGGGGCTGGGTCATAGTTTGCACTGCCCACTTGAGCCGGATCATCCCCGGCAGCACCCTCGGGGGCTGGGCAGTGGCTTGCACTTCCCACCCGAACCAAGTCATCCCCGACAACACTCTCGGGGGCTGGGCACGTGTCAACACCATCCTTGGGGTCCAAGTTCTCTACGGTAGCCACCTCTAAGGCTGATGGGCCCTCAGTTACTTCCATGGGACCAGGACGATCCAAGTCAGTCTCCCGACCCTCGAGATCGCGCTCTAAGGTCGACGAGGCACGGGATGACCTCAACCCAGCATCAAGCACATCAGCACAAACCTCCATCACACCATCATCTGCTGGCTCCGATAACAAATCCTCTGGAACCATATCCTCAAGAGTCTGATCAAAATTGGCTAGGGACAGTTCTTGCAGACCAATGAGAGCAGACAAAGCAGGAGAAGGAACTCCACTACTTTCACCGCTAGCGATGAACTGCCGACTGTTTTTCCGAGTCAAAGGAACTTCATCTTCTTCCCCCTCGTCGTCCACATTAGCAACGCAGACAGCACCCCCATTGGGATCAGCGACAGATGGAGCACACCCATTGGGATCAGCAACAGATGGAGCACTCACATTGGGATCAGCAACAGATTGGATACACCCATTGGGGTCAGCGTCAGTAAATTCAGTCGCAGGCACTTCTTCAGCATCAGGAACCGAGGTACCAACGTCCTGATCCAAACTGGATACTTGCCGGAGGCGTCTCTTTTTCTTTTTCTGCTCATCAGCAGAAGGATCAGGTTGATTGGCTCGGCAAGGGCGCCTCGGGCGAGTACTAGCAGGCTTCTGAGCATCTAAAGTTGTATCAGCCTCTGGGAGGGGCGCCACTACCAATGCCCCAGCAGGAGCAGCGTCAGAAGAGTCCTCAGCTAGCAAATCAAGCATAGCACTTATCTCCGCATCATTAGGGTTCAGGGACACCTCAAAATGGACCTGCCGTTCATCATCAGGAATCCCCCTGAGCGAGGCAACCAAGGCACTAACTTCTTCAGCAGAGGGCCGCACTCTAAGGCCCAAACTGCCATCAGTGACAGGAGGATTCGACACAAAAAGAGTGAAGGCTTTGGGAGGAGGCAGGTTCCAGGCTGAGAATGCCACTGGGGCACCAACATTTGACACTTTGCCTCTAAGGATCATCTCAAGTCGGCTCACCAAGTCCGTAGAGGGAATTCTTCTGTTAGTGACCCGAGTTGAGTCGGCTAGGCCTCTATACAGATAAGCCGGGTATGCCATGTCTTTCAACGGCTGAATATTCTTGAAAACAAAATCAACAACCACAGCTTCAGCAGTCAGACCCCTCTCTTTCAGCAATCCAACTTCAGCCAGCAAAGCACCTGCCTCAGCTACCTCCTGATCTGTGGGAGACTCGGTCCAGCTTGGGGTGCGAACATCCGGCTGTCTTCCCGACCGAGGGGGAGAGTTTCCATAATTGTCAACTATGAACCACTCCAAGCGCCACCCCTTGATACTGTCTTTGAGAGGGATTTCGAGATACTCAGTCTTCCTCCCGCGACGCATCTCCAAGCTAGCACCCCCAACCAATTGATGTTGTCCCCCGGCCATCCCAGGGCGACAGTGATACAAGTACTTCCACAACCCGAAATGTGGTAGCACGCCAAGAAAGGCTTCGCATAAATGAACAAAAATGGAGATTTGCAGGATAGAATTGGGATTCAGATGGGTCAAGTTAAGATGGTAGAAATCAAGGAGGCGCGCGGAAAAAGGGAGAAATGGGAAGGCCAAGACCGCGGAGAAGGAAAGGAGCATAAATCACGGACTCATGGGTATCCTCAGTTGGGACAGTAACCCCATGGCAAATCCGCCAAGAGCAGAGTTCCCTCGGAGGAAGAACCCCGATGGACACGAGGTGGAGAAGTTCGGGCTCAGAGATGACGGACATGTGGTTACCTGCGAAAGGCAACTGGCTGTTGGGGTCGATTGGAGGAATCACCACGGCGGACGAACTCGAGGCTTTCCTCTTGGGCGCCATCTCGATTCTACCGGCGAGCAGAGTAGGAGGCGAATTGCAGAGAGGATTCGGAAGCAAGAAAGCAAGAACTAGGGCACAAAAAGCAGAGGCGGCTAAAAATGCAGCACTTATTGGATATTCCCGAGCCAGATACCGTTTCAAAAAGCGCCCAGTCAGCACCCGGCAGTTATTTCCAAAACACCAGCGTGCCACGTCATCACCCGGCAGTTATCTCCAAAACACCAGTGCGCCACATCATCACTCGGCTATTAACCTCAAAGTGGCCCACGTAGCCCGCTATTGCTCGGCAGTTGACTCTAAAACTCCGACATAGTATTAAGTCGCTCAGCATTACCTCTAAAATGCTGACGTCGCCCTCAAGTCGCTCGGCGTTACCTCTAAAACGCCGACGTTGTCTTCAAGTTACTCGGCAGTTGACTCTAAAGCTCCGACATCGCGTTCAGTCGCTCGGCGTTACCTCTAAAACGCCGACGTCGTCTTCAAGTTACTCGGCAGTTATCTCTAAAACTCCGACATCGTGTTCAGTCGCTCAGCGTTACCTCTAAAACGCCGACGTTATCTTCAAGTTACTCGGCAGTTATCTCTAAAACTCCGACATCGTGTTCAGTCGCTCGGCGTTACCTCTAAAACGCCGACGTTGTCTTCAAGTTACTCGCAGTTATCTCTAAACTCCGACATCGTGTTCAGTCGCTCGGCGTTACCTCTAAAACGCCGGACGTTGTCTTCAAGTTACTCGGCAGTTGACTCTACAGCTCCGACATCGCGTTCAGTCGCTCGGCGTTACCTCTAAAACACCCGACGTCGTCTTCAAGTATACTTCGGCAGTTATCTCTAAAAACTCCGACGTCGTGTTTAGTCGCTCGGCGTTACCTCTAAAAACGCCGACATTGTCTTCAAGTCGCTCGGCAGTTAAC
This sequence comes from Zea luxurians, assembly GCA_029449295.1. Taxonomy (NCBI): domain Eukaryota; kingdom Viridiplantae; phylum Streptophyta; class Magnoliopsida; order Poales; family Poaceae; genus Zea; species Zea luxurians. Next base: position 18,228 of record JAOPSE010003089.1, on the reverse strand, counting down.
TCTAAAACTCCGACATCGCGTTCAGTCGCTCGGCAGTTATCTCTAAAACTCTGACATCATCTACAAGTCGCTCGGCAGCTATTTCTAAAAGCATCGATATGATGTCCGAGTTATTCACTTACTATTCCAAAGGAATCAACTTCACGAAAAAGGCGGGAAGAGGAATGATTCGAGAACTTTGAGTTATGAATATCAACGAGCAATCATCACAGAGAAGCCAACATCATTTCTTCATTAAAGGGAAGATATCATATTTACAAATCAACTCATTATGAGTTGATACTTCCCTACTACTACTACTGCTACATTACATTATACTACTACTACTAACTACTACACTATACTACTCTACACTACTAAATACTACTACATTATTTCTAACTATACTATACTAACATTTAAAGGACCAGTGGCATCTAGCCACTGGCCCTGTTGCTGCCGCCGCCGCTGCCGCCCCTGCTGCTGCCCCTAGCTGCCGCCGCCGTCACCGTCCTTGCTGCCGCTACTACCGCCCCTGCCGCTGCCGTCACCGTCACCGCCGCCACCCGCCTTCGTCGTCGTCGTCGTCGCCGTCCTGTCCTCTCCGTCGCCGTCCGAGTCCTCCTCATCCGAGGAGTACTCCGACTCATCCGAGCCCTCGAGCCCGGAGCGCTCGACGGCCCGGATGTACGTCCAGACCTCCGCCGCGAGCCCCTGGGAGTCGTCTGAGAGGGATGGGAGCCGGAGACCCCTCGGAATTCAGAGGAGAAATCCTCCTCTGAATACTCCGAGTCACCAAAATCCTCAGACGGAGGAGTTGGCTCGCGCTTGCGTTTCTTGCCCATGGTGGAAATGCAGGTAGAAGAAAGAAAGCAGGCAGTGGAGAACAGCGAGAGATGTGAAAAAACCAGGCAGGCAAAGGCACTATTTATAGGAAAAGAAGGCAACCGCTCACCTCCAACCGTGGTCACTGAACAGTCGCAAAGCATTCAATAAGCACTTCAACCCGTCTGAAGACACGTCAGGCGGCTGACGCCGTTTCATGCAACACAACACCCATTGGGACTCCAGTCAACAGCGCGGAGGATATGATTACACCCGCCGTCGCATCACATTACTACTCAGAAGCAGCCGGCTAAAACACTCAGCGTACCAAGCCGTCCCTTGCCCACACCCATTGGGGGGGACGCCCAGGAATTATCAGTATATTTTTCAAAACGGTCACATCTGGGCAGGGCATGCAGTGATACCTCAAGACAAAATGAGATATCAGTAAGGATCAGAGGGAAAGCCAAATGTAAGCCAGTGAAGTACAAAATATGGCCGACAGAAGCGACGTGAAGACTAGACAGAGAACGTCCATCAAATGTCCAATCAGTCACAGAGCAAATAAATTACACTACCTAGCAAGATATGGATGGATTGCGAACTCGGCTGCAAAGACAAAAATACATGTCGACCTCTGAAGCATAATATTGATGACATAATGCTGACCTCCAAAGGCATAATGCGGATGACATCATGCCGATTTTTACAAGCAGAAAGGATAATCTTCAGCAAAAGACACAAAAAGGAAGACCTTCGAATGGATTATCCTCCAAAAATCCACTTGAAGGTCGGGGGCTACACCCATTGGGTGCACCTTCGGTGCACCCCATGGATCATCATTCCAAGCCAAGATAGTGCCGACTTTCTAAGGCATGGGACAAGATTAAAAGACAAGGCTGGCCCTCAACCAAAACACAGGAGTAAAAATGGAAATAATTTCTAATGAAGACCTTCGAGTAGATTATTTTCTAAAATCTACTCGAAGCTCGGGGGCTACACCCATTGGGTGCACCTCCGGTGCACCCAATGAAGTTCAGGGTCCTACAAAACGAAATGCCGACCTCTAAGGCACGAGCACGAAACAAAGCTTCAGTTTACGAGAGATCAAAGCAGGAGGAGACAGTAAGAAGTCGTTCTCTTCAAATCACCTGCAAGCTGGACCTGGGATCTTTGGGCTGATTACCTCTAAATTAACCCAAAGATCGGGGGCTTGTGGGGGACAGATATCCCCGGGTCCACTAAAAGATAGTAAAAGACCTCATGAAAGGCCCAAGGGCCCAATAAATCGTAAGGCCATTCTTTCGTGGGCCTGGGGAGGAACAATCAGCAAAGCAGGTTGACACGAGGCCGGATTGGTGCAAAACCTGACGGCCCACAACGTCGAGCGAGCGACCACAACAGAGATCCGACTTTCCCGCGCTGAAGCCCCCATGCAACGGAGCCACGCGAGGATAGGTCAGCGGAACTACAGGGAGATAAACTCAAACAAGTGCTGATCCTTTAGCTACGCATTGTTATCATATCCAAGTGTATTGCCCCACAGTCGAGTATATAAGGCCTAGGGGGCACCCCTTCAGAATGATCGACCCTATTACTTAGCCATCCACTTCAATTCTCTGCATTCTCAATTCAGAGAGCTCTCTTGTAACCTCATTCACCCAAGCATACTCGCCAGGACGTAGGGTGTTACGCATCTCTAAGCGGCCCGAACCTGTAAACATTGTCTACTGTCCCTCGTGCAACTGGCACGAACCATTCTGCTACAGTCGTCGACCACCGTCCTACTCCTAAAAACACCTTGAGGGGCAACCCCGGGTGTGCGGTCGGACCCAAAACACCGACAGGGGTCACACTTGTGCAATCCCACTATGTGGAAAAGGTTTTGAGTCACATTGGTTATAAGCGAATGTGAACCTGCTCCAACACCTTATGATCCTAGTAAGCTATTGAAGAAAATTGAAGGATAGCTAGAGATCAATTGAGATATTCCACAAATAATTGGTTCACTCATGTACTTAGCTAGCGCAACGAGGCCTGATATCTCGTTTGCTGTGAGCAAACTTAGACGGCTTGTTTCAAATTCCGGGAGATGATCATTCGCGAGCTCTTAAGAGAGTTCTACGCTATCTAAAAGGTACTATTGAGTTTAGGCATCCATTATACCGGATACCCAATAGTACTGGAGGGTTACTATGATGCAAATTGGATATCTAATGCTGATGAGATATATGCCACAATGGTTATGTGTTTTCACTTAGAGGTGGCACTGTTTCATGGAAGTCTTGCAAGCAGACCATCTTAATGAGGTCGACTATGGAAGCAGAACTCACAGCATTAGATACCGCTTCAGTTGAGGTTGAGTGGCTTCGTGAACTCCTTATGGATTTAACGATGGTTGAAAAACATGTGCCGGCTATTTCTATGAACTGTGATAATCAGACTGTGATAATCAAGATAAACAGTTCTAAGGATAATATGAAGTCGACAAGGCACATAAAGAGGCATTTAAAATCTATTAGCAAATTGAGAAACTCCGGAGTAATAGCGTTGGACTATGTCCATACGTCTAAAATCTGGCAGATCAATTTACTAATGAGCTATCACGTAGTGTGATAGATAGTGCATCGAGTGAGATGGGCTTGAGACCTACCTAAAGTTTATCATAGTGGTAACCTGTTCTATGTGATCGGAGATCTCGTGAATTAGAATGGTGAAACAAGCTAGTGGTAGACTGAGAGGAAAGACCCTTAATAAGATTCATTTCAGATGCACATCTTTCCTTACTGTAAGGTAGGTTGGTGCTTACACCTTAATATGTTCCAAATGGCTTTGTGAAGCAAAGATGTTGTCCTACAGAACATCTTTAGAGAAACATACTTATATGGGTTAACTGCTAGTCACAGTTTATGAGATCTGGGTGGTCTCTAGATACCCATGAAAGTCTAAGGAGTTTGACTTATATGCTCCAACCAGAGGGGATGCGCTCGGCAACCTAGTATTGGTAAAGAGTTTTGTCGGGGACCATATGTAAGGCCCAAAATCTGTATAAAAAAATTTTATGAAATAAATACATGAAGAAATAAAATATTAAATTCAAATATCTCTAATTATCCTTGAGTGTTAACAATTGAGAACTGAATTTTGAAAACCAAGAAATATTTTAGAAAAGAAGTAATATAAAGTTTTCTATTCAACTAAAAGATTATGCATATTATCAAATAATGCATCATAAGTCATCATTTACATGAATACCTAAATATTGAAGTAATTTTTTTTCTTCTTATCCCGCATTCAAAATATTATTCTTCTAAAAAGAAAGGAACAAATGAGTGCATCACATATTTCAAACGTGTATCAAACAAATAAATCAATTAAAATAAATATCTAATGCTTCATAATTGATTTTGAATATATATTAAAAATTTGAACTCCTAAACTTTATCTTGGATTGGAAACTCAAATTTAGGATATACAAATCTAAATAAAAAAATAACAAAAAGATTAAAAGAGAAGAGAGGAGAGAAGAAAAATAAAAGAATACACATTAATATATATATATAATATTATGGCGGATAGTAAAAGCATTAGTCATATTATTTGTGTTTAATATTTGAAGGTGAAATTCAAAACAATATTCAAATTCAAATTGGAGATTCAAATGAAAAGGAAAATAAAATCAGAAAAGAAAAAGGGTTCACCTATACCTATCTGGGCCGAATTTCCCCTTGGCCGGCCCAGCTAGGCCTCACGCTCACACCTTGGGTCACCACCGTGTGGGCCCTAATGACCAGCGGGCCCCTCTGGTCATACACACAAGTTCACGTCGCGTTCGCCTTTGGTCACTGATGCGTGGGCCAGCCTTGTCAGACCCTCCCCTTTCCTTCGCCGCGCGACTCGGGAGATCCCGGCTGCGCCACGCTTCTCGGAGTCCGTTAAGGCCGCCTCTCCTACGAGCTTGTTGTGGCTATAAATGATAGCTATGGGCTCCGCTTTTCCCTATACATCGCCCCGACCAGCCGTCCGCCATAGAAACTGCCGTGATTTCGTCGCCGCGAGGGATACTGCGCCACCATCGTGGTCGTGTGCCTGCGCCGCCGTTTAAGGGTTGTCATCGGGTACGGGAGCTCCGCTACACCTTGGGGATTGCGCTCGTGGTTTACGCGGGTGTGTTGCCGAGCTGTGGCCGACGAATCGCTCACTGGAGCTTCGATCTCCGCCGTGGGTGGACTTGGATTCGGGCGCCAATAGCACCGGTATGAGACACTCCCTGGAATGCACCTTTGTCCGCGCGTTGCGTAGCGACCGGCTTCGAAAGTGTAGGGTGCCGCCGAGTCCTAGAATTGCTCACCGACGATAGTGCTCCGCCGCGGTGTCGCATCACGCCGTGGATCACTCCCTTGTCGCCATCCCTACCTACGGTGAGCCCTAGTATGTTTCGCCATCGTCCGAATTGTGCGTAGGGGCCTTCGAATGACGTTGTAGGGGCCCAGATCGGCCGAATCGCGTGGCTCCGGCGAGGATCCACCGTGACCTCGGGCGGCGCCGCCATCGCTGGCAGAGAATTGGGGGAAAACCCTGGTCGTCCGATCCTCGTTGAACGGTTCAGATTAGATAGGGGGATACCCCTTCGACGGATTGGATCTGGGCCATTGATCCAGATCGGACGGCCCTGAGCGCTCGCAGGTTCATAATGGACGAGATCCGATCCTGGCCCTTGGATCTGATCTGAACGGTCCGAATCCTCCTGTACCCCTTTGCGGATACGCATTTGCACATGAACCCCTGACCTTATTGATTATCAACCCGCCATCCGATAAGGGGTTCGCCTGAGTCTTTGTAGCAATTGCGCCAGGGCCCCTGTCGTTTCTGGAAAATGAGGCCGAGTCCTGGGATGTTTAAAAACAGAGAAATAATTACAGAATTTCGTTTTTAATACAAAAACAAATCTAGAAACTTGTAAAATGCATAGAAAATTCATTTTAACTCCAAATTGAGCCATTCCAATTTCTAAAATTTTGTAATAATATTCTCTACCATTTAGTGTCTCTGTTTTGACATGAAAGCAGTTAGAAAATTTATTTATCATTTAATCCTATTTCAAGCACATTAAACCTTAAGAATTCATAACTTGAATTCTATAACTCCAAATTTAGTGATTCCAATTCCTATGATTTCATTTTAATGTGTAGATTTTTACTGTATATTCTATTTGCATATTTGATGTGATGTTAATTTATACTATGCTATGTATGTATTGTATTGATGCGAGTAGACGAGCAAGCCACTGGGGAATCTGAGGTTCAACAAGTAGAAGTAGCTGAGCAGGAGCTCATTGAAGGCAAGTTGTGCCCTTGATCACTTCTTTTACCCATTCATGTTCTTATTAATCATAATGATCTGCATAGGTTAATTTTGATGGGACCCAATAGGTCACCTTAGATTTGACTATCTTTATACCTTGCTTCACCACTGGTTTTACTACTAAGTTTTGGGTAGTACACGCTATTGCTTTATGTGGATTTGGGTATAGAGATATTCACTACTCATTTTTACACTTGTTATTATCTGTTCATTATTTATGTTCATGATAAGATCATTATGTTAATGGGAACATGGAGAACCACCCGGGAAAACAGTGCTACCACAAGGGTTTAATGGGACGCCCTTGGCTGATTAACTAGGAAAGCTGGTGGAGGGCTACCTTACCCGAAAGGGGCAAGGGCAGTAGGGGAGTGGTCAGTGTAGGGAGGTCCTTGGGTTGATTTTGCTGCGATGGCGGTCAGACAAGAACCCTGCACTGGAGCTTCCTATAAACTGTAGCGGGTAGTCTGAAGCTAGTGGAACTTTGTAAAGGCCTCGTAGTGGTACCCTGCCTCGCTTCCTTGGTAGAGGTGTATGGAGTCTGATCAACTCCGTGGCAAATGGGTAACACGACTTGTGGGTAAAGATGCGCAACCTCTACAGAGCGTAAAACTGGTATACTAGCCGTGCTCACGGTCATGAGCGGCTCGGACACTCACATGATTAAATTATGGAACTAAATTCAATTTGTCATATGCATTGCATCGCAGGTGATGTTGTTACTTTTGTTCTACTATTTAATTGGGTTGGTATTTACTTATACTTAGTAACTGCTAATAAAATTTTGACCAACTTTAAAAGCAATGCTCAGCTTTAACCATCCTCTTTGGTAAGCCTTACACTTCACTTGAGCTCCCACCTTTGGCGAGTTCATGCACATTATTCCCCACAACTTGTTGAGCTATGAACGTATGTGACCTCACTCTTGCTGTCTCACACCCCCCCACAGGAGATGTTCAGGTGGTTCAAGAGAAGCCACAACGAGGAGTTCGATTCGATCTAGGTGGCGTCTCCCAGTTGACTTTCTGGCGCCAAGGATAGTTTTTAGATCCTGCTACATTTATATTTTATTTTGTAAGACTTCCGCTATGTAATAAGTACTCTGATTATTGTGACATTTATCTCTATACACTCTGTGATTATATATGTTGTCTTCTTTGGCGCATGTATGAGACACACCCGGCTTTGTCCTTTAAACCTGGGTGTTACACCATAATTAGGGGTACCCCCAAGACTCCTAATCTCAGCTGGTAACCCCCATCAGCACTAAGCTGCAAAGGCCTGATTGGTGCGATTAAGCCAAGGCTCGGTCCACTCAAGGGACACGACCTCGCCTCGCCCGAGCCCAGCCTCGGGCAAGGGCAGCCGACCCCGGAAGATTCACGTCTCGCCCGAGGACCCCCTCAAGCGACGGACACACCTTCGGCTCGCCCGAGGCCCAGTCTTCGCCAAGAAGCAACCTTGGCCAAATCGCCACACCGACCGACCGAATCGCAGGAGCATTTAATGCAAGGATGGCCTGACACCTTATACTATCACGCGCCCTTCAGTCGACAGAGCCGAAAGTGACCGCAGTCACTTCGCCGCTCCACTGGCTGGCCTGACAAGAAGACAGCGCCGCCTGCGTCGCTCCGACTGCTGTGCCACTCGACAGAGTGAGGCTGATAGCAGCCAAGTCTGGCCTCGGGCACCATAGGAAACTCCGCCGCCCGACCCCAGGGCTCGGACTCGGGCACGGCCCCGGAAGACGACGAACTCCGCCTCGCCCGACCCCAGGGCTCGGACTCGGGCTTGGCCCCGGAAGACGATGAACTCTGCCTCGCCCGACCCCAGGGCTCGGACTCGGGCTCGGCACCGGAAGACGATGAACTCCGCCTCGCCCGACCCCAGGGCTCGGACTCGGGCTCGGCCCCGGAAGACGACAAACTCCGCCTCGCCCGACCCCAGGGCTCGGACTCGGGCTCGGCCCGGAAGACGATGAACTCCGCCTCGCCCGACCCGAGGGCTTGGACTCGAGCTCGGCCCTGGAAGACGACAAACTCCGCCTCACCCGACCCCAGGGCTCAGACTCGGGCTCGGCCCCGAAAGACGACGAACTCTGCCTCGCCCGACCCCAGGGCTCGAACTCGGCCTTGGCCTCGGACGACAGTCTCCGCCTCGCCCGACCCGGGGCTCGGACACGACCTCGACCTCGGAAGACCGACTCGACCCCGACCTCGGAGGAGCCTCCGCCTCACCCGACCCAGGGTTTGGACCGACCACGTCATAGGGGGGCCATCATTACCCTATCCCTAGCTAGCTCAGGCTACGGGTAATAGGACCGGCGTCCCATCTGGCTCGCCCCGGTAAATAGATAATGATGGCGCCCCACGTGCTCCATGACGACGGCGGCTCTCAGCCCCTTACGAAAGCAAGGAGACGTCAGCAAGGACTCGATAGCCCCGACAGCTGTCCTTCCGCAAGGCTCCAACACTCCTCCTACGGCCACGACATCACATGAACAGGGTGCCAAAACCTCTCTGGCTGCCACGACGGCATGTACTTAGGGCACTAGCTCCTCTCTGCTAGACACGATAGCGCACTGCTACACCTCCCATTGTACACCTGGACCCTCTCCTTACGCCTATAAAAGGAAGGTCCAGTGCTCTCTTACAGGGAGGTTGGCTGCATGGGAGGACGGGACGGCACGTAGGGTCCCTCGCTCTCCCCCCCATGCGGACGCTTGTAACCCCCTACTGCAAGCACACCCGACGTGGGCGCAGGACAACACGGAGGCCACGGGTTTCCCCCTTTTTTCCCTCTCTTCTACCCCCCTTCGTGCTCCGTCTCGCGCCGACCCATCTGGGCTGGGACACGTGGCGACAATTTACTCGTCGGTCCGGGGACCCCCCGGGGTCGAAACGCCGACAATTGGCGCGCCAGGTAGGGGCCTGCTGCGTGTTGACGAACAGCTCCCCGTCAAGCTCCAGATGGGTAGTCTCCAGCAACCTTTCCAACCCGGGACGGTGCTCCGTTTCGGGAGTCTTGAGTTCATGTCCCTCGACGGCAGCTACGACATGATACTCCTTCCTCCGCCGCGTGACGGCGACAATGGCGGCCGACAACCCGCCCGCCGGCGGCGGAATCGACGACGTCTTCCCCACGAGGCGGAAGAACAACATCCAAGTTTGTCCCGTCACCTCCCCCGCTGATGGAGGAGGAGGCGGGGCAACCGTGGCCAAGCAGGAGGCGGCACCTCGTCGGCTGTCGAGCGAGTCGACGGCGCCGGCGCCCCGACGGGGGACATCGGGCGTCGACCTCACGTCTGAGACGAAGACGAGCGTCGTTTCCCCGCAACACGCCAACTCCAAGCGGACGGATGACGCCAGCACGCTCACGAAGGACTTGCTGGGCGTCACCCTCGTACCTGAGACGACGGTGGCAGTCCGCCCCTGACGTGACAACGTCACCACCTGTCGACCAAGAGGTACTGACTGATTCCCGTCTCATGCCTTTTGGATTCGGCCTCGACCCACCAAGCGACCCCGCTTTGGTGGAAGCCTTCATAGAGGCATGCACCAACCCTCCAGGGTATCATATGTGGTCACCCTGGGATCGGCTGACGGCCGTCTCGACCTACGGACCCTCGGGTTCCGAGGAAGATGACGAGCCCGACTTTGGTTGGGATTTCTCCGGGCTCGGTAACCCCAGTGCCATGCAGGACTTCATGACCGCATGCGACTACTGCCTTTCCGATTGTTCCAACGGTAGCCGCAACTTCGGCGACAGAGACTGCGGCCCAAGTCGTGAATGTTTCCACGTCGATCTAGGGGGTCCCGAGGAAGGCAACCATTGGTATACCGGAAAACGGTGATCCCCCTAGGCCTGCGCCTCGCGTTGACATCCTTCGGGAGCTAGCTGTGGTCCCAGTCCCTACGGGGGGTCAGGACGCACAGCTCGAGAAAATCCGCGAGATGCAGGCCAGGCTCGACGAGGGGGCAGGAACACTTGAGCCGCTCCGTCGGAACATCGGGCAGGAATGGGTAGACCAAGCTCCGGCCGGGGAAGCGTGTCATCTACCCTAGGGCATCCAACTCCGCATCGCCGACAACGTCAGGGCAAGGCCACCACCGGCTTCCAGTGGGGTCGGCCAGAACCTGGCTGCAGCAGCGATACTTCTCCACAATGCCGGAACCATCAACCACCGAAGGGCGGCGGATCCGGGGAGAGCTCAAGAATCTCCTGGAGGATGCCGCGGTCCGACGGGCCGAGAGCTCTGCCTCCCGAAGGCAGGGATACCCCTCGGAGCACCGCGCCGTGACTTCTCGATTCGTGCGGGAAGCCTCGGTCCACACCGGGCGCACGTGCAACACAGCGCCTACGGCCCCGGGACGCCTCGGCAACGAGCACCACCACCGCAACCATCGAGCCTGCCTCGACAAGAGGGTGTGCCGAGGCTACCACCCCAGGCGTGGGGGACGCTACGACAGCGGGGAGGATCGGAGTCCATCGCTCGAACCACCCGACCCGTAGGCTTTCAGCCGAGCCATACGACGGGCGCCGTTCCCGACCCGGTTCCAAACCCCGACTACCATCACAAAGTACTCGGGGGAGATAAGGCCGGAACTGTGGCTCACGGACTACCGGCTGGCCTGCCAACTGGGTGGAACGGACGATGATAACCTCGTCATCCGCAACCTCCCCCTGTTCCTCTCCGACTCCGCTCGGGCCTGGCTGGAGCATCTGCCTCCGGGGCAGATCTCCAACTGGGACGACCTGGTCCAAGCCTTCGCCGGTAATTTCCAGGGCACGTACGTGTGCCCTGGGAACTCCTGGGATCTCCGAAGCTGCCGCCAGCAGCCGGGAGAGTCTCTCCGGGACTACATTCGGCGATTCTCAAAGCAGCGCACCGAGCTACCCAACGTCACCGATTCGGATGTCATCGGCGCGTTCCTCGCCGGCACCACCTGCCGCGACCTGGTGAGCAAGCTGGGTCGCAAGACCCCCACCAGGGCGAGCGAGCTGATGGACATCGCCACCAAGTTCGCCTCTGGCTAGGAGGCGGTTGAGGCCATCTTCCGGAAGGACAAGCAGCCCTAGGGCCGCCAGCCGGAAGATGTTCCCGAGGCGTCCGCTCAGCACGGCACCAAGAATAAAGGCAAGAAGAAGTCGCAAGCGAAACGCGACGCCACCGACGCGGACCTTGTCGCCGCCGCTGAGTACAAGAACCCTCAAAAACCTCCCGGGGGCGCCAATCTCTTCGACAAGATGCTCAAGGAGCCATGCCCCTATCATCAGGGACCCGTCAAGAACACCCTTGAGGAATGCGCCATGCTTCGGCGCCACTTTCACAGGGCCGGGCCACCTGCGGAGGGTGGCAGGGCCCACCACGACGACAAGAAGGAGGATCACAAGGCAGAGGAGTCCCCGAGGTCCGCGACTGCTTCATGATCTACGGTGGGCAAGTGCGAACGCCTGAGCTTGGCACCACAAGCAAGAGCATCGGGAGGTCTGCTCGGTAAAGGTGGCGGCGCCAGTCTACCTAGAGTGGTCCGACAAGCCCATCACCTTCGACCAGGGCGATCACCCCGACCGCGTGCCGAGCCCGGGGAAATATCCACTCGTTGTCGACCCCGTCATCTGCAACGTCAGGCTCACCAAGGTCCTCATGGACGGAGGCAGCAGCCTCAACATCATCTACGCCGAGACCCTCGAGCTCCTGTAGTCGATCTGTCCACGGTCCTGGCCGGTGCGGCGCCTTTTCACGGGATCCCCAGGAAACGCGTCCAACCCCTCGGACGACTCGATCTACCCGTCTGCTTCGAGACTCCCTCCAACTTCAAAAGGGAAACCCTCACGTTCGAGGTGGTCGGGTTCGAGGAACCTACCACGCAGTACTGGGGAGGCCATGCTACGCCAAGTTCATGGCCGTCCCCAACTACACCTACCTCAAGCTCAAGATGTCGGGCCCCAACGGGATCATCACCGTCGGCCCCACGTACCGACACGCGTACGAATGCGACGTAGAGTGCGTGTGGAGTACACCGAGGCCCTCGCTGAATCCGAGGCCCTCATCGCCGACCTGGAGAGCCTCTCCAAGGAGGCGCCAGACGTGAAGCGCCATGCCGGCAACTTTGAGCCAGCGGAGACGGTTAAGTCCGTCCCTCTCGAACCCAGCAACGACGCCTCCAAGCAGATCCGGATCGGCTCCGAGCTCGACCCCAAATAGGAAGCAGTGCTCGTCGACTTTCTCCGTGCAAACGCCGAAGTTTCGCGTGGAGTCCCTCGGACATGCCTGGCATATAGAGGGATGTCGCCGAGCACTCGCTGGATATCCGAGCTGGAGCCCGACCCGCGAAGCAACCTCTGCGCCGATTCGATGAAGAAAAGCGCAGAGCCATAGGCGAGGAGATCCACAAGCTGATGGCCGCAGGGTTCATCAAAGAGGTATTCATCCGAATGGCTTGCCAACCCCGTGCTTGTGAGAAAGAAAGGAGGGAAATGGCGGATGTGTGTAGACTACACTGGTCTAAACAAAGCATGCCCAAAAGTCCCCTATCCTCTGCCTCGCATCGATCAAATCGTGGATTCCACTGCGGGATGCGAAACCCTGTCTTTCCTCGATGCCTACTCAGGGTATCACCAAATCAGGATGAAAGAGTCCGACCAGCTCGCAACTTCTTTCATCACACCTTTTGGCATGTACTGCTATGTTACTATGCCATTTGGTTTGAGGAACGCGGGTGCGACGTACCAAAGGTGCATGAACCACGTGTTCGGCGAACACATTGGAACGGTCGAGGCTTATGTCGATGACATCGTAGTCAAGACGAGGAAAGCCTCCGACCTCCTTTCCGACCTTGAAACGACATTCCGGTCTCAAGGCGAAAGGCGTAAAAAACTCAATCCTGAGAAGTGTGTCTTCGGAGTCCCCCGAGGCATGCTCTTGGGGTTCATCGTCTCCGAGCGGGGGCATCGAGGCCAACCCGGAGAAAATCGCGGCCATCACCAACATGGGGCCCATCAAGGACTTGAAAGGCGTACAGAGGGTCATGGGATGCCTTGCGGCTCTGAGCCGTTTCATTTCGCGCCTCGGCGAAAGAGGCCTACCTCTGTACCGCCTCTTAAGAAAGACCGAGAGCTTCACTTGGACCTCCGAGGCCGAGGAAGCCCTCGGGAACCTGAAGGCGCTCCTTACGAACACGCCCATCTTGGTGCCCCCCGCCGCTGAAGAAGCCCTCTTGATCTACGTCGCCGCTACCACTCAGGTGGTCAGGGCCACGATCGTGGTTGAGAGACAAGAAGGGGCATGCATTGCCCGTCCAGAGGCCGGTTTACTTCATCAGTGAGGTACTATCCGAGACCAAGATCCGCTACCCGCAAATTCAGAAGCTGCTGTACGCGGTGATCCTGACGCAACGAAAGTTGTGACACTACTTCGAGTCTCATCCGGTGACTGTGGTGTCATCCTTCCCCTGGGGGAGATCATCCAGTGCCGAGAGGCCTTGGGTAGGGTTGCTAAGTGGGCGGTGGAAATCATGGGCGAGACGATCTCGTTCGCCCCCCTCGGAAGGCCATCAAGTCCCAAGTCTTGGCGGACTTTGTGGCTGAATGGGTCGACACCCAGCTCCCGGCGGCTCCGATCCAGCCGGAACTCTGGACCATGTTTTTCGATGGGTCGCTGATGAAAACAGGGGCAGGCGCGGGCCTGCTCTTCATCTCGCCCCTCGGGAAACACCTACGCTACGTGCTGCGCCTCCATTTCCCGGCGTCCAACAACGTGGCTGAGTACGAAGCTCTGGTCAACGGGTTGCGCATCGCCATTGAGCTAGGGGCCCGACGCCTTGACGCTCGCGGCGACTCGCAGCTCGTCATCGACCAAGTTATGAAAAGCTCCCACTGCCGCGACCTGAAGATGGAAGCCTACTGCGATGAGGTTCGACGCCTGGAGGACAAGTTCTATGGGCTCGAGCTCAACCACATCGCCGGACGACACAACGAGACTGGGACGAGCTGGCTAAGATAGCCTCGGGGCGGACAACGGTCCCCCCGGACGTCTTCTCCCGAGACCTACATCAACCCTCAGTCAAGACTGACGACACGCCTGAGCCCGAGAAGGCCTCGGCCCAGCCCGAGGCGCCCTCGGCTCGGCCCGAGGCACTCGGCCTGAGGGTGAGGCACTGCACGTCGAGGAAGAGTGGAGTGGGGTCCAGCCTAATCGAAACTGGCAGACCCCGTACCTGCAATATCTCCACCAAGGAGAGCTGCCCCTCGACCGAGCCGAGGCTCGGCGACTGGCGCGGTGCGCCAAGTCGTTCGTCTTACTGGGTGACGGAAAGGAGCTCTACCACCACAGCCCATCCGGCATCCTCCAGCGGTGCATATCCATCGCCGAAGGCCAGGAGCTCTTACAAGAAATACACTCGGGGGCTTGCGGTAATCACGCAGCGCCCCGAGCCCTTGTTGGACACGCCTTCCGACAAGGTTTCTGCTGGCCAACCGTGGTGGCCGACGCCACTAGAATTGTCCGCGCCTGCCAAGGTGTCAATTCTACGCGAGGCAGACCCACCTGCCCGCTCAGGCTCTGCAGACAATACCCATCACCTGGTCGTTTGCTGTGTGGGGACTGGACCTCGTCGGTCCCTTGCAGAAGGCACTCGGGGGCTACACGCACCTGCTGGTCGCCATCGACAAATTCTCCAAGTGGATCGAGGTCCGACCCTGAACAGCATCAGGTCCGAACAGGCGGGTGGCATTCTTCACCAACATCATCCATCGCTTTGGGGTCCGAACTCCATCATCACCGACAACGGCACCCAGTTCACCGGCAGAAAGTTCCTGGACTTCTGCGAGGATCACCATATCCGGGTGGACTAGGCCACCGTGGCTCACCCCATGACGAATGGGCAGGTGGAACGTGCCAACGACATGATTCTGCAAGGACTCAAGCCGAGGATCTACAGCGACCTCCAGAAGTTCGGCAGGCGATGGATGAAGGAACTCCCCTCGGTGGTCTGGAGTCTGAGGACAACACCGAGCCGAGCCACGGGCTTCACACCGTTCTTTCTAGTCTATGGGGCCGAGGCCGTCTTGCCCACGGACTTAGAATACGGTTCCCTGAGGACGAGGGCGTACGACGACCGAAGAAACCAGACCGACCGAGAAGACTCACTGGACCAGCTCGAAGAGGCTCGGGACATGGCCTTACTACACTTGGCGCGTGGTACCAGCAGTCCCTGAGACGTTACCACGCCCGAGGGGTTTGGTCCGAGACCTCCAAGTGGGCGACCTGCTTCGGCTGCGACAAGACGCCCGAGGGCGGCAAAAGCTCACGCCTCCCTGGGAAGGGCCGTTCGTCGTCGCCAAGTTTCTGAAGCCCGAGACATACAAGCTGGCCAATAGCCAAGGCGAGGTCTACAGCAACGCTTGGAACATCCGACAGCTACGTCGCTTCTACCCTTAAGATGCTTTCAAGTCGTTCGTACACCTCGTTCACACAAAGTCTAACCATCAAGGAAGGGTCAGCCTTGCCGGCAAAGCCCGACCCTCCCTTGGGGGCTAGAAGGGGGGAACCCCCTCTGCGTCAAAATTTTCCTCGAAAAAAACTTCCATCAAAAAGGCTTTTGCGTCCCCGGCTATATCAGTAACAGGACCCAAGAAACGAATAAGGGTGCATGTAAGTGGCAAGGCCGACCGAGCCGAGGGACTCCTGCGCCTCTAGGATACAGATACCTCACTCGTCGCCTACCACGAAAAATGACTCTTACTTGGGCAAGCTACCCTGCTACTGACGAACGGGTCCGGATACGCAAAACGGAAGGAAAAGAAACACAACCTTATATTACGATAATAAAGTGTTCGGGCCTCGGCGGCCGCAAAAGACACATATGCATTCAAAGAAAACTGCTCCGGTAGAATCAGGCGTCGCCCGGAGAAGGAGCCATGCCCTCGGCTTCGTCTCCACTCTCGGCAAGATCCGCCGGCCTCGGATGACGGCACAAGCGGGAGGATCTCTGCCTCGAAGGTGGTTGCCAACACCGTGCTTGGGCCCGCGGCGGTCGCGTCAAGCCTCTGGACTTCGGCCGGGCGGCTTCATCTTCGTCGGGGAGGCAATACCCCTCGCTGACCCGCTCCAGATCCACGTCATAGTGGGAAGCGAGCACGGCGAAGGCCCGCCTGACGCCGTGATGCAGCGCCTCGCGAAGTCTGCCACGCGCGCAGGTCACCCAAGGCCTGCAGGCGACTTTGAGGGGAGCTTCCCGAGGGGACGTCGTCGAAGCCAAAGACCTGGCAGAAGGCCAAGATGGCCTCGGACGTGGCCGCGTGGTCGGCTTCCCTCTACTCGGCCGCCTGAGCAAGCGCCTTGGTGGACTTATCAAGGGCAGACTCGAGCTCTGCGAACAGCCAAAGCGAAAGACCTCAAACACGAGTTGAGGAACCGAGCTGAAACAAAATCTTAAAACAGCCGAGACATACCTTCGGCTCGGGCACGCAGCTCCGAGGATGCGGCTTGGGCCACGGCAAGGTCTGCTGCAAGGGCTCCAGCCCGAGCAGACGCCTCGGCTAACTGGACTCCAAGAGCCTCGGCCTGACTTTCGGCCTCGTCGGCCTGGCCCCGAGATTGGTCCCGCTCGCCGGTGACCTGGTCAAGCTCCAACTGCCGCCGCTGCGCCTCTGCGCGTGCCGTCGCCGCCTCTGCTCCCAGATCGACACAGAGCAACCAAAGGTCCGCCACCTTGGCGCTCTGTTGGGAGAGGCGCGCGGTAGCACTGGCAAGCGTGGTCCTCAAGGACCGCAGCGAACCCCAGACATCAACCTCGCGGCGGATGAACGACGACTTGGTGGCGCTCAGATCCGTCAGATCCTGAGGGAAGGAAGCGGGGCGTCACGAAGAACGCCTTAATCACGAGAAAGGTATGCATGAAATCATTACCTGGAGGATCTTGGGAACGTCCCTGCAAAGGACCTCCAAGGTCGACCGAAGCGATCCCACTGTTGCCTCGGCACACTCACGAAGCCCATCCCAAGACTGCTCCTCCCGCTCATCGTCAAGAACGAAGAGGGGATCCGAGGCCCCACGGGTCCGGAACCGAAGCAACTGGCGCCGCCCCTCGGAACTACGCCGCGCTGGGACAAGGCTGCCGCTCGACGGGGTGGGTCACGGTTCTACGCCTCCCTCCTCCAAGGCGCCAAGTGGCGATGCCTCGACCATCTCAACATCGGTGGCGACGGGTGGCTTCACGGCCGGAATGGCAATGGCCTCGGCAGCAGCCGGCGCCAGCGCCGGCAGCATGTCTGGTGAGCCCGAGGCCACGGCCGCGCCAGCAGCCTCCCCCAGCGCGACGGCCGCCTCGACAGAGGAGTCAGCCTCGGGAGCTTGCCCTGCGGCAACTGGTGCCGCCTGAGCCCCCCGCTGTGGGGCGTCTTGCGAGGAGGTCAGCCGGCCGGCGAGGCCCGGCGCGACACTAGTTGCGGAAGCCGACACCGTCTTGAGGACCTTCCGGGGAGCCAGACCGGTCGAACCGTGCCTCCGCTTGCTAAGGAGAAAAGGAAAATCAGGGTCGGGACATACAAAGGAGGAGCCAGGACGAAGATATCCTAAGACACTTACCCACTCCGGGCCATGATCAATCGCGCCTGTGGGGAGGTCTCCCAAACCTCGATCCCCGAAGGTACCACCGAGGTCTGCCCCGCTGCCGGCTTCGGTGCCGTCCTCGCCTTGGGCGCCCTAGGCACCCAAGGGATGGACCGCCCAGACGCAGCCACGACGACCTGATGATCGCCCTCCTGCGCAGTCGGCACGGGCAACGGTTCTTGGGGAACAAGCGGCTTGGCCTGACTCCCCGGGGTCACCTCAACCACCTCGGCTGAGGGGTCAAGTACCCCCTCGGTCTGCCCCGCTCTTCGGACCGGGGCCCCAACGTCTCGGCTCCGGATACCAACGGCTCCTGCCCGCTCGGGGGCTGGCTTGACGATCCCTGGCCCGGCCTGAGATCCGGGCTGAGGCCGAGACGGGCAGCCATGTCGTCATCTTCATCATCGTCTTCATCGTTGTCGTCATCGTCAGGCGTCTCCGGCGAT
>JAOPSE010003088.1:0-61912 GCA_029449295.1 Zea luxurians | reverse complement strand
CTGTGTTTGGCTCCTACCCACTCCAGCTTCTAGAAGACTACGACTTCTCCTCACTCGCTTCCTCGGAAGGAATTTTATGCGACGATCACCTCTAGACGCAGAGAAAGTCCCAGTTGCCCTTCTTCATCTATTGATGTCAACGGGTGGCATTTGGTGGAATCTTGATAGAAGAAAGCGTTTAAGTTCGAAGGAGGAGCCTCGGTCCCGCCGTGTGCCAGCAGACCTTGTAGGCCGCTGCTTCAACTGCCTCTCGACTCATCACCTTGCCTAGGATTGCTGGGAGACCTATTTTCTTCTACTGTGGTGCCCTGGGACATCTCTCTTACAGGTGCTCTGCTCCTAAGCATGTTGAGCCACGACGACCGGTTTGGCGAAGGCTTACGCCTGTTGTTGCACCTGTGTCCAAGAAGTCGATCTCAGATCCGCTAGGCACGGGGATGACGTATCATGATCGGTTTGACCTCCTAGGTGAAAGGACCTCCCTGCCGAGGTTTTCGTCTTCTGCGAAGGTGGCGCCTATGCGAAGAACCGTGTCAAGGATCCTAGTTTGGAGGAGAATCACTCCTGTCAGTGATGTTTTGTAGCATGCAGATCCTGTTGTTCCAGCTGTTTCTTCTATTGGTGGTCCGTCTATTGATGGAGAGGTTCGTCTGGCTAAGAAGCATCATCGCCGACCAAGGAAACGACCCTTGGTGCCCCTTAATCATGTGGACGGTCAGTTGGCGCCAGAATCATCTCCACCCTAAGATTCTACTTCACTTGTGCTAGTGGATTCTCCCCCTTCCTTCCCTTTGTATCATTGGTCGAAACCAGAATTTGGCGCGGGCGGAGGAAGATCTTGCTACGACGGTTGTCATCACGGTATTCGGAAACTTGGATGTTTGGATGTTGTGTCTGCTAATGATATTGCGGCATCCCTAGCACCCACATTTGGGGTTGATGAAGGATCCTTGGTTATTAGGTAGCTCTCTGCTTCTTTCATGTTGATGCTTACTTCTGATAGATTGGCGCACCAATTGTGTGGAAGATGGTCAGTTGTGCGGGTTAATTCTTTTTCTTTTTCCTGCAAAAGATGGTCATGTTTGATGAATTCCTCTGGAAGTGTCCTACCTTAGTTGTTATAGGTTTAACTGGATGGCATCCCCGTTCATGCCTGGGATGTACCCACCATGGAGAGTTTGCTCAGTCCCTTTGCATGGATAGAAAGTGTGCATGAAGATACTTTGCAACTAAGAAATCTCAGCAACTTCCGTTGCTCTTACTGGTGTCTAGACCCTGCCAGCATACACCTGTTAGAGATCCTCTGCAACTGGGTATTCGGGAAGGCACTGGTGTCAAATCTTTGGTCTATCCGGATCATATTCAGTGGAAGGCTGTTGTTGGCATTGAAAATTTAGCTCCCTGTCCCCCTCCATCCTTAGTGATCACCCCTGCAGAGTCTCGTCATTTGCGCTTTCGCTCTCCGCCAGCAGACAGGGGTGGTCAGCGTAGTGGAGCTTCCCCAGTTGTGATCAGGATCCTGGTCATTATGTTCAGGGCTCATCCTCCATTCCTCCTGCCATGGTATTCGTGAAGCTAGCTGCATGGATTCTTGCGTTGTGCAGAACGTGAACCTTGAGCCACCCCTTTATTCGGTCACAGTTCTGACGCTTGTGTCTGCTCACATCTCACCCACCACTCAAGGTTGCCTCGATGTAGATGATGGCATCTTTTGCGTTGCGCAGAACGTGAAACTTGAGCCACCCCCTGGTTCGGTCACTGTTCCATCGCCTGAATGCTCGGACCTCATCTATTTGGCTAGAATCTAGCGCTGATGGTAGGAAGGCCCCTATGGATGAAAATCAGTTGATGTCTATTCCAGTGTTGCCTGTTGGGACCTTTGGTGTTAGATTACATGTTAGTCACCCATCCAACATGGTGCATCAAGGGCTATTGCCTGCTCCTCCCGTATGTCTTTCAAAAAAAGATAGCAATTTGCCCGCCAAACCAATTCCACGAAGCAGGCGCAGAGTTGCTGGAGTGGGTTTTGAATTTACCTCTGCTGATCTTGACAATCATGCTACTAGGAATATTATGAGAGCAGTAGGCATAATTACCAATAATGATGGTATGGATCAGATGGCGTTAGATGAGTATGCTAATCTGTTCAAGACACCCTTGTCAGGCACTCATATAAAGGCTTTGGCAGCGCTGTTCAAGACACGTAGTCTCTCCCTTGGTCTTCTTTGGTTGGCCTTTGTACCTTTAAGTCAATGGATCCAGAACGTGTTCTTATCTGGAATGCTCGAGGATTATACTCCTCAGCTAGGCAAGCCTCTGTCCGCTCCTTGGTTGAATCCTCTAGAATAGATATATTGTCTGTTTACAAGAAATCAAAATGGATGATATTACTTGTGGAACCTCCTTTCAGCCTTGGGTTCTAATTTGATCGCCATATCGACCTTCCCGCGGTTGGTACCAGAGGGGGAATTTTGGTGGCATGGAAACACTGTGTGGATGTCACTGGAGAGTTGTATGTGCGGAACAAAAGTGTCTCGATGCAGTTTTGTACTAGCAATGGGAGATCTTGGTGGCTCACTTGCGTTTATGGGCCACAGGGAAATAATGAAAAAGTCCTCTTCCTATAGGAGCTTAGAGATCTGAGATTGCTGTGTCATGGACCTTGGATGATTGCTGGTGATTTCAACATGATTTATAAAGCTGAAGATAAGAATAACTCTAAAATAAACCGAGTTATGATGGGAAGGTTTCGTAGCTTCATCAATGATCTTGCCCTAAGTGAGCTTCCTTTAATTGGTCGAAAATTCACTTGGTCTAGTCAGCAGATTTCCCAACACTAATGAAGCTTGGCAGAGTCTTATGTTCATTAGACTGGGCAGAGTTGTTGAAAGGGAAATGTGCCCTTGGGCAATTTCTATTAGTATTTTGGTGATTAGATGCCCAACACATTAATTGAGTGCTTATGTGCGAGAAGTGCAAATCAGAGACAAAGGTATGTTTCTAGACTTGGTGAATTGATTATGTACTAACATGGTTATCCAAGTGCTAGAAATAGTGACTAAAGAAGAAAATAAGAAAAGGGAAAGAGTTGGTTGTGTGCAGCCAATACCAGCTCAGTCTGGCACACCGGACTGTCCGGTGAGCCAGGCTGGCCGGTGGTGAACTGGCTGCTCTCGGGAAAAAGCAGAGGCGTACGACTATAATTCACCGGACTGTCCGGTGGTGCACCAAACTGTCGGTGAGCCAACGGTCGCCAGCGCCAACGGTCGGCCGCGGATCTGCGGGCGACGCGTGGCCCGCAGCAACGGTCGGTTGGGCACACCGGACTGTCCGGTGTGCACCGGACAATGTCCGGTGCGCAAACCGACCTCGAGGACCAACGGTCGGATGCGCCAGATATGGGAGGAGATCGCGCACCGGACAGCTACAGCGACAATCCGGTGGTGCACCGGATTGTCCGGTGCACCACCCGACAGAAGGCAAGTTTGGCC
Source organism: Zea luxurians (assembly GCA_029449295.1). Lineage (NCBI taxonomy): Eukaryota > Viridiplantae > Streptophyta > Magnoliopsida > Poales > Poaceae > Zea > Zea luxurians. Next base: position 58,421 of record JAOPSE010003088.1, on the reverse strand, counting down.
TTCCAAGTTGGCCTCCAACGGCTCCTAGCTGCCATGGGGCTATAAAAGGGACCCTAGGCGCATGGAGGAGTACACCAAGCTTACAAGAAACATCCTAAAACTCCTAGACTTCACTTTCAGGCAATCGGATCATCGTTCTTGAGATTTGAGCACTATTGGAGTTGTAAACTCCTCGCGCTGTGTTTGTGTGCTCACTTTTTCTTTGTGTGCGTGGTTGTGTTGAGGACTCGAGTCTTGCTTGTGTTGCTCTCCCCAACCTTACTATGTGCTTTCTTTGTGATCTCAATTGTAAGGGCGAGAGACTCCAAATTGTGGAGATTCCTCGCAAACGGGAAACATACTCTAAAGGAAAAGACTGTGGTATTCAAGTAGATCATCGGATCACTTGAAAGGGGTTGAGTGCAACCCTCGTCCATTGGGACGCCACAATGTGGAAGTAGGTAAGTGTTACTTGGCCGAACCACGAGATAAAAATCGTGTGTCTCTTGTGTTGCTTTCTCTGTGATTGTTGTGTTCATAAGAACTCGCTTCAAAGCTACTTAGCCGTACTAACACTTTAAACTAAGTTTTGTGGCTATTGGTGTTTGATTTTACAGGATCACCTATTCACCCCCCTCTAGGTGCTCTCAATTGGTATCGGAGCCGTACTCTTCATTTAAGGGACTAACCGCCCGAAGAGATGGATCCTAAGGGAAAGGGGATGGTGGTCAATGACAAGGAGAAGAAGTCCTCTTCAACGAGCCAAGAGACGACAAGCCCACTGACATCAAGAAGAGGGACGGGAAGAAGAAGAGATGCATCAAGAAGAATATCTACTACGACAGTGATGCATCATCTTCTTCACCAAGAGACAACGACGACTCTTCGTCGAAAAAGAAAACGGTTAATCAAAATTATTCTTTTGATTACTCTTGCATTCCCTATAATTCAAATGCGCATTACTTTCAATTCCCTTAGAAAACCTCCACACTTTGATGGAGAGGACTATTCGTTTTGGAGTCATAAAAATGCGTAGTCATTTATTCTCTCTCCATCCTAGCATATGGGAAATTTGAAAGTCGCCTAAGGGGGGGTGAATAGGCAAATCTGAAATTTATAAACTTTAAGAACAATCTACAAGCCGGGTTAGCGTTAGAAATAAAAGCGAGTCCAAAAGAGAGGGTGAAAACAAATCACAAGCAAATAAAGAGTGTGACACGGTGATTTGTTTTACCGAGGTTCGGTTCTTGCCAACCTACTCCCCGTTGAGGTGGTCACAAGGCCGGATCTCTTCAACCCTTTCCCTCTCTCAAACGGTCACCTAGACCGAGTGAGTTTTCTCCTTAATCAACGGGTCACTTAGACCCCTTACAAGGACCAACACAACTTGGTGTCTTGCTTGACTACAAGTTGCTTGAGAACAAGAATAGAGGAAGAAGAAAAGCGATCCAAACGACAAGAACTTAAATGAACACAAATGTCTCTCTCTCACAAGCCGCTAAGTCTATGGAGTGAGTTTGGGACTTGGAGAGGATTTGATCTTTTGTTTTGTGTCTTGGAGTGAAGTCTTGAGATCTTGTATTGAATGCAATGGCTAAAACTTGGATGCCTTGAAGTGTGGTGGTTGGGGGTATTTATAGCCCCAACCACCAAAGTGGTCGTTGGGGAGGCTGTCTGTCGATGGGCGCACTGGACACTATCCGGTGCAGCCATGTCACCCAACCGTTAGGGTTCGACCGTTGGATCTCTGACAGCTGGGACCACCGGACAGTCCGGTGGTGCACCAGATAGTCACTGTTCACTTTCCGGTGCGCCTTCTGGCGCTGCTCTGACTTTGCGCGAACTGTCCGCGCACTGTAGCTGTGAGCCGACCGTTGAACTCGACCGTTGCGCTAGAGACCGTTGCTCTGCTTGGCACACCGGACAGTCCGGTGCTACACCGGACAGTCTGGTGAATTATAGCAGAGTGTTGGGGACTTGTTCTCAAATACTATGAATTAAGAACAAGGCAACACAGGGAATGTTAAACGTTAAAGTCCTTTGTCCTTCGAAGCATTATTTCCCTTGGGATATAATGATTTTCGGACGAAGGATACAAAGGTCAACCTTCGTCAGTCACAACATTAATAATGAAGAAAGGACCATGTAAGAAGTAAAAGATAATATAAACAGTCATATATTATCATTAGTTCATTTCCATTTTATAACTGTGGAAAAATAGAAATGATATCAAATTACAAGTGTACCTTCGGCTTGAAAGAAGATAAAGGTACAAGCGTGACGCAAAAGCAAATGCCAAGTCCGCGTGAACAGTACAGGATCACTGTTCATCTATTTATAGGCACGGGACGCAGCCCATGTAAAATTACACCCATGCCCTTTACATTTGCTAATAACTCTATAGTAATCCATCGAGGTTTAAATAGCCTTTTCATCTTTAAGTCGGTTTCCCTTTCCGCTATCATGCCGAAGCTCTCCTGCGCACAGCTTCGGCTCCGCACCATCCTTCGTACCCCTTCTGTGCTTCTTCACACTGTGGTTTTAACTCAAGTCGAAGATACCTATTCACGCATTGTACTCCAGAAACATTGTTAAATCATGTTTTAACAGGGCCTTATTCTTAGCAACGCCCTCAGGGCGCAAAAAAGTGCCGAAGATGAAGGGTGTACTATAGCTTTGAACAACCTTCGTTCCGAAGTAATTGAACTAAGGAACGAAGGTCTTGAAAAAGATAAAATATTAAACTCATTGTTGAACAAAATAAAAGAAGACGAAGTTGCTTCCAAATCCCAAGCTGAAGCTCAGAAATACAAAATCGAAGATCTTCGGAAACAGCTATTTGAAGCTAAAGAAAAATGTGGTCTTGCAGAGGCTGATCGAGTGTATATTGGAGGAACCACTTACAAAAAACAGTTGATGAACTTCGTGCATCCAAGGAGAGGTGCTATGAAAACTATAGAGTGTGAAGAAAATAAAAACTAGCTTCGCCAATGTTGGCGCATTCTCTAGCGAAGACAACTTCATAAGGGCGATCCTGAAGGCCCAATTGATTGGGTCAGCAACGAAGCTGAAACTTTGAGGAAGTTTTGAGTGGTCGCGGGGATATGCGCTTTCTCAGGTGCCAGGGAATCACGACTAGTTTGGAGAAGTCAGGCTGCGACCATGTGAAAGCTTTGGCTCAAGCCGAAGCTACTTTATCTATTGAAGATACAAAAGACCCCTCGGCCGAAGCAAGCTTAGTTGGAAGAAAATTCTTTACTGACATCTGGGAGAATGGCGGCCGAGGGATGGCACACGGGATAATAAAAAAGAGCGAAAAAGATTCTCATGATTCAAAAGAAGCGACGAAGGCAGCTGAGAAAGCGACGGAACTTGAAAGGCGGATAGGTATTGCTTAATAACTTTTTAATTTTATTTACTAATTTTGTGACTTCGGACTTATTTACGTTTTATATCGCAGCTGAACTATCTCCTCCTCTAGAGCCCTTCGAGTCGATGGCCGACCCAGAAGTAGAGAAAGAAGATGAAGTCACTAAAGTGGCCGAAGCTATTTTGGACGAAGCTGTTAATCGACTATTGAACGAAGCTGCAGAAGCAGTTTTAAAAGAAGAATAACTTTCATTGTAAAAACATTTGGAATGTAACGTTTGCTGAACAAAGTGTGTAATATTTTTATAATTTTGAATGTAATATTTAAGCTGCTTGTAACTCAATTCTTTACGATGCATGAAACTTTACGTACATACCGTTTTTGAGCCTTCGGCGAAAAAACACCTTCCTTTTTCATGCTTCGTGAAGAATATCCATATTTCGTAAAAACATCCAATCTCCGTAAAAACATTATGCTTGACAAGCAATAGATCTCCTTTTCATTTTAGAATTGATGAAGCTATACTTCTTCAAAACTTATTTTGTGCCTTGGCACTGCTTCTTCGAAACAATCTCCGAAGATCAACATTGTATCCCCTTCTTGTGCCATTGATGCAATATGATGTATGATGTTATGCTATGCAAATGATGTGATGATGTTTATGCTATGCAAAATGATATTTGTGCCGAAGATACACACACATTCCCTCAGTAAAGCACACAATCTTTTTGCCGTTTATTTTTTGGCTTCACCGTTTATTTTTCGGTGTATCAGCGCTGACTTTTCGCTGTAAGCCTCCCTTAGGAGCTTCTTCACCGTTTATTTCGGCGGTATTCGCGTTGACTTTTCGCGCTCCGCCTTATACTTCGGCGGAATCAACGTTTATTTTTCGCTGTAAGCTCTGCATTCCCTCTGGAACGACTTTTGAGCAGAAAACTTACGCTGCTCCCTTAGGAACGACTTTTTGTTGCTCGGCTAACTTACGTTGCGTTCCTTAGAACGACTTTTGTTGCTTCGGCAAAACTTGCGTTGTGTTCCTTAGAACGACTTTTGTACTTCACCGACTTTTGGAACTTCGTGAGTCTATGAAGAAGGTATATTATATCATGGCAATAACGAAGCTATTATAAGAAATTGAAAACAACAAAAGAAATAGTCTTTCAATGATTGTTCCTTATTAAAAAAGAAAATGATGACGAATGCTAAAACTGTTTCAGAGGTAGGATATCTTTTTAGTAGATATGCTTCGATTCTGGCACAGTGCTGTTGACTGTGCGAGCTTCGGACTCCTCCCTAAAGTCTCGTTGCTGGTGAGTGTGCTGGCTCCCTTCTAGCTGTTGGCCTCGTTGCAGTGGTGGTGGTGGTGGAGGTTGTTGCCAAGATGCCTGAGGTTGGCTTGCCGAAGCAACAGAAGCTGCAGGATGGTTACCCACATACTCTAGAATGTATGGTGAGTGGTACGAAGCAGTATGCATGACTTGCTTCGGCTGGCTCTGTTGGGCTGTAACTTCTGCTATCTCCTTCTATTTCTGGATGGTGACATGGCACATCCTTGTAGTATGGCCCTTGTCCTCACCGCAGAATAGGCAATAAATTTTCTTGGGCTGGTCCCCAAATCTTCCTCCGAAGCCCCTGCCTCTGCCCCTTGGAGTTGGCGTCGAAGATAGCTCTGTTGTTGTCCCGAAGCCTGGGAGGAATATTGTGGCCGCTGTTGCTGACTTCCTCTGTCGTCATTCTGAGTGGAGTGGATTGATCTGACGTGTCTTGGGTGGATTCTCCCTCCGAAGCCTCTGGTCATTTCGGAAAAAATAAGCTTCCTCCCTTCTCTGACGAAAGTCATTATCAGCGCGGATGTATTCATCCATCTTTTGGAGCAGCTTCTCCAGGGTCTGAGGGGGTTTCCTGGCGAAGTATTGGGCCGTAGGTCCTGGTCGAAGCCCCTTGATCATTGCCTCAATTACAATTTCATTAGGCACCGTTGGCGCCTGTGCCCTCAGACGTAAGAACCTTCGGACATACGCTTGAAGGTATTCCTCGTGATCTTGGGTGCACTGGAACAAAGCTTGAGCGGTGACCGGCTTCGTCTGAAACCCTTGGAAACTAGTGATCAACATGTCCTTCAGCTTTTGCCATGATGTGATTGTTCCTGGCCGAAGAGAGGAGTACCAGGTTTGTGCAACATTCTTGACTGCCATGACGAAAGACTTCGCCATAACTGCAGTATTGCCACCATACGAAGATATGGTTGCTTCGTAGCTCATGAGAAACTGCTTCGGATCTGAGTGTCCGTCATACATGGGGAGCTGGGGTGGCTTGTAAGACGGATGCCAAGGTGTAGCCTGCAGTTCTGCTGACAGAGGAGAAGCATCATCAAAAGCAAAATTTCCACGATGGAAATCCTCATACCAGTCATCCTCGTTGAAGAAGCCCTCTTGGTGAAGCTCTCTGTGCTGGGGCCTTCGGTTTTTCTCATCTTGAGCAAGATGACGAATTTCTTCAGAGGCTTCGTCTATCTGCCTTTGTAGGTCAGCTAGCCGAGCCATCTTTTCCTTCTTCCTTTGTACTTGCTGATGGAGCATCTCCATATTCCTGATCTCTTGGTCCAAGTCGTCCTCCTGGGGCGTTGGACTGGTGGCCTTCCTCTTCTGGTTTTGGTCCTCTCGAATAGAAAGGGTCTCCTGGTTCAGGTCCAGCGGCTGCAGAGCTGCAGCCCCTGTCGCTGAATCTTTCTTTGGCGGCATGATGAAGGTCGATGCTTGCCGAAGGTGGTCGAAGCTCAAAAAGTGGAAGTGAGTTCACCGGAGGTGGGCGCCAATGTTGGGGACTTGTTCTCAAATACTATGAATTAAGAACAAGGCAACACAGAGAATGTTAAACGTTAAAGTCCTTCGTCCTTTGAAGCATTATTTCCCTTGGGATATAATGATTTTTGGATGAAGGCTATGAAGGTCATACCTTCGTCAGTCACAACATTTAATAATGAAGAAAGGACCATGTAAGAAGTAAAAGATAATATAAACAGTCATATATTATCATTAGTTCATTTCCATTTTATAACTGTGGAAAAATAGAAATGATATCAAATTACAAGTGTACCTTCGGCTTGAAAGAAGATAAAGGTACAAGCGTGACGAAAAAGCAAATGCCAAGTCCGCGTGAACAGTACAGAATCACTGTTCATCTATTTTAGGCACGGGACACAGCCCATGTAAAATTACACCCATGCCCTTTACATTTGCTAATAACTCTATAGTAATCCATCGAGGTCTAAATAGCCTTTTCATCTTTAAATCGGTTTCCCTTTCCTCTATCATGCCGAAGCTCTCCTACGCACAGCTTCGGCTCCGCGCCATCCTTCGTACCCCTTCTGTGCTTCTTCACACTGTGGTTTTAACTCAAGTCCGAAGATACCTGTTCACGCATTGTACTCCAGAAACATTGTTAAATCATGTTTTTGAGGACCTTCGGAAGCCACTGAGTGGCTCTCCAAAAACCCGAAGCTGAGCAGTTCAGAGTTGATCTCCCTGGTGCACTGGACACTGTCCGGTGGTGCACCGAACACTGTCCGGTGCGCCAAACCAGGGCAGCCTTCAGTTGGTTTTGCTCCTTTCTTTTTGAACCCTATCTTGGACTTTTTATTGGTTTGTGTTGAACCTTTGTCCCCTGTAGAACTTATAATCTAGAGCAAACTAGTTAGTCCAAATATTTGTGTTGGGCAATTCAACCACCAAAATCATTTAGGAAAAGGTTTGACCCTATTTCCCTTTCAATCTCCCCCTTTGATGATTGATGCCAACACAAACCAAAGCAAATATATAAGTGCAGAATTGAACTAGTTTGCATAAGGTAAGTGCAAAGGTTGCTTGGAATTAAACCAATTTAAACTTTCATAAGATATGCATGGATTGCTTTCTTTTTTTTAACATTTTGGACCACTTTTGCACCACTTGTTTTGTTTTTGCAAATCTTTTTGGAAATTCTTTTTCAAAGTCTTTTTGCAAATAGTCAAAGGTATATTAATAAGATTTCGAGAAGCATTGTCAAGATTTGAAATTTTCTCCTCCCGTTTCAAATGCTTTTCCTTTGACTAAACAAAACTCCCCCTTGATGAAATTCTCCTCTTAGTGTTGAAGAGGGTTTTATAAATTGAAAGAAGATCAAATATTTTAGATACCAATTTTTGAAAAACTCCTACTTAAAATATAGATACCAATTGAGATAGAATTTCTTAGAGGAATACTAATTTCAAAGATATCAAATGAAAAACATTTAACAATTTAAACTTGTTTAAAATTTTTTTGAAATTGGTGTGGTGGTGCGGTCCTTTTGCTTTGGGCTAATACTCTCTCCGCCTTTGGCATTAATCGCCAAAAATGGAGTCTTTAGAGCCTTTTCAAACTCTCTCCTCCTTTGGCAAACAATATATGAGTGAAGGATTATACCAAAGTGGAGAGCGATGCGGAGTGACGGCGAAGGGTAAATGATACCGGTAGAGTGGAGTGGAAGCCTTGTCTTCGCCGAAGACTCCATTTCCCTTTCAATCTATAACTTAGTATGAAATACACTTGAAAAACACATTAGTCATAGCACATGAAGGAAATATGATCAAAGGTACATAAATGAGCTATGTGTGCAAGAAATCAATCAAAGTTCCTAGAATCAAGAATGTTTAGCTCATTACTAAGTTTGGTAAAAGTTTTCTCATTTAGTGGTTTGGTAAAGATATCGGCTAATTGTTCTTTGGTGCTAACATAGGCAATCGATATCCCCCCTTTGTTGGTGATCCCTCAAAAAGTGATACCGAATGGTTATGTGCTTAGTGCGGCTGTGCTCAACAGGATTATCCGTCATGCGGATTGCACTCTCATTATCACATAGGAGAGGGACTTTGGTTAATTTGTAACCATAGTCCCTAAGGGTTTGCCTCATCCAAAGCAATTGCGCACAACAATGACCTGCGGCAATGTACTCGGCTTTGGCAGTAGAAAGAGCTACCGAATTTTGTTTCTTTGAAGCGCAAGACACCAGGGATCTTCCCAAGAACTGACAAGTCCCTGATGTGGTCTTCCTATCAATTTTACACCCTGCCCAATCAGCATCTGAATAACCTATTAAATCAAAAGTGGATCCCTTGGGGTACCAAAGACCAAACTTAGGTGTATGAACTAAATATCTCAAGATTCTTTTCACGGCCCTACGGTGATCTTCCTTAGGATCGGCTTGGAATCTTGCACACATGCATACGGAAAGCATAATATCCGGTCGAGAAGCACATAAATAAAGTAAAGATCCTATCATCGACCGGTATACCTTTTGATCTACGGATTTACCTCCCGTGTCGAGGTCGAGATGCCCATTGGTTCCCATGGGTGTCTTGATGGGCTTGGCATCCTTCATTCCAAACTTAGTGAGTATGTCTTGAATGTACTTTGTTTGGCTGATGAAGGTGCCCTCTTGGAGTTGCTTCACTTGAAATCCTAAGAAATAATTCAACTCCCCCATCATTGACATCTCGAATTTTTGAATCATGATCCTAGTAAACTCTTCACAAGTAGATTTGTTAGTAGACCCAAATATGATATCATCAACGTAAATTTGGCATACAAACAAATCATTTGCAATAGTTTAGTGAAGAGAGTAGGATCGGCTTTGCCCACCTTGAAGCCATTAGTGATAAGAAAATCTCTTAGGCATTCATACCATGCTCTTTGGGCTTGCTTTAGCCATAAAGCGCCTTAGAGAGTTTATAGACATGGTTAGGGTACTCACTATCTTCAAAGCCGGGAGGTTGCTCAACATAGACCTCTTCCTTGATTGGTCCATTGAGGAAGGCACTTTTCACGTCCATTTGATAGAGCTTAAAGCCATGGTAAGTATAGGCAAGTAATATACGAATTGACTCAAGCCTAGCTACGGGTGCATAGGTTTCACCGAAATCCAAACCTTCGACTTGTGAATATCCCTTGGCCACAAGTCGGGCTTTGTTCCTTGTCACCACACCATGCTCATCTTGCTTGTTGCGGAAGACCCACTTGGTTCCTACAACATTTTGATTAGGACGTGGAACTAGATGCCATACCTCATTCCTCGTGAAGTTGTTGAGCTCCTCTTGCATTGCCAACACCCAATCCGAATCTCTTAATGCGTGGCTCAATAGAAGACTCAAAAGAGTAATGTTCACAAAAATGAGCGACACGAGATCAAGTGGTTACCCCATTATGAATGTCACCGAGAATGGAGTTCACGGGGTGTTCTCGCTGTATCGCTTGGTGGACTCTTGGGTGTGGCGGTCTTGGACTCTCATTGTCTTCCTTGTCTTGATCATTGGCATCTCCCCTTGATCATTGACCTCTTCTTGAGGTGGCTCTTCTTGATCTTCATTTTCTCATCTTGAGTTTGACCCTCATCTTGAGTTGGTGGAGATGCTTGATTTGAAGATGATGGTTGATCTTGTGCTTGTGGAGGCTCTTCGGATTCCTTAGGACACACATCCCCAATGGACATGTTCCTAAGCGTGACGCATGGAGCCTCTTCATCATCTAGTTCATCAAGATCAACTTGCTCTACTTGAGAGCCATTAGTCTCATCAAACACAATGTCATAAGAGACTTCAACTAGTCCATTGGACTTGTTAAAGACTCTATATGCCCTTGTGTTTGAGTCATAACCAAGTAAAAAGCCTTCTACAGCCTTAGGAGCAAATTTAGATTTTACCTCTTTTAACAAGAATAAAACATTTGCTACCAAAGACTCTAAAATATGAAACATTGGGCTTTTTACTGGTGAGGAGTTCATAGGATGTCTTCTTGAGGATTTGGTGAAGATAGAGAAGGTTGATGGCGTAGCAAGCAATGTTGATTGCTTCCGCCCAAAACCTGTCCAAAGTCTTGTACTCATCAAGCTTGGTCCTCGCCATGTAAAGTAGAGTTCTATTCTTCCTCTCCACTACACCATTTTGTTGAGATGTGTAGGGAGAAGAGAACTCATGCTTGATTCCCTTGTCCTCAAGAAAGCCTTCAATTTGAGAGTTCTTGAACTCCGTCCCATTATCGCTTCTAATCTTTTGATCCTTAAGCGGAAACTCATTTTGAGCCCGTCTCAAGAATCCCTTTAAGGTCTCTTGGGTTTGAGATTATCCTGCAAAAAGAACACCCAAGTGAAGCGAGAATAATCATCCACGATAACTAGATAGTACTTACTCCCGCCGATGCTTATGTAGGCTATCGAGCCGAAGAGATCCATGTGGAGTAGCTCAAACGGCCTGTCGGTCGTCATGATGTTCTTGTGTGGATGATGGGCACCAACTTGCTTCCCTGCTTGACATGCGCTACAAACCCTGTCTTTCTCAAAATGAACATTGGTTAGTCCCAAAATGTGCTCTCCCTTTAGAAGCTTGTGAAGATTCTTCATCCCAACATGGGCTAGTCGGCGATGCTAGAGCCAACCCATATTAGTCTTAGCAATTAAGCAAGTATCGAGTTCAGCTCTATTAAAATCAACTAAGTATAGCTGACCCTCTAATACTCCCTTAAATGCTACTGAATCGTTACTTCTTCTAAAGACAGTAACACCTATATCCGTAAAAAGACAATTGTAGCCCATTTTGCATAATTGAGAAACTGAAAGCAAATTGTAATCTAAAGAATCTACAAGAAAAACATTGGAAATAGAATGGTCAAGTGATATAGCAATTTTACCAAGTCCTTTAACCAAACCTTGATTTCTATCCCTGAATGTGATAGCTCTTTGGGGATCATGGTTTTTCTCGTATGAGGAGAACATCCTTTTCTCCCCAGTCATGTGGTTTGTGCACCCGCTATCAATGATCCAACTTGAGCCCTCGGATGCATAAACCTACAAAACAAGTTTAGGCCTTGTTCTTAGGTACCCAAACGGTCTTGGGTCCTTTGACATTAGAAACAAGCACCTTGGGTACCCAAACACAAGTCTTGGAGCCCTTGTGTTTGCCCCCAACATATTTGGCAACTACTTTGCCTGATTTGTTAGTTAAAAATATGATGCATCAAAAGTCTTAAATGAGACATTGGGTTCATTTGATGCAATAGGAGATTTCTTTTTAGGCAATTTAACATGAGTGGATTGCCTAGTACTAGATGCCTCACTCTTATACATAAAAGCATGATGAGAGCCAGAGTGAGTCTTTCTAGAATGAATTCTCCTAATCTTGTGTTCGGGATAACCAGTAGGATATAAAATAGCCCTCGTTATCCTGAACCATGGGAGCTTTGCCCTTAACAAAGTTAGACAATTTCTTAGGGGCATTAAGTTTAACATCGCTTCCCTGTTGGAAGCCAATGCCATCCTTAATGCTAGGGCGTCTCCCACTATAGAGCATGCTTCTAGCAAATTTGAATTTTCATTTTATATCTCATGCTCATTAATTTTAGCACTAAGTTGAGTTATGTGATCATTTTGTTGTTTAATTAAAGCTAGGTGATCATGTATAGCATCAACATTAATGTCTCTACATCTAGTACAAATAGTAACATGATCAACACTAGATGTAGAGGGTTTGCAAGCATTTAATTCATCAATCTTAGCATGTAACATGGCATTCTCATTTCTAAGATTGGAAAAAGAAATATTGCAAACATTCAAATCTTTAGCCTTAGACATTAATTTATCATTCTCAATCTTAAGTCTAGAGAGTGATTCATTCAACTTGTCAATTTTCACAATCAAACTAGCATTATCATTTTTAAGTTTGACAAGAGAATCATCACCAACATTTAACCTCTCAACCTTAGCAATTAATTTAACATCTCATTTCTAAGGTTGGAGATAGTATCATGGAAAATGCTAAGCTCACTAGTCAATTTTTCACATTTTTCTATCTCCTGAGCATAAGCATTTTTAACCTTAACATGCTTCTTGTTTTCCTTAATAAGGAAGTCCTCTTGGCTATCCAAGAGTTCATCCTTCTCATGAATAGCACTTATTAATTCATTTAATTTTTCTTTTTGTTGTATGTTTAGGTTGGCAAAAAGAGTGCGCAAGTCATCCTCATCATCACTAGAGCTAGCATCATCACTAGATGTTGCATATTTAGTGGAAGCTCTAGATTTTACCTTCTTCCTTTTGTCGTCCTTTGCCATGAGGCACTTGTGGCCAACGTTGGGGAAGAGAAGACCCTTGTTGACGGCGATGTTGGCGGCGTCCTCGTCGGAGGATGAGTCGGTGGAGCTCTCATCGGAGTCCCACTCCGACATACATGGGCATCGCCGCTCTTCTTCTTGTAGTACCTCTTCTTCTCCTTCTTCTTTCCTCTCTTGTCGTCGCCCCTCTCACTATCACTTGATAATGAACATTTAGCAATAAAGTGATCGGGCTTACCACACTTGTAGCAAACCTTCATGGAATGGAGTTTGTAGTCTCTCCCCTTCCTTTGCTTGAGGATTTGGCGAAAGCTTTTGATGATTAGCGCCATCTCCTCTTGTCGAGCTTGGAGGCGTCGATGGGGAGCCTACTTGACGTAGACTCTTCTTTCTTTCTATCGCTTTGAATGCGACGGGTTGCCCCTCGGGTGTGGAGGTGGCGCCTCGCTCGATGATTTGTTTGGAGCCTTTAATCATCAATTCAAAGCTCACAAACTTTCCTATAACCTCCTCAGGAGACATTAGCTTATATCTAGGATCACCATGAATTAATTGCACTTGTGTAGGGTTAAGAAAAACAAGTGATCTTAGAATAACCTTGACCATTTCATGGTCATCCCATTTTGTGCTCCCGAGGTTGCGCACTTGGTTCACCAAGGTCTTGAGCCGGTTGTACATGGCTTGTGGCTCCTCTCCTTGGTTGAGCATGAATCGACTGAGCTCCCCCTCGATCGTTTCCCTTTTGGTGATCTTGGTCACCTCATCTCATTCGTGCGCGGTCTTGAGCACATCCCAAATCTCTTTGGCACTCTTCAACCCTTGCACCTTATTATACTCCTCTCGACTTAGAGAGACGAGGAGTATAGTAGTGGCTTGGGAGTTGAAGTGCCGGATTTGGTCGACCTCCTCCGAATCATAGTCCTTGTCCCCTTTCTTCGGTACCTGCGCTCCATACTCAACAATATCCCATATGCTTTTGTGGAGTGAGGTTAGGTGATACCTCATTTTATCACTCCACATAGAATAATCTTCACCTTCAAAAACCGGTGGTTTGCCTAATGGGACGGAAAGTAATGGAGTGCGTTTTGAAATACGAGGATAGCGGAGGGGCATCTTACTATACTTCTTGCGCTCATGGCGCTTAGAAGTGACGGACGTCGATTCGGAGCCGGATGTGGAGGGTGACAAAGAGTTGGTCTCGTAGTAGACCACTTTATTCATCTTCTTCTTGTCACCTCTCCATTGCGTCTTGGTGGAGGAAGAAGATTCCTCCTTGTGCTTGTCGGTGGACTCCCTCGAATGGGTTCTCCACGAGCTTGCGAACTTGTCGCCGCCGGTCCCAATCTCCCTCTTGGCGGATGCTCCCGACATCACTTCGAGTGGTTAGACTCTAATGAAGTACCGGGCTCTGATACCAATTGAAAGTCGCCTAGAGGGGGGTGAATAGGCAAATCTGAAATTTATAAACTTTAAGCACAATCTACAAGCCGGGTTAGCGTTAGAAATAAAAGCGAGTCCAAAAGAGAGGGCGAAAACAAATCACAAGCAAATGAAGAGTGTGACATTGTGATTTGTTTTACCGAGGTTCGGTTCTTACAAACCTACTCCCCGTTGAGGTGGTTACAAAGACCGGGTCTCTTTCAACCCTTTCCCTCTCTCAAACGATCACCTAGACCGAGTGAGCTTTTCTCCTTAATCAACGGGTCACTTAGACCCCTTACAAGGACCATCACAACTTGGTGTCTCTTGCTTGATTACAAGTTGCTTGAGAACAAGAATAGAGGAAGAAGAAAAGCGATCCAAGCGACAAGAACTCAAATGAACACAAATGTCTCTCTCTCACAAGTCGCTAAGTATGGAGTGAGTTTGGGACTTGGAGAGGATTTGATCTTTTGTTTTGTGTCTTGGAGTGAAGTCTAGAGCTCTTGTATTGAATGCAATGGCTGAAAACTTGGATGCCTTGAAGTGTGGTGGTTGGGGGTATTTATAGCCCCAACCACCAAAGTGGACATTGGGGAGGCTGTCTGTCGATGGGCGCACCGGACAGTCCAGTGCGCCAGCCACGTCTCCCAACCGTTAGGGTTCGACCGTTGGAGCTTGACAGCTAGGACCATCGGACAGTCCGGTGGTGCACCAGACAGTCACTATTCACTGTCCAGTGCGCCTTCTGGTGCCTGCTCTGACTCTGCGCGAACTGTCCGTGCACTGTAGTTGTGTCAGCCAACCGTTGAACTCGGCCGTTGCGCTGGTGACCGTTGCTCCGCTTGGCACACCGTACAGTCCAGTGCTACACCGGACAGTCCGGTGAATTATAGCGGAGTGGCTCTCCAAAAACCCGAAGCTGAGAAGTTCGAAGTTGATCTCCCTGGTGCACCGGACACTGTCCGGTGCGCCAGACCAGGGCAGCCTTCGGTTGGTTTTGCTCCTTTCTTTTTGAACCCTATCTTGGATTTTTTATTGGTTTGTGTTGAACCTTTGGCACCTGTAGAAACTTATAATCTAGAGTAAACTAGTTAGTCCAATTATTTGTGTTGGGCAATTCAACCACCAAAATCATTTAGGAAAAGGTTTGACCCTATTTCCCTTTCAAAATTGTAGAAAATGGGATGTATTTTGATAGCACTGGTAACCCTGTGGTTATCAATGAACAAATCCATAAAAATGCCAAGCTACTACTGTTTTGCTAGCATCTCTGTGCAGGAATGAATATAACAAGGTTAGCGGCTTGGACAACGCCAAGCAAATCTGGGACACCCTCAAAATCTCATATGAGGGAAATGATGCTACAATGATCACCAAAATGGAACTGGTGGAAGGCGAGCTGGGGAGATTCACCATGATCAGGGGAGAAGAGCCAACACAAACCTACAACAGGATCAAGACCCTAGTCAACAAGATTCGAAGCTATGGAAGCACAAGATGGACGGATCATGATGTCGTCCGACTCTTGCTCAGGTCATTTACGGTTAGACCCCATCTTGTCAATCTTATTCGCGAAACCCCCAGGTACACCAAGATGATGCCCGAGGAGACCCTTGGAAAATTCGTGAGCGGGCGCATGATGGTGAAGGAGGCTAATACGTGGACGATGCACTAAATGGTCCACTACCCGTCTACGAGCCACAGCCCGTTGCTCTCAAAGCAACAAGCAGTAGGGAGGCGCTACCAAGCAAGGTGGCACAAGTGGAGGCTGTCGGGCTAAATGAAGATGAGATGGCCCTCATCATCAAACGTTTCAAGACCGCGCTCAAAGGACGCAAGGAATACCCCAACAAGAACAAAACAAGGGGAAAGCGCTCCTGCTTCAAATGCGGTAAGACTGGTCATTTCATAGCACAATGCCCGATAACGATAATGACCAGGGACAAGAAAAGTATGGGAAGAAGGAGAAGAAGAAAAACTACAAGAAGGCGAAGGGCGAGGCACACCTTGGAAAGGAGTGGGATTCTGACTGCTCCTCATCTGACTCCGACGATGAAGGATTGGCTGCCTCGGCCTTAAACAGGTCTTCACTCTTCCCCAACAAACGCCATACTTGCCTTATGGCTAAGGAGAAAAAGGTACATATTCGGGAAACCCCCAAGTACACTTCCTCTAGTGATGAAGAATCTTCTGATGATGAAGTAGATTACTCTAAATTGTTTAAAGGTTTAGATAGAGCTAAGGTAGAGAAAATTAATGAATTAATTGATGCTCTAAATGAAAAAGATAGACTATTAGAAAAGCAAGAGAACATTCTGTATGAGGAACATGGCAAATTTGTTAGTGTGCAAAAATCTCTTGCTTTAGAAACTAAGAGAAATGAAATACTACCTTCTGAGTTATCTGCCTGCCATGAATCTATCTCTAGTTTAAAGAGTTTAAATGATGAATTAAATGCTAAGCTAGAGGAAGTAAATAAAACTAGTTCATGTGTAGAGCATGTTAGTATTTGTAATAGATGTAAGGACTTTAATGTTGATGCTTGTAATGAACATCGTATTTCTATTACTAAATTAAATGATGAGGTGGCAAGTCTTAATGTTCAACTTAAGACTTGCAAAAGTGATTTTGATAATTAAAATTTGCTAGGGATGCTACACTATTGGTAGACACCCCTCAATTAAGGATGGACTTGGTTTTCAAAAGGAAACCAAGAACTTAACAAGCCAAAAGGCTCCCATTCTCAACAAGGAGAAAGGGAAGGCCCCTATGGCTAGTAGTCCTAAAAGGAACCATGCTTTATTTATGATAGGAAAATTGCTAGTCGTTCTCATTACAATAAGAGTTATGTTCATACTGCTTATAATGATTCACATGCTATGTGTGTCTCTAGCTCTACTTTTGTGCATGGTAGAAGTAGGCCTATGAGAAATCATGTTGTGCATCATGTACCCAGGAAAATGTGTAATAAACCCACTACTGTTTTTCATGCTTGCATCACTTCGTTTGTACTTTCATGTAAGAATGAAAAAGTAGTCGCTAGGAAGTTGGGATCCAAATGCAAGGGAGACAAGACTTGTATTTGGGTTCCAAAAATTATTGTGACTAACCTTGTAGGACCCAACAAGAGTTGGGTACCTAAAACCCAAGCGTAAATTGCTTTGCAGGTTTATGCATCCGGGGGCTCAAGCTAGATTATCGATAGCGGAAGCACAAACCACATGACGGGGGAGAAGAAAATGTTCACCTCCTACGTCAAGACAAGGATTCCTAGGATGCGATTATCTTTGGAGATGGGAACCAAGGCAAGGTTAAAGGATTGGGAAAGATAGCCATTACATCCGAGCATTCTATCTGCAATGTCTTTTTAGTTGGATCGCTTGGGTACAACTTATTGTCTATGAGTCAATTATGTAACATGGGCTATAATTGTTTATTCACAAATATAGATGTATCTATCTTTAGAAGGAGTGATGGTTCATTAGCATTTAAGGGTGTATTAGACGGCAAACTCTATTTAGTAGATTTTTCGAAGAGAATGCCGATCTAGATGCATGCTTAATGGCTAAGACTAATATGGGCTGGCTTTGGCATCGCCGTCTAGCACATGTTGGGATGAAGAACCTTCATAAACTTCTAAAGGGAGATCATGTGTTAGGACTAACTGACGTCTGCTTTGAGAAAGACAGACCTTGTGCAGCATGTCAGGCAGGGAAACAGGTGGGAAGCACTCATCACAGCAAGAATGTGATGACATCAAGACCACTGGAGCTTCTCCACATGGACCTCTTTGGACCCGTTGCCTACCTTAGCATCGGGGGAGGTAAGTATGGTCTTGTAATTGTTGATTATTTTTCCCACTTCACTTGGGTATTCTTTTTGCAGGACAAATCAGAAACCCAAGGGACCCTAAAGCGCTTTCTAAGGAGGGCTCAAAATGAGTTTGAGCTTAAGGTGAAAAAGGTAAGTATCGATAATGGGTCCGAGTTCAAGAATCTACAAGTTGAAGAATATCTTGAGGAGGAAGGCATCAAACATGAGTTCTCCGCTCCCTACACACCACAGCAAAACGGTGTGGTAGAGAGGAAGAACATGACGCTTATCGACATGGAGAGAACGATGCTTGGAGAGTTCAAGACACCCGAGCGGTTTTGGTCGGAAGCTATGAACACAGCCTGCCACGCCATAAACCGGCTCTATCTGCATCGCCTTCTCAAGAAGACCTCCTACGAACTCCTTACCGGTAACAAACCCAACGTATCTTACTTTCGTGTATTTGGGAGCAAATGCTACATTCTGGTGAAGAAAGGTAGACATTCTAAATTTGCTCCCAAGGTTGTAGAAGGGTTTTTACTAGGATATGACTCAAATACAAAGGCGTATATGGTCTTCAACAAATCATCAGGATTAGTTGAAGTCTCTAGCGACGTTGTACTTGATGAGACTAATGGCTCTCCAAGAGAGAAAGTTGATCTTGATGATATAGATGAAGATGAAGTTCCAACGGCCGCAATGCGCATGATGGCGATAGGTGATGTGCGACCACAGGAACAACAGGAGCAAGATCAACCATTTTCATCTACAGTGGTGTGTCCCCCAACTCAAGATGATGGACAGGTACCTCAAGAGGAGGAACGAGATCAAGGGGGGAGCACAGGAACGGGATCAAGTGATGGAGGAAGAAGCACCACGGGTCCCTCCAACTCAAGTCCGAGCGACGATCCAAAGAAATCACCCCGTCGATCAAATATTGGGTGATATCAGCAAGGGAGTAACGACTTGCTCACGTTTAGCTAATTTTTGTGTGCATTACTCGTTTGTCTCTTCTATTGAGCCTTTCAGGGTAGAAGAGGCCTTGCAGGATACGGACTGGGTGTTGGCATGCAGGAAGAGCTCAACAACTTCAAAATAAATGAAGTCTAGAGCCTGGTGCCACGTCCAAAGCAAAACTTTGTGGGAACCAAGTGGGTGTTTCGCAACAAGCAAGACGAGCACGGGGTGGTGATAAGAAACAAGGATCGACTTGTGGCAAAAGGTTATGCCCAAGTCGCAGGTTTGGATTTCGAGGAGACTTTTGCTCCTGTGGCTAGGCTAGAGTCTATTCGAATATTATTAGCCTATGCCGCTCACCACTCTTTTAGGCTGCTTCAAATAGACGTGAAGAGAGCTTTCCTCAACGGACCAATCAAGAAGGAGGTATACGTGGAACAACCCCCTGGCTTTGAGGATGACAGGTATCCCGACCACGTGTATAAGCTCTCTAAGGCGCTCTATGGACTTAAGCAAGCCCCAAGAGCATGGTATGAATGCCTTAGAGATTTCCTAATTGCTAATGCTTTCAAGGTTGGGAAAGCCGATCCCACTCTTTTTACCAAGAATTGTGATGGTGATCTCTTTGTGTGCCAAATTTATGTCGATGACATAATATTTGGTCTACTAACCAAAAGTCTTGTGAGGAGTTTAGCATGGTGATGATGCAGAAATTCGAAATATCGATGATGGGCGAGTTAACATACTTCCTTGGATTCCAAGTGAAGCAACTCAAAAAGGCACTTTCATCTCCCAAACAAAGTACACTCAATATCTTCTCAAGAGGTTTGGGATGAAGGACGTTAATCCCGCGAAGACACCGATGGAAATCGACGGGCATGTCGACCTCAACAAAGGAGGTAAGTCCGTTGATCAAAAGGCATACCGGTCCATGATAGGTTCATTACTTTATTTATGTGCTAGTAGATCGGATATTATGCTAAGTGTATGCATGTGTGCTAGATATCAATCCGACCCCAGGGAGTGTCACCTTGTGGCCGATAAGCGAATTCTTCGATATTTAGTTGCTACGCCGTGCTTTGGGATCTGGTATCCAAAGGGGTCTACCTTTGACTTAATTGGATACGCAGACTCCGATTATGCCGGGTGCAAGGTTGATAGGAAGAGTACATCAGGGACGTGCCAATTTCTAGGAAGGTCCTGGTGTCCTGGAGTTCCAAGAAACAGACATCTGTTGCCCTATCTATCGGTGTTTTGGGTCCGACCGCGCACCCGGGGTAGCCCCTCGAGGTGCTTTTAAGAGTAGGACGGTGTTATCGACTGTAGCTCAATGGTTCGTGCTAGATGCACGAGAAACAGTGGACAATGGTTTACAGGTTCGGGCCGCTTTGAAATGCGTAACACCCTACGTCCTGGCGAGAGTGCTTTATGTGGTGGGTTACAAGAAGGTTCTCTAGTACCGAGAGCATAGAGAATTGGGTGGATGGCTAAGTACTGAGCCTCTGTTCTGAAGGGGTGCCCCCTAGGCATTATATATTCGACCGTGGGGCAATACATGCAGGTATGATAACAATGTGCACCTAACAAATAGTGAACCAATTGAGTCTATCTTCCTATAGTTCCGCCGACCCATCCTCGCTCGGTTCCGTCGTACGGGGCTCCAGCACGGGAAGGTCGGGTCACTGTTGTGATTACTTGCTCGAAGTCATTGGGCCGTCTGGGCTTGCACCGATTCGGCCTTATGTCGATCCGCTTCACTGGTCGTCTCTCCCAGCCACAAGGGGATGACCTTACGAATTATGGGGCACTTGGGCCTTTTCGTGAGGTCTTTTATCCTTCTGGTGGACCCGGGGGATATCTGTCCCCCACAAGCCCCGATCTTTGTCGATTTTGAAATAAATGGCCCAATGATCCTAGGTCCAGCTTGCGGTATTTGATTTTACCAGGGAATGCTTTTGGAAATAATTCTGTCGGGCCACTACTCCAGAATTCCGAGCGGTCCGGTTAACACGTCTTCTTTTTATTGTCTTCTCCTGCTATTATTCCTCAAAATTTGGTGTTCTGTCTTGGGTTTGTGCTTCGAAGGTCAGCATTTTGCACTGTAGGGCTTCGAGATTCGTTGGGTCCACCGAAGGTGCACCCAATGGGTGTAGCCCCCGAGCTTCGAGTGGATTGTTGCGGATAATCCACTCGAAGGTCTTCACTTCGAGTATTATCAGAAATCATTTTTATCTTTTATTTGTGCCTTTTCAGAAGTCAGCCTTATCTTGACCCCACCTTATGCTTTAGAGGTCAGCATGTAGCTTCTTCGGGGATGACGATTCGTTGGGTGCACCGGAGGTGCACCCAATGGGTGTAGCCCCCGAGCTTCGAGTGGATTTTTGAGGATAATCCACTCGAAGGTCTTCGTTTCAAGCCTTTTTCCGAGAATCATCCTTTCTTTATGCCGGATGCTTTGGAGGTCTACATTGTACAATTGATATTGCGCTTTTTAGAGGTCAACACACATTTCTGTCTTTTGAGGTCGAGTACGCGATCTGCCCATATCTTGCTAGGTCTTGCAATTTATTTGATCTGCAACTGATTGGACGTTCGATGACGTCCCTTGGCTAGTCTTCATGTCGCTTCTGTCGATCAGACTTGTACCTCACCGGCTATAGTTGGCTTTCCTTTGATCCTTGCTGATATCTCACTTTTGTCTTGAGGTATTCATTGCACGCACTGCACGGATGTGACAGTTTTGAAAAATATACTGATAATTCCTGGGCGTCCCCCCAATGGGTGTAGGCAAGGGACGGCTTGGTACGCTGAGTGTTTAGCAAACTGCTTCTGAGTAGTAACTTGATGTGACCGCGGGTGTAATCATATCGCCCGCGCAGTTGACTGGAGTCCCAATGGGTGTTGTGTTGCGTGAAACGGCGTCAGCCGCCTGACGTGTCTTCAGACGGTTTGAATTGCATATTGAATTTTTGCGACTGTTCAGTGGCCGTGGTAGGAGGTGAGCGGTTGCCTTCTTCTTCTATAAATAGTGCCTTTGCTTCTCCGGCTTTTTCACATCTCTTGCTGTTGTTTACTCTCCTCTTCTTCCCTCCACTGTCACCATGGGCAAGAGTAAGAAAGGTAGCGGTTCTTCGCCTCGCTCTGGTGACAAGCGCAAACGTGAGCCGACTCCTCCCTCGGAGTACTCGGAGGAGGAGTTCTCCTCCGAGTCCGAGGGATCTCCGGCTCCCGTCTCTCCCTCGGCGTCGTCTGATGATTCAGACGACTCCGAGGGGATTGCCGTGGAGGTCTGGACCTACATCCGGGCCGTCGAGCGCTCCGGGCTCGAGGGCTCGGATGAGTCGGAGTACTCCTCGGACGAGGAGGACTCCTCGGACTCGTCCGAGGAGGGCAGCGGCGGCGATGGTGGTGATGACGACGACGACGGAGGCGACGGTGATGGCGGCGGCGACAGCGACAGGGGTGGTGACGGCGGCAGCAAGGGCGGCAATGGCGGTGGCAGCAAGGGCAGCAACAAGGCCAGTGGCTAGACGCCACTGGTTTTTAGATGTTAGTGTAGATTAGTAGTAGAAATAGTATTAATAAAATAATGTAGTAGTAGTTAGTAGTATAGAGTAGTGGAATGTAATGTAGTAGTAGTAGGGAAAGCATCAACTCATAACGAGTTGATTTGTAAGTTCTGTAACTTCCCTTTATGAAGAATGATTTCGTCTCCTCCTGTGTTAATTACTTTGCCTCCTGGTCAGTTGACGATTGTTGCAATATTTATTGTCCATGATGTTCTCTATCTGCTATGCTTGGGTAGTAACTTGGAGTTCTCGACTCATTCTTCTGTTCGCTTTACCTGCGACGTCGGTGCCTTAGAAGTAGTGACTGAGTCATTCGGGGTCACATTGTCGCTTTTAGGGGTGACGGTCGAGTTATTATTGACAACATTGGCGCTTCTGAGGTAGCGTCCAAATGATGGCGGAGCCACATCAGTGTTTTTAGAATTAACGACCGAGTGGTTACTGGCGATATCAGTGTTGTAGAGGTAACAACCGAGTGACTGATTGCAACGTCAGTGTTTTAGAGGTAACGGCCGAGCGACTGACGGCAACGTCGGCGTTTTAGAGGTAACAGCCGAGTTAGGACGGGCTGCGTCGGCCACTTTGAAGGTAATAACCGAGTGAAGTCAGATGATGTCAGCGTTTTTAGAAACAACAGCTGAGTCAATTTGAGCTGTGTCGGTCGTTTCGGAAATAACGGCCAAGTGATGACATGGCACGCCAGCTTTTTTAGAAATAACCGTCGGGTGATGACTGGGCACTTTTTGGAAACGGTATCTGGCCCGGGAAAAAACCCACATGTACTGCATTGTTGCGCGTCTCCACATTCCGTGCCCTAGTTCTTGCTTTCCTGCATCCAGGCCCTCTCTGCCCTTTTGCGATTCTGCTTCCGCTCCGCTCGCCGGCGAGGTTGAGATGGCGCCCAAGCAGAAAGCCTCGAGTTCGTCCGTCGCTGTCATTCCTCCCATCGATCCTAACAGCCAGTTGCCTTTCGCAGGTAACCATATGTCTATTTTATCCGAGTCCGACCTCCTTCATCTCGTATCCATCGGGGTTCTTCCTCCTAAGGAGCTCTGTTCTTGGCGGATTTGCCACGGGGTCACTGTTCCAACAGAGGACACCCACGGATCCGTTGTTTATGTTCCTTTTCTTCTCCGCGGTCTTGCTTTCCTATTTCCCCCTTTTTCCGCGGTCTCCTTGATTTCTATCGCCTGAATTTGACCCACCTGAATCCCAATTCCATTCTGCAATTTTCTATTTTCGTTCATTTATGCGAAACTTTCCTCGGCGTCTTGCCGCACTTTGGACTGTGGAAATATTTGTATCACTGTCGGCCTGGAATGGCCGGAGGGCAGCACCAACTGGTAGGGGGCGCGAGCTTGGAGATGCACCGTGGGAGGAAGACTAACTACCTTGACATCCCACTCAAGGACAGTATTAAAGGATGGCGCTTGGAGTGGTTTATCGTTGAGAATCACGGAAATTCTCTCCCCCACGATCAGGGAGACAGTCGGATGTTCGCACTCCGAGCTGGACTGAATCCCCCACAGACCAGGAGGTGGCTGAGGCAGGGGCTCTACTAGCTGAAGTTGGATTGTTGAAAGAGAGGGGTCTGACTGCGGAGGCTGTGGTTGCTAACTTTGTCTTCAAGAATATTCAGCCACTGAAGGATAGGGCATACCCGGCCTATCTGTACCGAGGCCTAGCTGATTCAACCCGGGTTACCAACAGAAGAATCGATGTTGTGGACTTGGTGAGCCGGCTCGAAATGATACTCAGAGGCAAGGTGTCAAATGTTGGCGCCCCTATTGCGTACTCAGCCTGGAACTTGCGTCCTTCCGAGGCCCTTACCCATTTTGTGTCGAATCCTCCTGCTGGTGGTGGTGGTTTGGGCCTTAGAGTGCGACCCTCTGCCGAAGAAGTTAGTGCTTTGGTTGCTTCGCTTGAAGAAATTCCTGATGATGAACGGCAGGTTCACTTTGAGGTGCCTTTGGATCCCAGTGATGCAGAGATAAGTGCCATGCTTGATATGTTAGCTGAGTATTCTTCTGATGCCGTTCCTGCTGAAACATTGGTGGTGGTACCCATCCCTGAGGCTGACAAAGCTTTGGACGCTCAGAAGTCTGTCAATGTTCGTCCAAAACGTTCTCGCCGAGCTGATCAAGCCTCTTTTCGTGCTGAGGGGGAGAAAAAGAAAAAGAGACGTCTTCGTCGGGTGTCTAGCTTATATTAGGGTGCCGGTCCTTCTGCTCCTGTGGCTGAGGAAGTGCCCGTGCCCGAATTTACTGAAGCTGATCCCAATGGGTGTGACCCGTCTGACGCTGACCCCAATGGGTGTGATGTCCGTGTTGTTGATGAGGATGATGAAGAAGAGGACGAAATCCCTCTGATTCGGAAGAACAACTGGCGTTACATAGCTAGTGGGGAAAGTAGTGGTGTTCCTTCTCCTGCCTTGTCTGCCCTCGTTGGTCTGCAAGAATTATCTCTGGCGAACTTTGATCAAACTCTTGAAGACATGGTTCCAGAAGATCTGTTATTAGAACCGGCAGATGGTGGCGCGATGGATGTTTGTGTTGATGTGCTCGACGCCGGGTTGGGGTCATCCCGGGCAGCTTCCCGCGCCTCGTTGACTTTCGAGCACGGTCTTGAGGGTCAGGAAGGTGGTTTGGATTGTCCTGCTCCCATGGAAGTGACTGAGGGACCTTCAGCCTTAGAGGTGGCTGCTGCAGAGAACTCGATCCTCAAGGATGGTGCTGGCGCTTACCCAGCCCCCGAGAGTGTTGCCGGGGATGATTCGGCTCGGATGGGTAGCGCAAGCTACGACCCAGCCCCCGAGGGAGTTGCCGGAGATGATCCGGCTCGGATGGGTAGCGCAAGCTATGACCCAGCCCCGAGGGTGTCCGAGCGGGTTCTCCTTCTTGCACTTCCATGGATGTTCACGTAGGATCTTCTCCTCCGCACTCTGGTTGCATGGTGATAGCCCAAGCCTTTGGTCAAGGAGTCGCTTTGGAGGCCAGCGTTCCCGATGATAGAGTTTTGGGTTCTGCTGATGACACTGAATTGGTTCCTGCTGATTCGTTGCAAGTTGCTCCAGGTGGTGATCCTTCACCGAGCCATCAGTTGATATCTCACGATTTGGGGGTCCCCTCATTCTTCTCCAACCTCCAGGTATTTTGGTTTTTTTCTAGTCTGACTTTTACCCAGGCAGATAATTATTCTCATGCTTGTCTGCTTTTAATGCCAGGCGTTGGTCGATGAGATGTCTAGTCGGCTGAAGTTGTGGGGTGCTTCTGTCCTAGAAGGAGCTTGTCTCTGGCGCGTTGGAATCCGGTGCTGCTTCAGCGGCATGTTTCTGACTTAGAGGCGGCGAATGCTGGTCAGTGCTCTTTTGCTTCCTTTTGGCTACCTTATTAAACTGCTTCTTACTTTAACACCTTTGCTTGACTGTTTCTCGCCAGATATGGCTCGATAGTATTCTGATCTTGAAGAAAAACATTCTCAAAGTCAAGCTGAACTGGCCCGGCGATGCTCTGATATTGAGGAAAAGTATTCCCAAAGTCAGACTGAGCTGGCCCAGGTTTCTGCTTCTCTGAATGATGCTAACATGCTGAACTCTATTCTCCGCGCTCAGCTCGACTCTGAAAAGGTGACCTGTGAATCCGGGCTTTGTTTTGCCATGTTCTTATTGCTTGCTTGACGTTTGAAGAAGCTGATTCTTGTTTGCAGGAAGAAAAACGTGCCCTTGTTACTTCTCGTGACAATCTTGACAGGCTATACCGTGACTCCAGCAACTCGTTGATCATCTTAGAGAGGAGTCATCGCTTCAACAGGGAGGAGTTAGACAATCATCGTTATAAGCTGCAGGAATCCTTGGATGACGTGATTCGTCTCAGGCAGTTGATATCGACCAAAGATGATGTCATCAAGGATCTGTGTGCTTCCAAGAAATCTGTCGCCCAAGAGCTAGAGACCGCTCAGTTGGCTGTCAAGGTTGCTGAAGAGACTTCCGCTACTTTGAGGGCCCAATGCGATAAAGCTATGGATAAAGCTATTCGCGTGGGGAGAATTCTGATGAGGAGACCTGGTGTGGTTATCCCTGACGACATAAGGGCTGCTGTGAACGCTGCTCCTGATTCCTCAAGTCGCCCTTCTTCGTCGGTTGCTCCTGAGAAGAATGTTGCAAAATAGAAAAACATTGCATGCTTTGAGCGCGTGGTTAACGTGCTCGGATGTTTTGTTAGAGGACACCTTTTAGTACTGAATGCTACTATTGTTCTCCTATTGTTTAGAATTCAATAGTATCTACATTTGTAGAAGTAAAATGCGGCGTGATGTTTCGAGATTTCTTCATGGGACATAGAGGCCGCCCCTGGATGAGTAACTGTATACGCGCCGCGTGTGTTGCACCAATTTAAGTTAGTATTAACTCAAATCGATCGCTCCGTTAGTGTGGTTTAGTGGCCACCCCGAGTTAAGCAAGTGCGAGCATGTTGCACCGTCTTAAGTCATCGCCGACTTAAGCCGATTGCTCCGTTAGTAGGGTATAGTGGTCACCCTGAGTTAAGTAAGCGCGAGCATGTTGCACCGTCTTAAGTCATCGCCGACTTAAGCCGATTGCTCCGTTAGTAGGGTATAGTGGTCACCTTGAGTTAAGTAAGCGCGAGCATGTTGCACCGTCTTAAGTCATCGCCGACTTAAGCCGATTGCTCCGTTAGTAGGGTATAGTGGTCACCCTGAGTTAAGTAAGCGCGAGCATGTTGCACCGTCTTAAGTCATCACCGACTTAAGCCGA
Source organism: Zea luxurians (assembly GCA_029449295.1). Classification (NCBI taxonomy): domain Eukaryota; kingdom Viridiplantae; phylum Streptophyta; class Magnoliopsida; order Poales; family Poaceae; genus Zea; species Zea luxurians. The sequence continues at coordinate 31,424 of JAOPSE010003088.1, read as the reverse complement.
TTGCTCTGTTAGTAGGGTATAGTGGTCACCCTGAGTTAAGTAAGCGCGAGCATGTTGCACCGTCTTAAGTCATCACCGACTTAAGCCGATTGCTCCGTTAGTAGGGTATAGTGGTCACCCTGAGTTAAGTAAGAATGCAGGTCGACAATGTGAGTAGTCAAGCTCATTTCTTGTCGGGCTGCTGATTCGTGTCGCGTCGCGGTGCCGCTGGTGCTGGTTTCACTCCTCAATGAGGTCCTGAGCTCGCTCGTCGGCGGTGATGTAGAGGTCGGCTTCCCGGAACAGTTGCTCGGAGGTAGTCGGTGCCCTCTGTAATATGGTGCGGACGAAGGCCGAGTCATTGGATCCTCTGTAGAAGTCCTCGATCACTGCCGCCTCCGCGACCTCGGGGATACGATTTCTCATGGTCTGGAACCTTTTGAGGTACGACTGGAGAGTTTCGTCCCCCCGGCGCTTGATGGATTTGAGGTCCCATGGTTGCGCCGGTTTGTCGGAGAGGGACTGAAAGTTGGCGGTGAAGCGCCGACTGAAGTCACTCCAGTCGTCGATGCAGTGTCGAGGTAGATGTCGCAGCCATTGCAGCGTGTCTTGCCCGAGGACAATGGGTAAGTACGCGGTCGTTACGTCCTCGGTTGCCCCAGCAGCTCGAGCAGCAGTGGTGTAGACGGCCATGAGAGCACCTAGAGGGGGGGGTGAATAGGTGATCCTGTAAAAACTTCAAACTTAAGCCACAAAAACTTGTTAAGTGTTAGCACGATTAATGCCAAGTGGCTAAGGTGAAGTCTCACAAAACACAATACCACAAGAGATCAAGCACAGAGGTGACACAATGGTTTATCCCGTGGTTCGGCCAAGACCAACGCTTGCCTACTCCACGTTGTGGCGTCCCAACGGACGAGGGTTGCAATCAACCCCTCTCAAGCGGTCCAAAGACCCACTTGAATACCACGGTGTTTTGTTTTTCCTTTCACTATCCCGTTTGCAAGGAATCTCCACAAATTGGAGTCTCTTGCCCTTACAAGTATATGATCACAAAGAAGCACAGAGTAAGGGAGGGAAGCAACACACACAAATCCACAGCAAAAGTGCACACACACGGCCAAGAATCGAGCTCACAAGACTATCTCAGAGTTCTCACTTAGAACAGAGCTCGAATCACTTAGAAACACAAACGAATGCGCAGAGACTTAGTGTGGATGATCAAGAATGCTCAAAGGTTGCTTGGTGTACTCCTCCATGCGCCTAGGGGTCCCTTTTATAGCCCCAAGGCAGCTAGGAGCCGTTGAGAGCAAAACTGGAAGGCCATCCTTGCCTTCTGTCGTCGAGGGCACCGGACAGTCCGGTGCACACCGGACACTGTCCGGTGCCCGATTTGTTTCCATAACTGGCGCTTCCGACCGTTGCCGACTGTGGGAAGATCTGGAGCCGTTGACGCACGGACATGTCCGGTGCACACCGGACAGTCCGGTGCCGTCTTCCGACCGTTGGCTCGGCCACGTGTCCCGCGCGGATTGCGCGGCCGACCGTTGGCCCGGCCGACCGTTGGCTCACCGGACAGTCCGGTGTACACCGGACAGTCCGGTGAATTTTAGCCGTTGCCGTCGGCCAATTTCCCGAGAGCGGCCACTTTGCGGCGAGGCAGCCTGGCGCACCGGACACTGTCCGGTGCACACCGGACAGTCCGGTGCTCCAGACCGAGCTGGGTCTTGGCAGCACACAGCCAAGTCTTTTCTCCTCTTCTCTTTTCTTCTTCTTTCTGTTTCTAATACTTAGACAAATATATTAGTACACAAAACCAATGTACTAAGGCTTAGAAACATACCTTCACTTCATGATTTGCACCTTGTTCATCCATGTACATAAATTTACAATTAAGCACATGTGTTGACACTCAATCACCAAAATACTTAGAAATGGCCCAAGGGCACATTTCCCTTTCAATCTCCCCCTTTTTGGTGATTTATGCCAACACAACATAAAGCAACAAGAACAAGTGCAATATCACTTCAAATAATATAAATTTGAGTCTTATTCAATTTTGGCATATATGGATCATCCTTTGCCACCACTTGGTTTGTTTTTGCAAATCAAACTCAAATCTCTATCTCTTAAGTCAAACACACATTGAAGCATAAAGAGAGTCATTCCGAAAGAGATTGATCAAAGATTTCAAAAACTCCCCCTTTTTCCCATAATTACTACTTCTCCCCACAAGAAGCCAACTTTTGACACAAGAGACAATAAAAAAGTTTTGACAAACCAAAAGCTCTACTTTACTATTTTTAAATTTCTCAAGTGGTAGCTGATCCATTTATTGCTTTGGCCTTTATTTTCTCCCCCTTTGGCATCAAGCACCAAAACGGGATCAATCTTGGCCCTTTAACCCCATTGCCTCACCAAAATCTTCAATTAAGAGCAAATGGCAATAAGAGTTCATGAGATGAACTTGGAATAAGTTACCCTCTCATCGGAGTGCAGTGGAAGTCTTTCATGGTCCAAGTCCACCTTTTCCCTTTCAATTCTCCTTCGAGACTAAATTAAGCAAACTCAAGCATATGGTTAGTCTCAAAGGGTCAAGTTGTAACACAGCTCCCCCTAAACATGTGCATCACTTTGCAACGGACTTGTGAGGTCCAGGGAGTGTTTGTACAGCTTGAGCACCATGATAAGCAACAAAATGCAGAATGAACATGATCAAGGGCATAAACACATGTATGCTACAATTCAATCCAAGTTCCGCGAATCTAAGACATTTAGCTCACTACGCAACCTGCAAAAGGTCTTCTCATCTAGAGGTTTGGTAAAGATATCGGCTAGCTGGTTCTCGGTGCTAACATGAAACACTTCGATATCCCCCTTTTGCTGGTGGTCTCTCAAAAAGTGATGCCGGATGTCAATGTGCTTTGTGCGGCTGTGCTCAACAGGATTTTCCGCCATGCGGATAGCACTCTCATTATCACATAGGAGTGGGACTTTGCTCAGATTGTAGCCAAAGTCCCTGAGGGTTTGCCTCATCCAAAGTAGTTGCGCGCAACACTGTCCTGCGGCAACGTACTCGGCCTCAGCGGTGGATAGGGCAACAGATGTTTGTTTCTTAGAGTTCCATGACACCAGGGACCTTCCTAAGAGTTGGCACGTCCCCGATGTACTCTTCCTATCGACCTTACATCCAGCATAATCGGAGTCTGAGTATCCAATTAAGTCAAAGGTAGACCCCTTTGGATACCAGAGCCCGAGGCAAGGCGTAGCAACTAAATATCTAAGGATTCGCTTCACTGCCACTAAGTGGCATTCCTTAGGATCGGATTGAAATCTAGCACACATGCATACGCTAAGCATAATATCCGGTCTACTAGCACATAAATAGAGCAAAGAACCTATCATTGACCGGTATGCTTTTTGATCAACGGACTTACCTCCTTTGTTGAGGTCAGTGTGTCCGTCGGTTCCCATCGGAGTCTTTGCGGGCTTGGCGTCCTTCATCCCAAACCGCTTCAGCAGATCTTGCGTGTACTTCGTTTGAGAGATGAAGGTGCCGTCCTTGAGTTGCTTCACTTGGAACCCAAGGAAGTAGTTCAACTCGCCCATCATCGACATCTCGAATTTCTGCGTCATCACCCTGCTAAACTCTTCACAAGACTTTTGATTAGTAGAACCAAATATTATGTCATCGACATAAATTTGGCATACAAACAAATCACCATCACATGTCTTTGTGAAAAGAGTTGGATCGGCTTTCCCAACCTTGAAAGCATTAGTAATTAAGAAATCTCTAAGGCATTCATACCATGCTCTTGGGGCTTGCTTAAGTCCATAGAGCGCCTTAGAGAGCTTACACACATGGTCGGGGTACCGTTCATCCTCGAAGCCAGGGGGTTGCTCCACGTACACCTCCTCCTTAATCGGCCCGTTGAGGAAAGCGCTCTTCACATCCATTTGGTACAACCTGAAAGAATGGTGAGCGGCATATGCTAGCAAGATACGAATGGACTCTAGCCTAGCCACAGGAGCAAATGTCTCCTCAAGGTCCAAACCTGCGACTTGGGCATAACCTTTTGCCACAAGTCGAGCCTTGTTCCTTGTCACCACCCCGTGCTCGTCCTGTTTGTTGCGGAACACCCACTTGGTTCCCACGACATTTTGCTTGGGACGAGGCACCAGTGTCCAAACTTCATTGCGCTTGAAGTTGTTTAACTCCTCTTGCATGGCCAACGCCTAGTCCGGATCTAGCAAGGCCTCTTCTACCCTGAAAGGCTCAATAGAAGAGACAAAGGAGTAATGCTCACAAAAATTAACTAATCGAGATCGAGTAGTTACTCCCTTGCTGATATCACCTAGAATTTGGTCGACGGGATGATCCCTTTGAATCATCGCTCGAACTTGAGTTGGAGGTGCCGGTTGCGCTTCTTCCTCCATACTATGATCATCTTGTGCTCCCCCTTGATCATACGCCTCCTGTTGATGAACCTGTTCATCATCTTGAGTTGGGGGATGCACCATAGTTGAGGAAGAAGGTTGATCTTGCACATCTTGTTCCTGTGGTCGCACATCACCAATCGCCATGGTTCGTATAGCGGCCGTCGGAACATCTTCTTCATCTACATCATCAAGATCAACAACTTGCTCTCTTGGAGAGCCATTAGTCTCATCAAATACAACGTCGCTAGAGACTTCAACCAAACCCGATGATTTGTTGAAGACCCTATACGCCTTTGTATTTGAATCATAACCTAACAAAAACCCTTCTACAGCTTTGGGAGCAAACTTAGAATTTCTACCTTTCTTCACTAGAATGTAGCACTTGCTCCCAAATACACGAAAGTAAGATACATTGGGTTTGTTACCGGTTAGCAGCTCATACGACGTCTTTTTGAGGAGGCGATGTAGGTAGACCCGGTTGATGGCGTGGCAAGCCGTGTTCACGGCTTCCGACCAAAAGCACTCGGGGGTCTTGAATTCTCCAAGCATTGTCCTCGCCATGTCGATTAGCGTCCTGTTCTTCCTCTCTACCACACCATTTTGCTGTGGTGTGTAGGGAGCGGAGAACTCATGCTTGATCCCTTCCTCCTCAAGGAACTCTTCCACTTGAAGGTTCTTGAACTCGGACCCGTTGTCGCTCCTTATCTTCTTCACCTTGAGCTCAAACTCATTTTGAGCTCTCCTGAGGAAGCGCTTTAGGGTCCCTTGGGTTTCAGACTTATCCTGCAAAAAGAACACCCAAGTGAAGCGGGAAAAGTCATCAACAATAACTAGACCATACTTACTTCCTCCTATACTCAGATAGGCGACGGGTCCGAAGAGGTCCATATGTAGCAGCTCCAGGGGTCTTGATGTTGTCATCACATTTTTGGTGTGATGCGAGCCTCCCACCTGTTTCCCTGCTTGACAAGCTGCACAAGGTCTATTTTTCGAAATGCACATTGGTTAGACCTATCACGTGTTCTCCCTTTAGAAGCTTGTGGAGGTTCTTCATCCCCACATGTGCTAAGCGGCGATGCCACAGCCAGCCCATGCAAGTCTTAGCCATTAAGCATGCATCTAGACCGGCCTCTTCTTTTGCAAAATCAACTAAATAAAGCTTGCCGTCTAGTACACCCTTAAAAGCTAGTGAACCATCACATCTTCTAAAGACAGACACATCTACATTTGTAAATAAACAATTATATCCCATTTGACATAATTGACTAACAGATAGCAAATTATATCCAAGACTCTCCACTAAGAATACATTTGAGATAGAATGCTCATTAGAAATTGCAATTTTACCTAACCCTTTTACCTTGCCTTGATTCCCATCACCGAATATAATTGAATCTTGGGAATCCTTATTTTTGACGTAGGAGGTGAACATCTTCTTCTCCCCCGTCATATGGTTTGTGCATCCGCTGTCGATAATCCAGCTTGAACCCCCGGATGCATAAACCTGCAAGGCAATTTTAGGCTTGGGTTTTAGGTACCCAACTCATGTTGGGTCCTACAAGGTTAGCACATATATCCTTAGGGACCCAAATGCAAGTTTTATCGCCCTTGCATTTAGCCCCTAACTTCCTAGCAATTACCTTTCTATTCTTTCTACAAATTGCAAAGGAAGCATTCAAAGCATGATATATTGTAGAAGATTCATTCACTACTTTCCTAGGAGCATGAATAACATTCTTTCTAGGCACATGATGAATAGTATTTCTCCTAGACATATTTCTGCCATGCATATACGAAGAACTAGAAGCAACCATGACATGAGCATCAAAATCATCATAAGCATTATAACTCCTATAAGCACTTCTAGGTTGTCTTCTATCATGATACAAAAAAGCATGGTTCTTTTTAGCACTAGTAGCCATAGGGGCCTTCCCTTTCTCCTTAGCGGGAATGGGAGCCTTATGGCTTGTTAAGTTCTTGGCTTCCCTTTTGAAGCCAAGTCCATCCTTAATGGAGGGGTGTCTACCAACAGTGTAGGCATCCCTAGCAAATTTCAGTTTATCAAAATCACTCTTGCTAGTCTTAAGTTGAGCATTAAGACTAGCTAATTCATCATTCAATTTTGAAATAGAAACTAAGTGTTCACTACAAGCATTAGTATCAATGTCCTTACACCTAGTGCAAATTTCAACATGTTCAACACAAGAGTTGGATTTATTTGCTTCTACTAGTTTAGCAGTTAAAACATTAATTTCACCTTTTAATGAAGAAATGGTTTCATTACAAGTAGAAAGTTCACAAGAAAGCATTCCATTTCTTTTAACTTCTAGAGCAAGTGAATTTTGTGCACTAACAACCTTATCATGCTCTTCATATAAAAGGTCTTCTTGTTTCTCTAAGATTCTATCCTTTTCATTTAAGGCATCAATCAACTCATTAATCTTAGCTATCTTAGTTCTATCCAATCCCTTGAATAAACTAGAGTAATCAATTTCATCCTCACTAGATTCATCATCACTAGAAGAATCATAAGTATTACCATTGCGAGTGATTACCTTCTTTTCCCTTGCCATGAGGCAAGTGTGATGCTCGTGGGGGAAGAGAGCCGATTTGTTGAAGGCAGTGGCGGCGAGTCCTTCGTCGTCGGAGTCGGACGAAGAGCAATCCGAGTCCCACTCCTTTCCTAGGTGTGCTTCGCCTTTGGCCTTCTTGTAAACTTTCTTGTTCTCTCTCTTCCCATTTTTCCCTTGCTCCTGGTCACTATCATTTTCGGGACAGTTAGCAATAAAATGACCAACCTTACCACATTTGAAGCATGAGCGCTTCCCCTTTGTCTTGGTCTTGCTTGGCTGCCCCTTGCGACCATTTAGCGCCGTCTTGAATCTCTTGATGATGAGAGCCATCTCTTCATCATTGAGCCCGGCAGCCTCAATTTGCGCCACCTTGCTAGGTAGCGACTCCTCGCTCCTTGTTGCCTTGAGAGCAATGGGTTGAGGCTCGTGGATTGGACCGTTCAGCGCTTCGTCGACGTATCTTGCCTCCTTGATCATCATTCGCCCGCTTACGAATTTTCCAAGTACTTCCTCGGGCGTCATCATCGTGTACCTGGGATTCTCACGAATATTGTTCACGAGATGAGGATCAAGAACGGTAAAGGACCTGAGCATTAGGCGGACGACGTCGTGGTCCGTCCATCGCGTGCTTCCATAGCTCCTTATCTTGTTGACAAGGGTCTTGAGCCGATTGTATGTTTGGGTTGGCTCCTCCCCCCTTATCATAGCGAATCTCCCAAGTTCGCCTTCCACCAATTCCATTTTGGTGAGCATGGTGACGTCGTTGCCCTCGTGAGAGATCTTGAGGGTGTCCCATATCTGCTTGGCATTGTCCAAGCCGCTCACCTTATTGTACTCTTCCCTGCACAAAGATGCTAAGAGAACAGTAGTAGCTTGTGCATTTTATGAATTTGTTCATTAATAAACATGGGGCTAACCGAGCTATCAAATTTCATTCCACTTTCTACAATCTCCCATATGCGAATTTGAACTTTGCGGAAATCCGTAGTCCTCTCCATCAAAGTGAGTACGCATTTTGTGGCTCCAAAATCCGTAGTCCTCTCCATCAAAGTGAGGGGGCTTGCCAAGTGGAATGGGGAGCAAATGCGAATTTGAACTTTGCGGAATACGAGAGTAGTCAAAAGAAAAGTTCGAATTAACCGGTTTTCTTTTCTCGTAGTCGTTGTGGTCGTCGTCCTTTTGGGAAGAAGAGGATTCGTCGCTGTCGTAGTATACGATCTCCTTGATGCGCCTTGTCTTCTTCTTCTTCCCATCTTTGCGTCTGTGGCTTGAGCCCGAGTCGTTGGACTTGTCATCCCTTGGCTCGTTGACGAAGAACTCCTTCTCCTTAGGATCCATCTCTTCGGGCGGCTAGTCCCTTTCTTGAAGAGAACGGCTCTGATACCAATTGAGAGCACCTAGAGGGGGGGGGGTGAATAGGTGATCCTGTAAAAACTTCAAACTTAAGCCACAAAAACTTGTTAAGTGTTAGCACGATTAATGCCAAGTGGCTAAGGTGAAGTCTCAACAAAACACAATACCACAAGAGATCAAGCACAGAGGTGACACAATGGTTTATCCCGTGGTTCGGCCAAGACCAACGCTTGCCTACTCCACGTTGTGGCGTCCCAACGGACGAGGGTTGCAATCAACCCCTCTCAAGCGGTCCAAAGACCCACTTGAATACCACGGTGTTTTGTTTTTCCTTTCACTATCCCGTTTGCAAGGAATCTCCACAAATTGGAGTCTCTTGCCCTTACAAGTATATGATCACAAAGAAGCACAGAGTAAGGGAGGGAAGCAACACACACAAATCCACAGCAAAAGTGCACACACACGGCCAAGAATCGAGCTCACAAGACTATCTCAGAGTTCTCACTTAGAACAGAGCTCGAATCACTTAGAAACACAAACGAATGCGCAGAGACTTAGTGTGGATGATCAAGAATGCTCAAAGGTTGCTTGGTGTACTCCTCCATGCGCCTAGGGGTCCCTTTTATAGCCCCAAGGCAGCTAGGAGCCGTTGAGAGCAAAACTGGAAGGCCATCCTTGCCTTCTGTCGTCGAGGGCACCGGACAGTCCGGTGCACACCGGACACTGTCCGGTGCCCGATTTGTTTCCATAACTGGCGCTTCCGACCGTTGCCGACTGTGGGAAGATCTGGAGCCGTTGGCGCACCGGACATGTCCGGTGCACACCGGACAGTCCGGTGCCGTCTTCCGACCGTTGGCTCGGCCACGTGTCCCGCGCGGATTGCGCGGCCGACCGTTGGCCCGGCCGACCGTTGGCTCACCGGACAGTCCGGTGTACACTGGACAGTCCGGTGAATTTTAGTCGTTGCCGTCGGCCAATTTCCCGAGAGCGGCCACTTTGCGGCGAGGCAGCCTGGCGCACCGGACACTGTCCGGTGCACACCGGACAGTCCGGTGCTCCAGACCGAGCTGGGTCTTGGCAGCACACAGCCAAGTCTTTTCTCCTCTTCTCTTTTCTTCTTCTTTCTGTTTCTAATACTTAGACAAATATATTAGTACACAAAACCAATGTACTAAGGCTTAGAAACATACCTTCACTTCATGATTTGCACCTTGTTCATCCATGTACATAAATTTACAATTAAGCACATGTGTTGACACTCAATCACCAAAATACTTAGAAATGGCCCAAGGGCACATTTCCCTTTCAGGCCAGCCAGCCTCCTGGATCTTGCTTAGGTTCATATTTGTTGACATTGGATACCTTGAAGTTAGGGGGCCATTGAATGGCCCTGAGGCGTGGAGTAAGTGCCAATACTCCACACGTTTCCTCCTGGCATCGATGATGTTGTCTGTCCCGGTGAGGGGAGTGGTTGTCGTGGTGCCTCGACCGTCCCCGGGTGGTTCCGCCAGTCGAAGCCGTTGCCGATTCAGTTCTGGTGGCATGACTCCAGGCTGGGATGTCGTGGTCCCTGTCGTACTCTTCCCGGCGATGGATCTCGTTCTCGTGTCGTCGTTCACGCGAGGCATTGATGGAGCTCTGCGCGTCTCGTCGACTGTTGATGGCGTGTCGTAGATCGTTCGGCGAGTGAGCGAGAGGTAGAAGGTGATTGGCTGCCTGAGTGAACAACTGTCGATAGCCCTCGGCGTCGGGAGTCCGAGGGAGCCCATCAGCTATCCGAGCCAGCACCCCTCCGACTTCACTCGGCGTGTTCATGGCTCGGGCGAAGTCGGGGTTCAGGTTGCGCCCAAAGAGTGGATTTTCCCGACGTTGCCTTGCCTCCTGCTCGGCTTGTTCTTGAGCCCGTCGATGATCGCGCCGTCGGGAATTCTTCGTTCCCTGAAGACACGTTCCTCCGGAGTTTCTCCTATCTCTGAGACCTCGTCTCGCGATACAGGCTGCGCCGGGTCCCGCTCCCCGGCCTCGTGATGTCGCCGGATATTTCGGCGTCGGTTCCTTCGTCGGTGGGATTCCCGCTGAGGAGGTTCCTCTCTGGGTGCAGTCGTCGGAGACGGGGGGCGACTCCACTCTCCCGATGAAGAGGACGTCGGGGTAGAATGGTGCAGCTGTCGTGACGATCTTCTTTTTGTTCTCCTTTGAGGGCAGAGGCACAGAAAGAACAACTTGCTTCCTCCCGGTTTTATTTGTTTCTTTCTTCCTTGCGATTTGTGTCCATTCTTTCGTCGGAGAGGTAGACAATGGAGTTCTCCGGGTTGACGGACCCTGGGCCTCTAGCTTGTCAGAGGCAATCTTTTTTCGGAGCATTGGAGGTTGCGCCTTTTCCTGCCCTGTCCCGATTTTCCTGGAAATTTTTGAGGAAGATCTTCTCTCCGCCAGATCCACAATGTGATGCAGAGTTCCCTCCTCATCCGCTACAGATGAGATGGTTCTGAAGTAGAATGTAGACCCAGGGCGGAAGACGATCTTGTGCAGGAAGGTGACGGCCATTGAGCTAGCTTGGATCGATGACACACCTCTTACCTGGCGCGCCAGCTGTCGGTGTTTTGGGTCCGACCGCGCACCCGGGGTAGCCCCTCGAGGTGCTTTTAGAGTAGGACGGTGTTATCGACTGTAGCTCAATGGTTCATGCTAGATGCACGAGAAACATTGGACAATGGTTTACAGGTTCGGGCCGCTTTGAAATGCGTAACACCCTACGTCCTGGCGAGAGTGCTTTATGTGGTGGGTTACAAGAAGGTTCTCTAGTACCGAGAGCACAGAATTGGGTGGATGGCTAAGTACTGAGCCTCTGTTCTGAAGGGGTGCCCCTAGGCCTTATTATTCGACCGTGGGGCAATACATGCAGGTATGATAACAATGTGCACCTAAGAAATAGTGAACCAATTGAGTCTATCTTCCTATAGTTCCGCCGACCCATCCTCGCTCGGTTCCGTCGTACGAGGCTCCAGCGCGGGAAGGTCGGGTCACTGTTGTGATTACTTGCTCGAAGTCATTGGGCCGTCTAGGCTTGCACCGATCCGGCCTTATGTCGATCCGCTTCACTGGTCGTCTCTCCCAGGCCCACAAGGGGATGACCTTACGAATTATGGGGCCCTTGGGTCTTTTCGTGAGGTCTTTTTCCTTCTAGTGGACCTGGGGGATATCTGTCCCCCACACTATCCACCGCTGAGGCCGAGTATGTTGCCGTAGGACAGTGTTGCGCGCAACTACTTTGGATGAGGCAAACCCTCCGGGACTTTGGCCAGAATCTGAGCAAAGTCACACTCCTATGTGACAATGAGAGTGCTATCCGATTGGCGGATAATCCCGTTGAACACAGCCGCACTAAGCACATAGACACCGGCATCACTTCCTGAGGGATCACCAGCAAAAGGGAGATATTGATATTTTTCATATTAGCACCGAGAACCAGCTAGCCGATATCTTCACCAAGCCGTTGGATGAGAAAACATTTTGCAGGTTGCGTAGTCAGCTAAATGTCTTAGATTCGCGTAACTTGGATTGATCTATAGCATACATGTGTTTTATGCCTTTGATCATGTTACTTTAAGCATTTATATTATTCGTTGTATATTTATGGTGCTCAAGTTGTACAAGTCCTCCCCGGACCTCACAACTCTATATGCAAATGGTGCACATATTTAGGGGGAGATGTGCTACAACTTGACCCTTTGAGACTAACATGTTTGGTTGAGTATACTAGATGTAGTCTCAAAGGTGCATTGAAAGGGAAAGGTGATCTTGGACGATGAAAAGACTTCCACTGCACTCCGGTATTAGTGTATTTAAATTCCAAGTTTATACGTATGCTCTCATTGCCTTTTTGCTCTTAATTGACATTTTTGGTGAGGCAATGGGGTTAAAGGGCAAAAAATGACCCCGTTTTGGTGCTTAATGCCAAAGGGGGAGAAATTAAGGCCAAAGCAACTGAATCAACCAACCACTTGAGAATTTTGAAAATAGTAGAGTTAGAATTTGTGATTTGTCCAAAAAACTCTTATTGCAAAATTTGGTCTCTTATGGGGAGAATTTTGATTATAGGAAAATGGGGAGTTTTTGGCACTTGAATTTTTTTCTTGGAAGAGCTCTCAACTTGCCCAAACAAGTGTGTTTGACTTAGAGATAGGAAAAAGAATTTGATTTGCAAAAACAAACCAAGTGGTGGCAAAGAGTGATCCAAATATGCCAAATCGTTAGCGAAAACTATTTTGTCTTAAATTGCATTGATGTTGCACTTCTTTTGGTTGCTTTTGGATGTGTTGGCATAAATCACCAAAAAGGGAGAGATTGAAAGGGAAATGTGCCCTTGGGCAATTTCTATAAGTATTTTGGTGATTAGATGCCCACCACATTAATTGAGTACTTATGTGCGAGAAGTGCAAATCAGAGACAAAGGTATGTTTCTAGACTTGGTGAATTGTTTTATGTACTAACATGGTTATCCAAGTGCTAGAAACAGTGACTAAAGAAGAAAAGAAGAAAAGGGAAAGAGTTGGTTGTGTGCAGCCAATACCAGCTCGGTCTGGCACACCGGACTGTCCGGTGAGCGAGGCTGGCCGGCGGTGAACTGGCTGCTCTCGGGAAAAAGCAGAGGCGTACGACTATAATTCACCGGACTGTCCGGTGAGCCAACGGTCGCCAGCGCCAATGGTCGGCCGCGCGATCTGCGGGTGACGCGTGGCCCGCATCAACGGTCGGTTGGGCACACCGGACAGTGTCCGGTGCGCCAACCGACCCCGAGGACCAACGGTCGGATGCGCTAGATATGGAAGTAGATCGCGCACCGGACAGCTACAGTGACTGTCCGGTGGTGCACCGGACTGTCCAGTGCACCACCCGATAGAAGGCAAGTTTGGCCTTCCAAGTTGGTCTCCAACGACTCCTAGCTGCCTTGGGGCTATAAAAGGGACCCCTAGGCGCATGGAGGAGTACATCAAGCTTACAAGAAACATCCTAAAACTCCTAGACTTCACTTTCACGCAATCGGATCATCGTTCTAGAGAATTGAGCACTATTCGAGTTGTAAACTCCTCGCGCTGTGTTTGTGTGCTCACTTTCTCTCTTGTGTGTGTGGTTGTGTTGAGGACTTGAGTCTTGCTTGTGTTGCTCTCTCCAACCTTACTCTGTGCTTTCTTTGTGATCTCAATTGTAAGGGCGAGAGACTCCAAATTGTGGAGATTCCTCGCAAACGGGAAACATACTCTAAAGGAAAAGACCGTGGTATTCAAGTAGATCATCGAATCACTTGAAAGGGGTTGAGTGCAACCCTCGTCCATTGGGACGCCACAACGTGGAAGTAGGCAAGTGTTACTTGGCCGAACCACGGGATAAAAATCGCGTGTCTCTTGTGTTGCTTTCTCTATGATTGTTGTGTTCACAAGAACTCGCTTCAAAGCTAGTTAGCCGTACTAACACTTTAAACAAAGTTTTGTGGCTATTAGTGTTTAATTTTACAGGATCACCTATTCACCCCCCCCCTCTAGGTGCTCTCAGTTGTTTTCCAAATTCCTTGCTTCAGAGTTCAACCTCAAACGATTCAGACCATTGCCCCCTTCTTTTGGGACTGAATGATACAATATGGCAAGAAGGCACATGTTCCATTTTGAGTCCTTTTGGCCTATGTTTGATGGATTCCTGGAGTATGTTTCGTCGGCCTAGCATTCTGTTCCAGCTGTGCAGTGTCCTTTTGTATCTTTGAGCTCTAAGTTGGAAGCTACTTCTCGCGTGCTACAGGCTTGGAGTGCTAAAAAGGTTAGGCATATTTCATCCTCTTTAGCCCTTTCCCGTGTGCTCCTTCATTAGTTGTAAATTGCTCAAGATAGTCGAAGTCTAACCCCGGTTGAATTATGGTTACTATTATGCCTTAAGAAACACTCCCTTGCTCTATCTTCACTTCAAAGGACAATTGCTAGGCTTCGTTGCAGAATTGGGTGGCTACGTGAGGGTGATGCGAATACTAAATTATTTCACATGCATTCAAGATTTCGCAAGAAGAAGAATTTTGTTCCAAAATTGGTCTCGAAGGGCTGATTTGGTGATCAAGGATCCCGAGGGGATCCATGGGAGGAATCTCCTTGTTATTCAAATAATAAGTGGATTCCTCCCCCATGGATCCCCTCGTTATCCCTGATCACCAAATCAGCCCTAATGGTGCTAATGGTGCTATCCTTACCAGTCATGATGCCAAAGCTGATCTGGTCAACGAATTCTATGCTAATCTTTTGGGTTATTGCAGTGATAGGGAGCAAACTATCTTTCTGGAAAGTTTGGGAATTCCTTCCCATGATCTGTTAGCCCTTGATGCCACCATTCACTGAGAAGGAGGTATGGGACACAATTTTACATCTTCCTTTGGACAAGGCCCCTGGGCCGAATGGTCTCATAGGCAGATTTTATAAAGTTTGCTGGGAAGTTATTAAGGTTGATGTTATGGCAGTTTTTTCGGCAGTTGGGAGCAGGAGGTTCACTAATTTTCAGGCCCTTAACACAGCTTATATCACCCTCATCCCAAAATTTGAGGGGCCGACCAAGTAAAAAATTCAGACCTATAGGTTTAGTTCATAATGTTGCAAAATTGCTCACCAAACTCCTCACTAATCGGTTGGCTGGAAGACTTCATGATATGGTCTCTCCTAACCAAAGTGCTTTTATTAAAGGTCATTTCATTCAAGATAATTATATGTTGGTGCAGCAAACCACCCGCCTTCTCCATCACCAAAAGCAACCCAGGATGTTCCTAAATCTTGATATTTTAAAGGCCTTTGATTCAGTCTCATGGCCCTTCCTCCTGGAAGTCTTACAACATTTGGGCTTTGGTCAAGTTTGGAGAGATATTATTAGTGGCTTGCGACTTCCTCCTCTCAGGTGTTACTTAATGGTTTACCTGGACATTCTATTCTTCATCGTCGTGGTCTCCGATAGGGGGATCCTTTGTCTCCGTTTTTGTTCATCTTGGTCATGGATACTTTGGGCTTCTTAATTAATAAGGCCGCACAGGATGGACTGCTGCAACCCCTTGCTTCCCATGCACTGCATCACCGGGTCTCTCTCTATGCTGATGATGTGATGATCTTTCTTCGGGCGGCAGCCATGGATATCAATATTATTTTGGATATTCTTCAGCTATTTTGAGTATCTTCGGGTTTACGTACGAATGGTCAGAAAAGCAGTGTGTACCCTATTAGATGTGGAGATCATGCCCTTGTTGTGCTGCAGAATATGTTGCCTTATGAGTTAGCTGAATTCCCTTGCCGTAACCTGGGCTTACCACTTGTCATAAAAAAGCTTTCATAAACCTAAGTTCAACCCATTATTGACAAGATTGCAAATCAACTCTCTGGATGGAAGGCTGAGTTATTGACTAAAGCTGGTCGAAAAGTGCATGTCCAACATTTCTCACAGGGATGGTCATCTCACATGGATGATCATTCCTAAGAAAAGAGTTAACACGAGAACAATGGTGGGTGTTATCTCTAATCAGTGCTGAATTTCTGACATTCAGGGAGCCCTTTGTGTTGGAATTATCAATGAGTTTCTCATCTTGCGGGATTTAATTGACTCAATTGTTCTAAGACCTCAAGTTGAAGACAAGCATTTTTTCTCCTTGCTGCAAATGGAAAGTTCTCCAATGAGGCATATAAGGCTCTCTTTATTGGATCTTTTGAGTTTGAGCCTTTTCATAGAATATGGAAAACTTGGGCTCCTCCAAAAACCAAATTTTTATGTGGCTGGTAGCACAAAGGAAGGTTTGGACTACAAATAGGCTACAAAAAGAGGCTTGGACCATCTGGAGAGATGTCCATTATGTGATCAGGATCAAGAAACTTTGGACCATATGTTGATTGGATGTGTCTTCGTTCGGGAATTTGGTTCAAACTACTTCATCAAGTGAACCTTCAGCTTCTTGCCCCCTCTCCCCTAAGTCCGAGGATAGTGCCTTCCTTGAATGGTGGAGAGTGTTATGTACTAAGGTCTCTAGAATCGCAAGGGATGGCATCAATTCTCTAGTCATCCTAGGTGTTTGGATCTTATGGAAGCAACGCAATGGCTATGTTTTTACAACAAGAGCCCAAGTATTAATGATGCTATTAGAAGAGTTGGGAAGGTTTAGGAGATGACTGGTGCAAAGAAGTTATCTTTGCTTACTGCCCCCATTCCGGGCCTCCCTAGTAGTTAGCTAACATTGTGGTAGTTCTTGTTAGTGTTTTAGACATGGATAGATTTCTCTATGTCTGCTATTGGCCGTCGTAGGGGCTCTTAGTCTGTTTCTTGTATTTGTTCCTCTTCTTTAATATATTATCGCGTAGCTCTTCTGCGCTTTCTAGAAAAATAAATAAATAGACGACATGCACTCTACAGCTGTGTGTATAAAGGGAGGACTCATGCAAAAGGAGGACACCGAAACGTACCATCCACCAACACGAGCAACCTGCAGCAGCGCTAGAGCTCTCTAGTTTCCTGTAGCTGGTTGTAGTACCTGATCCTCATGTGTGTAAGTTAAGAGGAGTTGTACCTGCCTTCTCAAAGGTAATAAATGCTTTGTTTTAATAAAGTGAGTCTCTTGTGGCAATCCTGGTCTGTTTATGAGGTCTGAGTTCTTAAGCTAGGAACCCTATGGAAAAACCTCTTTGGTAGTTCTTATTTATTCCCGTTCATGAAGTAGGATACAGAGAGCCATAGGCCGTTGAGAAGTGTTCCCTTAAATATGGTGAGTACCGAATAACACAACTTCTGTCTAAAAACCCGGCTGTCTTGTTGGTCTCGCCAGCCTGCAAAATCCTAAAATTATTAATAGTTTGAAATTTAGAGTCGAATAATTTAAATATCTGCATAAAAAATCTATATTCATACATATATAATTTTTATTGAAGTAATTTCGATAGGGCTAGCAATTTCTCAGCATCACAAAGGAACAGTATTTTCGGTGAACTTGGATCAGGGATAATTCAATCTGTATCAAGATTAAATCAATCAATTCATCTTTTACAATTACCAGGGCAGTGAACATTTTATACAGAACAGAATATGATACTGTTAGCACTTCTGCGCAAGCTCAAACTGCATGCTGCATAACGTACCTCCCACACAAGACAGTTGGATAAATGACTTGAGGTGACATGCGACTGCCACAAGTGGCATTTACCATGCTATCAAGGTGTGTTCAGCTATGCAGTGCACCATACAAATTGCAAAACCGATTGAACGAAAATGTTCCATGTTATTGAGAGAATCTAGTGAACGGTAGCCAATAAAGGATTACAGACTCCACCAGATTGAGGATCCCATCTAAAGGAATGAACTGAGAAATCAACTGAAGAGAACAGCACTACGTACGACAATATGCATCTATATAAAGTTATTAAAACCCATAAAAAAAGAAGTCTAAGTGGAAAAGGTAGAGCTTTACAACTTGCACATGGGAGATCATGCGTGACCACTAAAAAACTCCAATTCAAGATAATCTGAGCCTTTCTCAGCGGCTGATGTAGCCTTCTGGCTTGATGAAGCTACAGAACGAGGGATCTCAACTGGCTTGGGGATATCAGGTGGAGTGGCACACCTGATTAATGCCCAATTAACACCTTCAAAGAACGGGTGCTGTTTTATTTCTGTGGCTCCACGCTTACGCTAATCGATGCTGAGGTTCCTTGATGAGCAATCCCCTAATAAGATCCCTTGCAGCAAAACTCACTACAGGTGATTCTGGGAACCTTAAGGGTTGTCCAACTACGTTGAACAATGTCGCCCTATTCCCAGAACCTTTGAATGGTGTCTTGCCGAAGAGAAGCTCATACAAGAATATGCCAAATGTCCACCAGTCTACAGCACTTCCATGCCCCTCGCCCTTTATAATTTCAGGTGCCAAGTACTCATGGGTGCCAACAAAAGACATAGACCTTGCATCTGTCGGCTCTGCAACAAGCTCAGGAAGTGGTCTGACCTGATTTGCCAAGTCTGCCTTTGCCTTTTTATCTTTTTTCTCCTTGGATTTGGAAGAGAAAAAGCGAGGAGAGAAGCATGTGGTTGTCGTGACACAAGAAGGCTGCATACAGGCAGGCTCAATGCACACAGGCTGCACACAGTAAGCTGGGTTGCCCTTTTGGTTATCCCCACTGGGGTTAGAAGATCTGAGAAGAGTAGGGCTCACAGCACATCGGAGGGATAAATCGAAATCCGACAGCATGATATGTCCATCTTCCCTCACAAGAACATTCTCTGGCTTTAAGTCACGGTATATGATACCAAGCATGTGCAGGTATTCCAGAGCAAGAAGCACCTCTGCTACATAAAACCTGCATATTTTTTGATGTCAACATAAGTTCATAGATTTGATTAAGGCTTCTTGCAGTTGCAAATGACATGACAATCAGGGCAGCCTATCATGCTAAATATCAAGAAAGCACATGGACAATATTACATAACATCAGAAACTGGTGGACAGATCAATTGCTCCAACTGTGTCACAAAAACCAAGAGCTACAAATTTTGAGAAGTGGCATCATTTAAGATAAAAGATATGAAATATGTTCCTTTACAAACATCCAGACGGTAATGAGGTAGAACAATTGAACTTGCACACTAGTGAAACCCCAAATGCTAACCAGGACCACATGAGTTAAAAGAGAAAATTGAAAGCGCAACCAGACAAAATGGATAGTAGAGATGTTGTTAAGGTCATTAGAACATAGGTTTGCTAAAGAACTTGGTACGTGTGCCAGAGTGGCAGCAAAACTGAGTACAACCAAAGTAGGAACTAGATACATAAATATACATGTCTAATACAGAAGACATGCATAGCATATGCCAATAAACATACTCCCTCCGTTTTTAAATATATGACGCCATTGACTTTTTTTTGAAAACTTTGACCACTCATCTTATTCAAAATATTTATTCAAAAATGTAAAATTTCAAGTCATGCTCAAACAACCTTAAGTAATAAAATAAAACAAATCATAACAAAATAAATGATAATTCATATTTTTTCTGAATAAGACGAGTAGTCAAAGTTTTTTAAAAAAAGGCAACGGCGTCATATATTTAAGAACGGAGGTAGTACTTATTACTAAAACAGTAGCAATTAGCAAACAATGAGTGCCTACTACTTTGAGATTTTGTATGTGTCACTCATACTGAAGCTGTCCCATATGTCTGACAATGCAATTTATGTTTTTATTGTATCTATCAATAAATCTTCATCATGACATACCCTGTACATGGCGCTATGGCAATCATGCTCATGCTCCAAGGAAATGTTGTGGAAACGGACTCTTAAAACAGAATGCACAATTTAAACTCCCGAACAAAGATCCCTCTAGCCAATAGTTAATTTACAGTATTTTACATTTCATTTTCACAAACCAATCTAAAAAAATTGAGTGCATAAATTCTAGTTAGAATCCAATTGAACATTTCACTGAAATGTGTTGTGCAAATAAAGATACGATAATTAATATGCAGCATCTACAATGATTTAATATTCCATGAGAGAGAGAGAAAGAGAAAGAGAGGCTCGAAGCCTCCTTCATCGGGACCTACCCCGAGGAAGGAGGCTTGAGGCGAGCTAAATACAATTGTTTTATCAACACAGGGTGGAGAAGGCATTGCATTCAATGTGATTTCCGCTGCCTTGCTTCGATTTCGTGCGTTTAAAGGCAGGCTTGACCAACCACATAAGCCAGCGCAGCGAGAAAACGGATTCTTCCACGGGATTCCGCTTCTATGAAACATACGTTTTATGAATTAACGGTTACCAGTAGCGAGCGATCCTTTCCTACAAGGTAAGGCCGGGGAGAGGGAGGGAGAGAGAGAGAGAGATCTAAAGATCCAAATACTTTAAGGAAACAATGCTAATTAGAAGCTCTTGTATCACAAGTCCTTAGAAGTTCCAATAATCTCATTTAACAGCCAAGTCACTGCCACATCAAATACGGACATGTCACCACTGTTTGCATAAACGGTAGTTTAGCCCGTTTAAATACTGTGTAAATGCTACACAGTGGTATGTCATTTCCATTTTATCGTCCGTTTAGCCTGTTTAATTGGCTGTGTGACCGTGGAGTCCGTTTAATGGTCTGTTTAGCCCAAATAATGGCTAAATGGTAAGTGACCAATGTTTACCGTTTAGGAAACCATTGCATGTCACCAGTGTTATTAAAACAACGTTTAAACGACGTTTAACTGCGTTTAAACGTCAAAACTCTAATTGGAGGTTGAAACCACGTTCTGGCGTTTTGACGTTCTAAACTGTAAAACGCGGTGTTTCATGTGTTTTAGACCATTAGCTACTTTTGGGTCCAGTCTGTTAGTTACTTTTGGATCCAATCCGGCTCATGGGTGAAGTTTGGTAAGCCACTAACCTCTCTGTTTTGATGTTTAACTTCATGTTATTGTCTGAAATTATGATATGTTGGTATTTTCTTATATTGTTTAAACGTTTAAAAGTCAAAACTTCACTCATGAGCGTTTCAATGTTTTATCGTTTTAATAACCTTGCACGTCACTGACAATTACAAAAATATAAATATTCAGTATTTTGTGCCTTCATTTCTATGATTATGGTTATGAAATCTAATAATCAGACGGTTTCATCTTTTAATCAAAATAAACCTATACAGTAGTATTAGATTTTCAATAGGCAAACAAGCAATAGGAACAGCTCAATTTTAACAGTTCTTTGGTAACCTAAACCAGGGAAGTAATCCGCAAACATATCTCAAAAATTAGTAACTGCTAACAAAAAAGAACATCCACATAAAAGACTGCACTTCCCTTAAAAAATAATAGGCATGGAACAACCATACAGTTGACATTACTAAAAACTAATTATTCAGCATTTTAACAGGCTGTCAGTGAAGTTCAGAACAAATAATGCCAGCTAAATTTCAAAACTAGGTATAGAAACTAAAACAGAATTTATAACTTTCATGCAACTGAATTTTTTGTGATAATACTGTAAGCTCAGCAGGTCCATTGACCAAAATCATGAGTGAGATGATGATGCTGACCATGATGTCATCCCCACTAAAGATAGCATGGTAAGAACATAAATTTAGATGTCATCCTCTGATTTTTTTTTGGGACTGCATATTAACAGTGAATGGGGTACCAAACTATCCATCACAGTGTTTAGCATGTGCCAAATGAATACTTCACCCAAAAGGATGAAGAGCTCAAGAACAGTTGGAAACAGAGAACTTACTTGGCAGCTTGTTCAGGGAAATACTTGCCAGGCTGCTTTTGCCTTAGAGTATGTAGGTCACCTCCAGGGCAGAACTCCATCACCAAGCATGAGAACTTATCCGTCTCAAAGTGAGTGTACAATGTTGGAAGAAAAGGATGATCCAGGCATTGCAATATCTCCCTTTCAGTCTGCGCTCTAAGCAGCTTTTTGCGGGTTGCTAATGACGCCTTGTCCATGATCTTCATGGCAAAATAGCATTTAGTGCCACTAAGTTCTGATAAGTACACACTGCCAATATCACCACAACCGAGCCTCTTGAGCAGCTTGAAATGACCTAGACCTACAGAACCTTCTTTGGTTCGGACAACCTGAATCGCTTCCCACTTTGAGTCGTTTGACTTGTGAGGCTTGCTGACACTGCTGCATATGCTACTGCAGGTGCTCTCATCACTCAGATCACTTCCACCACTGGCCCGATAGAGACTACTCTTGCCACTCTCGATCATGTCAGCAGGTTGACCGCTGATCTTGGCGCTCCCCTGGCTTTCGACAAGCTGCTCGCCCTGTCACTGCATTTAGCCGACACCGAGCTATCCTTGACGCTCCCCCGCAGCGAGCTCTTCTCAGCACCTTCACTGTCATCCGCTTCAAAGAACCATCAGCAGAATTGTCCATGCCATTTCTGTTTTCTATCACCCCACTGGATGCAGCCCCATCGCCTGCTGCAATTACAACCGGCAAAGCAGGCACTAGTGTGCTGACTTTCCCAGTCGGTTCTTCGGAGTGTCCCTGAGAAGTAAGTGGTGCCGCCGTATCCGCGATGGCTTTGTCGCATTTCTTGTCCGCGGTTAACTCAGGAACGGAGGTCGAAGCCATCGCACAAGGACGCAACCGAGGATCCCCTATGGATACCACCACAGCTCTCCTCCCATCGCCGCGGGCAACCAACCAAAACCGGAGATGTGAAACCCGATCCTGCCACACAGATTGCGCGCCGATTAGATTGGGGGAAACGGAGATTGATTAACGAACCAATCGATAAATCAACCGGGAACAAAGAAATGCCCTAATACTAGCCGGATGGATCTGAGAGTGCGAGGGTCCCCCTCACTCGAACAAATCGGAGGCAGCATGAGGATGAGGAGAGGGCACCTTACCGAGTATATGCAGCCTCAGGGGAGGTCGCGGTCACCGTTCGCTTCCGCCGCTGCCGCTGGGATCGAGGGAGTCAGTTCTAGTTCCCCACGGGGGGCCGGCGCGAGACGATGGCAGCGCAGTGGAGAGGAATGGGAAGGGCGAAATGAACGCGAGGAACCAAAGAAAAAATGGCGAATGAATTATGGACGGGATTGAAATACCACGTGGAGCTTTACGAGTGAAATAAAATAATACTAGTATGGTATTGGTGTAGTTACGGTTAGCGTGCGTTTGCTACAGAATTTTTTTTACAGATCCTCTTAAAAACATCCACCTATTATATAAGAATCAAAAAAAAAGAAAACGCTAACAATTCTGCCCAACTAAATGAGGGATTAGAAAACATAATATAGCATGTCACATCTCTAATTCATATAGATTTAGACTATTGTTTTTTATAAAAAGATATCTGTTGGGTACCTAGCAACCGGATGCCCGAGAAAGCCCTAAGGGCTAATTTGATGACCACGGATCAGGGGATTGAGAGGCAAATTAGTTTATTTCACTCTCAATCCTCTCGAATACTCTCGTGATCCCCTTGTCACCAAAAAGGTCACCCAAATACGGCCCACTAACTAACCAGCCCGCCTGCCAAGCGACTCAACGTGGCGGCCCAAAAGGCCTACCGAAGACGGCCCACTAACCGACCATCCGCCCGCTGAACAACCCAGCAAGGCAGGACTGCCGACCAACCCGCCGCCGAGCAAATCGTCAAGGCGGGTTGCTGACCAACTTGCTCGCTAAACAACACTGCCAAGCAACCCAGCGAGGCGGGGCTGCCGATCAATGTTATGCCGAGCAACCCAGTAAGACGACAACGGACTATCCCGAGAGCACATCTACAGAAGGAAAGAGACCTAGTACTATCATGCCACGACGGCACAACGAGACAGATCATCATCAAGCCAACCAAACCGTGGGAGCAGTATTGAAGGGCCTCTGTCAAGCACGACGCCAAATACGTTCTGGAGAGTATCCTCGCTGACTGGTGGGACCAGTCAACCCTAGTTGTGGGGACCTTAGCATCGGGATCTCTACAGTGACCCATATGCCAGAAGGGACAGGGCAATATGCCGTACCATGCGTATGCCTACGCATGATGGAAGGTGACGCATTGGGGATGACGGAATATGAAGTTGTACTGAAGGCGTCCCTAAAACTCACCATGAGTCGACTCAGCGGGACCCACCAAGCACCACTACGTTAGTATCAGAATAGCTACAGGAACCCGTATGACGAACGGAGAAGACACGATGCCATACCAGGGGTACGGCGATGGACGACTTAGCAGACGACACCGTAGGGCTACGCCGCCCGAAAGCAGGAGGTCGAACACAACCCCGACATAATACAAGTTCTCATTGTAAAGTCTAACCTTAGGCTATAAAAGGGTAAGAAAACCCCCATCTTCAAAACACAACAACACACAAGCACCAAACTGTAACACACTCTGAGCAATACCACGATCAGCACTACACTGACTAGGGCTCCGGCCTAAACCAGTATAACCCCCTGTCTCAGATCCACCTTCGAGCCCCCGTGGCTCACCATTCGGAGTGAGTCCACGCTAGCACCCCTGCCGAACACAAATCTTAATGTCCCCTAGTTTCCGAAATCATGACAATATCTACTTATAAAGCTAATCCTCACTATAAACTTAATAGATCATTCATGTAATCTTCCACTAACTATCTAACTAATACTCTCTCCGTCCCAAATTAAAATCCGTTTTAGAGAATTAATGGATTCATGCAATAATTAATGTATGTGTTTTGTATATGTGTCTACATTCATTATCATTTAGTTGAATATACACATAAAAACCAAGTGTTAAAGTGAATACTAATTTGGGACAGAGGGGGTAGCCTTTTAAGGCTTGTTTGGTAGGAAATCTATACCAGTTTCATAAAGTTATTTTTAGTTTCTACTACCAAACATGATGTTTCAAAACAACTTTTGAGAGGTTGCTTTTCGCTCCTCTCACAGTACATGAACCGAGAACGAGGGGCCGGTTGGCAGCGCTAAGTGACTCATAGATAGTGCGGAAATCCTCAAAGATAGCCTTAGCACAAGCCTGTAGGATATGCTTGAACCCCTTAGCGTGAAGTTGGTTCTCGTTCAAGTCCTTGACGATAGTCTCCTTGGCCTCCTCGAGGTCCTTCACCTTACAGCGCAGTACCATGTTCTCCTTCTCCACCACTGCCATATGCTTTGTCTGGCACTGAACCTCGGCCTGTACGACCTTCAATCTTCATAGATTGTCCTCCGCAGCCACCAACCTACCTACCTTTTCCTCTTCCTTCAACCACACCAACTCCAAGCTCAATTTGTCCTCCTCTTGAACCTAGGACATGGTTTGGCCGGTCCTCACAATTAGGGCTAGGTGGACAACGAAGGCATCAGTCAGAATCTGATCCAAGATAAAAAAAATAGACCATAGACTCACACAGCAGAATTGTGTTGCGTCATCCCTTAGCACCTTCTTAGACACTTCGACGTTGGCCACCTCTCCGCTGGCCCGGACAGAGGAGCAAAACCTCTCTCAGGCCCCACCCCTGGCGTTGGGGCCTGACAGTAAAGACGTCAATGGCACCAATGTGAGGGATATGCAAAACCAAATAAAAAATGCCAATCGATGTATCTCGCAAGATGCAACCAAAATCAAGTTACTAACCTTATGTCGTAGAAGTCTCAACCTCATCCCTTGTCTTTAGCCCCAAGTTAGACATGATGAAATCAGGCATGAACAAATCTTTGGTCAGAGGTGAAGGCAATGACTCCAGTGATCGGATAGCCCGTAGGGTTGGCACGACCACCTCCATCACGACGATGGCGGTTGCCACCGCTGCTTGAGCCGACGCTTGAACTTTGACGCTGATAGGAATACATGCGCCTAAGAAGCGGTGAATTAGGACTTATGAAAATCTTGCTAATCTAGTGAAAGCTCTCTTATGGGTTTTGGTGGTTTGGATGACATCCCAATTAAAGGACTAACAAGTGTGTTAAGTGTTGAACAGGTGCTTAATGCAAAGCTAACATGGTTCAACACAAGTTAACAACTGTGATGGTCCAAAGCTGGAATATCTATAAATAATGGACATCACAAGTAAAATGGACATTGCTTAAGTGAAAATTGGTGTGCATAACTCAGAGATAACCGATCAAGCCAAGGAGCAAGGATGGAGGCAAGAAGAGCTTCGACGTACCGAGTGCAGGGGAGAAGGTCAAGGAGACTAGGAACCCAAAGCCAGGGGTGAAGAAAAAGACTTGCAAAGTCAAGGTTGATCGAGTTAAGAAGAGTTATGGTGCATCAAGGATCACTATATAAGGACATGACTTACAACCAATGAGGTAACATCTAAAGTTATGTGGTGTAAGTCATAAGGCTCAAGATCAAGCTCGAGAAGTGAACAAGGTCACTAGAAGGAGGAGCGGTGTCAAAACCAGAACTGGAAGTAGCCCAAAAGAGCTAAGCTTACTTTGATCTTTAGATTGGGTTGTTACTATGTTTGGATATATTCTATGTGACCTTTGTAGGGTGTTGGAGCTCAGATATGTCAATCTAGATCAAGTCAAGTTGACTTGATGGCTTAGAGCCCAACATCGACCTCAAACAGGCCAAATTGGGTAAAACGATGAAAAAGAGAAAGTGCCATTCTAAGCTTTGCTTGAGGAGAAACAGAAAAGCTAAGAGAAGAACGAGAAAGAGGTAAGTTTCTAGGACTCAGTTAATTGGATTATACTCTAAATGTGTTTGTTTAAGTCTCAGGAAATTCCTCCCAAAAGTTGAAGTCAAATGGAGGAAGAATGGAGGAAAAAGCACTTAGTGTGTTGTTGGCTAGTGCACAGGACAGTGAATAGTAACTGTCCGGTGCACAGGACAGTGAATAGTAAGATGTCCAGTGCACAGGACAGTGAATAGTAACATGTTCGGTGCATAAGACAGTGAATAGTTACCTGTCTGGTGCATAGGATAGTGAATAGTTACCTATCCGGTGCACCAACGGCTAGCTCTTCCAGAGAAGGAAACTGTCAATCAGATATGTTACTATGCACAGTCCGGTGGCACACCGGACAGTCCAGTGCACCCGCAAACAAGGAAGGCTAGGATTTGCTTGCAACCCTCAACGTGAAGTCGGTTCTCGTTCAAGTCCTTGACGACGGTCTCCTTGGCCTCCTCGAGGTCCTTCACCTTATAGCGTAGTACCATGTTCTCCTTCTCCACCACTGCCATATGCTTTGTCTGGCACTGAACCTCGGCCTGTATGGCCTTCAGTCTTCATAGATTGTCCTCCGCGGCCACCAACCTACCTACCTTTTCCTCTTCCTTCAACCACGCCAACTCCAAGCTCAATTTGTCCTCCTATTGAACCTAGGACATGGTTTGGCCGGTCCTCACAATTAGGGCCAGGTGGTCAACAAAGGCATCAGTGAAAATTTGATCCAAGATAAAAAAATAGACCACACAGACACACACAATAGAATTGTGTTGCGGCATCCCTTAGCACCTTCTCACACACTTCGACGTTGGCCACCGCTCCGCTGGCCCAGACAAAGGAGCAAAACCTCTCTTAGGCCCCACCCCTGGCGTTGGGTCCTGATAGTAAAGACGTCAATGGCACCAATGCGAGGTCATCTGTGAAACCAAATAAAAAATGTTAATCAATGTATCTCGCAAGATGCAACCAAAATCAAGTTACTAACCTTATGTCGTAGAAGTCTCAACCTCATCCCTCGTCTTTAGCCCCAAGTTAGACATGATGAAATCAGGCATGAACAAATCTTTGGCAAGGGGTGAAGGCAATGACTCCGGTGATCGGATAGCCACAGGGTTGAGAGCACCTAGAGGGGGGGGGTGAATAGGTGATCCTGTGAAACTTAAACTTATAGCCACAAAAACTTGTTAAGTGTTAGCACAATAATTGCCAAGTGGCTAGAGAGGAGTCTCAACAAAACACAATACCACAAGAGATCAAACACAGAGATGACACAGTGGTTTTATCCCGTGGTTCGGCCAAGTACAAAACTTGCCTACTCCACGTTGTGGCGTCCCAACGGACGAGAGTTGCACTCAACTCCTCTCAAGTGATCCAATGATCAACTTGAATACCACGGTGTTCTTCTTTACTTTGATCTTTTCCCGTTTGTGAGGAATCTCCACAACTTGGAGTCTCTCGCCCTTACAATTGAGTTTCACAAAGAAGCACGGAGTAAGGGAGGGAAGCAACACACAAATCCACAGCAAAATGCGCACACACACGGCCAAGAATCGAGCTCAAAAGACTATCTCAAAGTTCTCACTAGAACGGAGCTCGAATCACTTAGAATGACAAACGAATGCGCAAAGACTGAGTGTGGATGATCAAGAATGCTAAGGTTGCTTGGTGTACTCCTCCATGCGCCTAGGGGTCCCTTTTATAGCCCCAAGGCAGCTAGAGCCGTTGAGAGCAATTCTGGAAGGCCAATCTTGCCTTCTGTCGTCGGGTGCACCGGACAGTCCGGTGCACACCGGACACTGTCCGGTGCCCGATTTCTTTCCAAAAATGGCGCTGCCGACCGTTGCAGATCTGGGAGCCGTTGGCGCACCGGACAGTCCGGTGCACACCGGACAGTCCGGTGCCCCCTTCCGACCGTTGGCCCGGCCACGTGTCACGCGCAGAATCCGCGGCCGACCGTTGGCGCAGCCGACTGTTGGCTCACCGGACAGTCCGGTGCACACCGGACAGTCCGGTGAATTTTAGCCGAACGCCGTCGGCGAATTCCCGAGAGCGGCCAGTTCGCGCGAGTTGGTCTGACGCACCGGACATTGTCCGGTGCACCACCGGACACTGTACGGTGCACCACCGGACAGTCCGGTGCTCCAGACCGAGCTGAGTCTTGGCTGTACACAGCCAAGTCTTTTTCACCTCTTTTCTTTTCTTCTTCTTTCTGTTTCTAACATTTAGACAAGTATATTAGTACTCAAAACCAATGTACTAAGACTTAGAAACATACCTTTTCTCTTGATTTGCACTTTGTCCATCCATGGGTATAGATTCACATTTAAGCACTTGTGTTGGCACCCAATCACCAAAATACTTAGAAATGGCCCAAGGGCACATTTCCCTTTCAATCTCCCCCTTTTTGGTGATTTATGCCAACACAACATGAAGCAACAAGAACAAGTGCAATATCACTTCAAATAAAACTCAAATTTATTTTGATTCAATTTTGGCATATATGGATCATCCTTTGCCACCACTTGGTTTGTTTTTGCAAATCAAACTCAAATCTCTATCTCTAAGTCAAACACACATGTTGAAGCATAAGAGAGTCATTCCAAAAGAGATTGATCACAGATTTCAAAAACTCCCCCTTTTTCATATAATCACTACTTCTCCCCACAAGAAGCCAACTTTTGACAAAACAAAAACTCTATTCTACTATTTTCAAAATCTCTTAAGTGGTAGCTGATCCATTTATCACTTTGGCCTTTATTTTCTCCCCCTTGGCATCAAGCACCAAAACGGAATCAATCTTGGCCCTTTAACCCCATTGCCTCACCAAAATCTTCAATTAAGAGCGAATAGGCAATAAGAGTTAAAAGATGAACTTGGAAAAGTTACTCTTTTCATCGGAGTGCAGTGGAAGTCTTTCATGGTCCAAGTCCACCTGTTCCCTTCAATTCTCCTTCGAGACTAAATCAAGCAAACTCAAGCATATGGTTAGTCTCAAAGGGTCAAGTTGTAACACATCTCCCCCTAAAACTGTGCATCACTTTGCAACGGACTTGTGAGGTCCAGGGAATGTTTGTACAACTTGAGCACCATACTCAGCAACAAAATGCAATGAGGAACATGATCAAAAGCATAAATACACGTATGCTACAATTCAATCCAAGTTCCGCGAATCTAAGACATTTAGCTCACTATGCAACCTGCAAAAGGTGTTCTCATCTAGAGGCTTGGTAAAGATATCGGCTAGCTGGTTCTCGGTGCTAACATGAAACACTTCGATATCTCCCTTTTGCTGGTGGTCTCTCAAAAAGTGATGCCGGATGTCTATGTGCTTTGTGCGGCTGTGCTCAACAGGATTTTCCGCCATGTGGATAGCACTCTCATTATCGCATAGGAGTGGGACTTTGCTCAGATTGTAGCCAAAGTCCCTGAGGGTTTGCCTCATCCAAAGTAGTTGCGCGCAACACTGTCCTGCGGCAACATACTCGGCCTCAGCGGTGGATAGGGCAACGGAAGTTTGTTTCTTAGATTTCCAAGACACCAAAGACCTTCCTAAGAATTGGCACGTCCCTGATGTACTCTTCCTATCGACCTTACTTCCAGCATAGTCGGAGTCTGAATATCCAATCAAGTCAAAGGTAGACCCCTTTGGATACCAGAGCCCGAGACAAGGCGTAGCAACTAAATATCTAAGGATTCGCTTCACCGCCACTAAGTGGCACTCCTTAGGATCGGATTGAAATCTAGCACACATGCATACGCTAAGCATAATATCCGGTCTACTAGCACATAAGTAAAGTAATGACCCTATCATTGACCGGTATGCTTTTTGATCAACGGACTTACCACCTTTGTTGAGGTCGGTGTGCCCGTCGGTTCCCATCGACGTCTTTGCGGGCTTGGCGTCCTTCATCCCAAACCGCTTTAGCAAGTCTTGCGTGTACTTTGTTTGGGAGATGAAGGTCCCGTCCTTGAGTTGCTTCACTTGGAACCCAAGGAAGTAGTTCAACTCGCCCATCATCGACATCTCGAATTTCTGCGTCATCACCCTGCTAAACTCTTCACAAGACTTTTTATTAGTAGAACCAAATATTATGTCATCGACATAAATTTGGCACACAAACAAATCACCATCACATGTCTTTGTAAAAAAGAGTTGGATCGGCTTTCCCAACCTTGAAAGCATTAGCAATTAAGAAATCTCTAAGGCATTCATACCATGCTCTGGGGCTTGCTTAAGTCCATAGAGCGCCTTAGAGAGCTTACATACGTGGTCGGGGTACCGTTCATCCTCGAAGCCAGGGGGTTGCTCTACGTACATCTCCTCCTTGATTGGCCCGTTGAGGAAAGCGCTCTTCACATCCATTTGGAACAACCTGAAAGAATGGTGAGCGGCATATGCTAGCAAGATCCGAATTGATTCTAGCCTAGCCACAGGAGCAAAAGTCTCCTCAAAGTCCAAACCTGCGACTTGGGCATAACCTTTTGCCACAAGTCGAGCCTTGTTCCTTGTCACCACCCCGTGCTCGTCCTGTTTGTTGCGGAACACCCACTTGGTTCCCACAACGTTTTGCTTGGGACGAGGCACCAGTGTCCAAACTTCATTGCGCTTGAAGTTGTTTAGCTCCTCTTGCATGGCCAACACCCAGTCTGGATCTAGCAAGGCCTCTTCTACCCTGAAAGGCTCAATAGGAGAGACAAAGGAGTAATGTTCACAAAAATTAACTAATCGAGATCGAGTAGTTACTCCCTTGCTAATATCACCCAGAATTTGGTCGACGGGATGATCCCTTTGAATCATCGCTCGAACTTGGGTTGGAGGTGCCGGTTGCGCTTCTTCCTCCATCACATGATCATTTTGTGCTCCCCCTTGATCACACGCCTCCTGTTGATGAACCTGTTCATCGTCTTGAATTGGGGGAT
>JAOPSE010003087.1:0-61930 GCA_029449295.1 Zea luxurians | reverse complement strand
ATCCACTAGCTTTCCTATTAATCAGCCAAGGGCATCCCATACCACCCTTGTGGTAGCACTGTTTTCCCGGGTTGTTCTCCATGTTCCCATTAACATAAAGATTTTTATCATGAATAGTAAATAATAACTGATAACAAAAGTGTAACAATGAGTGATGTATATCTCTATACCGAAAACCACATAAAGCAATAGCATATCAGCCCAAAAATATTTAGTGGTAAAACAAGGTATAAAGATAGCCCAAAATTAGGGTAACCAATTGGTTTCCATCAAAATTAACCTATGCAGATCCACGAGCTCCTGCTCAGCAGTCTCTACCAGCTGAAGCCCTGGATCCTCTGTGGCTTGCTCGTCTGCTCGCATCAACACAAACATACATAGTATATAGAGAAAATTAACATCACACCAAAGATTTAGGAAAAAGATAAGATCTTAGGATAATCTACACATGTGAAAACAGAGATCTTAGGAAAAAGAATCATTAAATTTGGAGTTATAGATTTTAAGTTATGAATTTCCAAAGGTTTATGTATTTGATACAAGATTAACTAAGAAATAAATTTTATTACTTCTTTCATGTGAAAACAGAGACACTAGGTGATAAACAATAAATTTACTAAATTATAGGAACTGGAATGAATTAATTTGGACTAAGTATGAATTTTCTACAAATTAAACAAGTTCTAGCATTTATTTATACATTAAAAATCAATTCTGTTATTAATTATTAAATTCCTCTGATCTCTGGACTGGGCGCCTAATTTCTGGAAAGCACAAGGGCTAACTTATAACAATTCCCAGACTCTGAGCTTGCCAGAGTGGACTACGGGTTGAAATCAGCAAAATGTTAGGGGCTCATATGAAAATGCGTACCCGCGAAGGGGTACCGTGAGGTTTGGGCCATCCGATTAGAGCTCGACGGCGTGGATTAGATAGGCCCTGGACTAAACCGGCATGTGATTTAAACCTTAGGATTCAGATCTAACAGCTACCAGCTCATCTTCCCCAGATTGATTAGGACCGTTCGATTGAGATCAACGGTACCGATCGAAAGTGACGAGGGACGCCTGTCCTTTTAATCTGAGCCACCCTAAAAGGGATCGACGGTCCAGATTAGACAATGATGAGATACAATCCGGACCATTGATCAAGACATACGACCCCGATCGCATCTATCAATCCATTATTCCACGCTCTAATCACATTGTTGGTCAAGAATCCAACGCACACGTGTTTGTCTCCCCTTTCCCTGACTGTGAGACTGGCGGCGCCGCTTGATTTATGGCAGAGACCATGGCCGACGAACAGGTTACCCTCCCCTACTGTCCCTAACTACGATTGGCCAGGTTCGGACACATATAGAAGGACGGGGCGAGCGATGTGTGGAGTCTTCACTGGCTATCTGGGCCTTGAAGGGGTTGACCACGATGGTTTGCAGTCGGTGTGGGAGCACAACTCCAGTGATCAAATCGGCGTGACCCGATCGACAATCTGCCAACGGAGCCCTCAACATGATCTACGTACTCAGGAGAAAGCGAGAGTGGATCCCGTACCTAATAACGCGGGTGCAGTAGGGATGACCACAACGCACGGCAATCCACCAATGTCCTCCAACTCCGGCGAGCAATCCGATCCGTACAGGACCACCCTTTCGCAAAGATAGGCGCTTGGTATGAGTGGCGCGCCGAGTCTAGCTCTCACACTACTCCTCGATGGGAACGATATGGTGGCGTCCAGACTCCTGTTGGCACAATCTCACCCTCTCGGTTATTAGGTACGGGGCACACGAGCACTTCGGCGGCCACGGAAGAGGACGCACCGAGGGGAGGCGCGAGGTCTAAATAGAGCGACCGACACGGACTAAAGGATCAAGGCGGCAAACGAACTCCCTACAGACGCAGAGAGAAGCTGTTGGCGCCGCGCGCGGTTCAGTTTCAGGGGAGAAGAACTAGCTAACAAAATGGGGCCACAATTCAGTGACTCCCACAGCGGACGCGCACACGAGAATCCGTCTAGGCACAGGGGCCCCATCTGTCAGGCACAGTGAAGTGCGCGATGCGAGCGCGCAGCGCAGACAGAGGCTAGCGAGCGAGGCCCGCGTGTCGGCGCCAGATTACTAAGTGGACTGACGCGCGTGAGGTGTGAATAAGGTGAGATGGGCCGGCCGTGTGAGGATTCAGCCCAATTAGGTTAGATCTCTTTTCTTTTTCTTTTTATCTTTCTATTTTCTTCCCTTTATTTCCAAATTCAATTTCCAATTCCAATTTAAATTCAAAGAGTGTGGCGATTTCATCTTCACATTTATATGTTCAATTTACACATAGTATGGTAATTATTTATTTATAATTTTTTATTTTGTTTTGTATAGCATTTCTCTTTCTATATTATTTCCAATTGTCCCCAATTTGCACTTTTGGGTTAAATCCAAATTCTCAACTCTTTATTATCTTTTTATCCATATTACTATTTTATTAAATGCACAAACAACTAAACTCTAGTATGATGCACATTCTTTTATTTAGTATATTTTTGGTAGTCTGATAATTCCATGATTTGAAATATGCAAAAAATGAGAATAATAACACAAGTGGTCAATGGAACCCTTTATATTTCTCATTTCTTGTACATTTTTACTACTCTTACTATTTGGTACTACAGCTATGCACTAGGGGAGTCTTTGTAAAGGCTACGTATTGAAACCTTGCCTACTCACCTTGGTAGTGTTTTGAGGGTTTGATCGACCCGAGGCAAAAAGGGATCACGACTCGTGGTAAAGTGTGCAACCTCTACAGAGTGTTAGAAACTAGTATATCGGTCGTGCTCACGTTAAGAGCAGCCTTGGGATCCTCTTTGATTAGAAGAACTTTGGATACTTTTACGATGATGGTTATAATTCTGATCTCTAGTATTTCCTCTTGGAGGGAATACTTTTGGGTAATAACTGGGTTTATTACTAAAATTTGGTTGTACCATCAGTAATAAATACTTGACCAACTAAAAGCAACTGCTTAACCTTAACTTCACATATAGCTAGTCCACTTTAGCCAAAGATGACATTTGCTGAGTACGTTGATGTGTACTCACCCTTGCTTTACAAACCACCCCACCCCAGGTTGTCCTCATTGTATTTAGTGCTCTGGAGGAGATGCAAGCAACATGGAGGATTTTGTGGAGTTTCAGGACTACGATGAGTTCTAGTTATGTTAGTGGCAAACCCCCAGTCAGCTGCCTATGAAGGCCTTATCTGCTACGTTTCGTATTCCGCACTTTGATGATATTAAATGACTATGTTATGTTAAAGACTCTGTGGATGTCATGGACATCTTATTGTAATAAAGTACCTTTTCGCTATTTACTTTGAGCAATGTGTGATGATGTCCAATTATGTAACCGCTATGTATGTGAATTTCTGATCCTGGCATGTACATAGTTCGCATTCAGTTTGCCTTCTAAAACCGGGTGTGACAACTTTCTACTCAAGCAGAACTACATAGAGCCGAAGTTCAAGAATTAGAAAAGAAACTTGGTGAAGCAACTGAAAATTTCAATGTGGAGCTAATAAAATGTGAAATATCTAATATTGAACGCTTAAGGGTATAGAAAAATGTTGAAGAGCTTCGTCAAGCTAAAGAGGACTGCTATACTATTGCCACAGAATGTGCTAAGAATTTGAAGAATATCTTTCTAAAGTTGGCGCATTTTCCTCAGTGCGGAATTTATCCGTGGTGACCCTGACGGGATTATCCGGTGGATTAACAGTGAAGCTGAAGCTTTTGAAGAAATTCTCAGCGACAGAGGGGATTTTTGTGCCTTTGTCGGTGCCCATGGGGTCGTGTCGATCCATGAAAAGGCCGGCTGCGAACATGCCAGATTGTGGTTCAGCCAAGATTCTCGCTCTCAGCCGACGATATTAAAACCCTTCAGCTGAAGCCACTGCTCTGAGCGGAAAGTTTTATTTGAAGTATGGCTGAAGGGTGGCTGAGAAATAGCTGACAAAACTATTAGAAAGAAAGAGAAGGAATCTCACGATGCCTTGGAATAGGCCAAAGAGATGAAGAAGCTGCTGAATGTGCCAAGCGTATAGGTATATTTTTCATGATTTAGCTTTGTATTTTATTTTAACTTTAGTAGTAACAGACACTCATATTTTGGTACAGCTGAGCTTTCTCCCCCCGGAGCCATACAACCCTGAAGTTGATCCATCTCTGAAGGGGGTGCTCGATATAATTAGGATTGCTAATGAAGCTGTTGACGAAGCTGTCAATAGACTATTGAACGAAGCTGCCGATAAAATTTTAAAAGAGAATAACTAGGGCTTGTTTGTTAAGACTTTGGATTCTCTATATATAATTTTGCTTTTGTAAGGAACATTTATCAACTATCTGTATATTTGATGATGTAATATATTTCTTTGTGAGGCGTGAAATCTTCGTACGTACCGTTTTTGAGCCATAGGCGAAAAAATACCTTTCCTTCTTTTCACGCTTCATAAAGAAGGAAAGAAATCCCCTTCTTTGCCGAAGCGATTCTGAAACTCTTGCCGTAGATGTTGCATAAGAATACCATTGCCGAAGGCATAGTCTTCGTATGACAGTATCTTTGTCACAAGCATGGATCTTTCTTTATTGATACGTTCTTTCATGAGTCTTTGCCAAAGCTGGACTTAACATCATGGGTTCGGCAATATGTTTGAAGGAGCGATTTTCCGTCTTTTTTCACTGTTTGTGTCGGTGCAAAATGATGTATGATGCGATGTTATGCAATATGATGCGATGGTATGATGTGAATGACGTTGATGCACAAAACATAAAAATAAGACTCTGCATCCCCTTAGGAACGACTTTGTAGTCTCTTCACCTTTTACTTAGGTGGTATTTTAGCTTTGCATTCCCTTAGGAACGACTTTGGAGCTAAGCTCTGCATCCCCTTAGAAACGACTTTAGAGCTTCTTCACCTTTTACTTAGGTGGTATTTTAGCTCTGTATTCCATTAGAAACGACTTTGGAGCTTCTTCACCTTTTACTTAGGTGGTATTTTAGCTCTGCATTCCCTTAGGAACGACTTTGGAGCTTCGTCACCTTTTCTGTTACACTCGATGGTGTAACCACAGATTCATTACATCAGGCCGATGGTTGAACCTTCTTATATTGTCTTTTGGAGAGAAAAAAATATAAACATAGAATAGTAATGAGTACATTAAGCATAAGAATCTTCTGATTGAGTCATTGTATTGCTTCAATAAATATGTCTTGACTCAGGCATAGTACTATTTACTGTGCGTGCTCTGGACTCTTCATGTGTATCACGCTGTTGTTGCACTTGGCGGTGCCCTTCTGGCTGCTGATTGTGAGTCAAGATTGGTGCCATGGGTGGTGGTGGAGGTAGCGGGGTCCATGCTACTTGAGAGTGACTTGCCGAAGCAATCGATGCTATGGGCTGTTGCTTGCCCACATACTCTGGAATGTATGGAGAATAGCACAAAGCAGTGTGTAGGACCTGCTTCGGCTGATTCTACCTTGCTTCGGCTTCAGCTATCTCTTTTGCTTCTGGATCGTGACTTGGTATGTCCTTGTTGTATGTCCTTTATCCTCCCTACAGAATAATAGAACAACCTCCTGGGTTGAGTTGAACCTTCCTTCGAAGCTTCTTCCTCCTCTGCCTCTTGGAGCTGGTGGCATGTAAGAACTTTGTTGCGTCCCTGAGGACTAGGAGCTTTGCTGATGCCCTTGAGCATGGTTTCCTCTGTCATCACTTGAGCTAGGATTGTGGATTGTTCTGACATGTCTAGGGTGGAGCGTTCCTCCGAAGCCCCTAGTCATCTCTGAGTTTCTGTAGGCCTCTTCCCTTCTTTGCTGGAAGTCATTATCGGCCCTGATGTATTTGTCCATTTTCTAGAGGAGCTTTTCCAAGGTTTATGGTGGCTTCATGGTAAAATACTATGCCATTGGCCCTGGTCGGAGCCACTTGATCATAGCTTCGATGACAATCTCGTTGGCACTGTTGGCCTGCAGGTATTCCTCATGATCTTCTATGCATTGGAATAGGGCTTGGGCAGTTATTGGCTTTGTCTGAAAACCCTGAAAGCTGGTTATCATTATGTCCTTTAGCTTTTGCCATGTCATGATCGTTCCCAGGGAAGAATATCACGTCTGAGCCACGCTCCTGACTGCCATGACGAAGGATTTCGCCATGATAGCCGTGTTGCCACCATATGAAGATATGGTTGCCTCATAGCTCATAAGAAACTACTTTGGATCAGAATGCCCATCGTACATGGGAAGCTGCGGTGGCTTGTAGGATGGTGGCCATGGGGTAGCCTGCGACTCTGTTGCTAGAGGAAAGCATCATCAAAATCAAAGTTACCATGACGAAAGTCATCATACCATTCGAAATCATTGCTTGGACTTTCATGGCAAAGCTCTCTCTGTGGTGGCCTTCGTCCTTGGTCTTCTTGCATGGTATGGCATATTTCTTTAGCAGCTTCATCAATCTTCCTTTGAAGTTCGGCTAGCCGAAGCATTTTCTCTCTTTCTTTGCACTTGCTGCTGAATAGCCTCAAAGACTCTGATCTCTTGGTCCAGCTCTTCCTCCTGCGATGTTGGGCTGGTAGCCTTCCTTTTCTAGTTTCGGGCTTCTCTCAAAGAGAGCCCTTCTTGGTTGGTGTCCAGTGGCTGAAGGGCAGCTGAAAGGGAAATAGGCTTTAAACCTTTTCTAAATGATTTTGGTGGTTGAAATGCCCAACACAAATAATTGGACTAACTAGTTTGCTCTAGAGTATATGTTCTACAGGTGCCAAAGGTTCAACTCAAAGCCAATACAAAGATTAAAAAGGGTTCAAGAAGAAAGGAGCAAAAGAAACCGAAGTGCTCCCTGGTCTGGCGCACCGGACTGTCCGGTGTGCCACCAGACAGTGTCCGGTGCACCAGGAAAGATTGACTTCAAACTCTTCACCTTCAGGTTTCCTAGGCGCACCTCCACTATAATTCACCAGACTGTCCGTGTACCACTGGACTGTCCGATGCACCAGCGGAGCAATGGTCATCTGCGTGCAACGTCGACTCTGCAAAGAGAACAGTGCAATTCAGATGTATGAGCAGACGGTCAGAGGGTCACCGGACTGTCCGGTGTCGCACCGGACTGTCCGGTGCCACATGAGGAAAAAGCCTCCAATGGTCGACCAGCTCCAAGCCCTAACGGGAGGATGACGTGGCGGCACACCGGACACTGTCCGGTGCGCCCATCGCCAGCAGCCTTCTCCAACTGCTACAATTTGGATGGTGGCTATAAATACCACCCCAACCGGCCACTTCAAAGTGTGGGAGCCCAAGCAACATTCCAAGTCATCTACTTGACATACTCAAGCCCTCCCAACCACATATATTCATTGATCCATCCTATACACAAGATTTAGACAACTACAATCAACACAAGTGCCACAAAAGATAGAGCAAGCAAGAGAGAGCTACTCATTTGAGTTTAGCATTAGTGCCTTGTGAGATTCATTGAGAGATAGTGTGTGCTACTTCTTTGTGTTCATTTACGCGTGGAGTTTTGACTCCCATTGAACTTCCTCCAAAGTGTTGGAGGCTTGTAAAGCTAGCAAGAGACACCAAAGAGTGTGGTGATCCTTGTGGGTCTTAAGTGATCCTTGAGAAGAAGAAGAGCTCTCCGGTCTTCGGTGATCGGTGGAGAAAGAGGGAAAGGGTTGAAAGAGACCCGTCCTTAGTGGACTCCTCAACGGGACTAGGCCTTCGAGGGCCGAACCTCGGTAAAACAAATCACTCGTGTCCCGTGTGCTTATTGCTTGTGATTTGTTTGTTCTTTCCCCTTCCAAAATTCTTCTTGCACAATTTGTTTGTGCTTTCTCATTAAAAGTTCTTCTTGCACTATACTTTGCTAAATATTATTTGGTGTTGCTTAAAGTTGAATTCTTATTTAGTAAAGTGACACCCTTGCAAGGAAGAACTTAAGTGATTACTCATTTTATCTAAACCCTCTTGCTTTACTCTCATAGACTTATTAGTTGTATTGTTTTATCAATTCTGCATTACTTAAAAGCAATACTCTTTTCAAGCAAGGACTTAGCTTTTATACTTCGATAATCATATATCTTGTTCTAACCACTAATCAAGGGATCTAGTTGGAGGATAAAGTTTTAATTTTCAGGTTTTG
The DNA here is from genome assembly GCA_029449295.1 of Zea luxurians. Classification (NCBI taxonomy): domain Eukaryota; kingdom Viridiplantae; phylum Streptophyta; class Magnoliopsida; order Poales; family Poaceae; genus Zea; species Zea luxurians. The sequence goes on along the minus strand of JAOPSE010003087.1, from coordinate 53,758 downwards.
CCTATTCACCCCCCCTCTAGGCGACTTTCAATTGGTATCAGAGCTAGGCACTTTATATTGATCTTACAACTCGAAGTGATGGCTCGTAGAAGATCCCAAAAGAACAAGAAGACATCTTCCAAGGAAAACAAGGAGGTAACTCTTGAGATATTACTTCCCGATTGTTCTAATTATGATTCATGGTCCACTAGGGTAATAAATGCTTTTAGGACCGTAGATCCTCAATTAGAACAAATTATAGACAAGAGTATATTCCCCTCTAATTATAATAGAAAATTTATTTTCGAGGAAGATCAAAGATGTTTTCGCTTAAACTACCTAGCTTATGACATCTTAAGTAATTCTCTCAGCAATGAAGATTATCATGCCTTCATATCAAATTATAATGAATCCATTCATGATGCGCATGATATTTGGACTAGAATTAAAATCAAATTTGATGAGTCCAAACATGATAGTTCATTTTGTGCTTCTACCTCCTTTGGTCTTTGTGATACTAACCCTTGCAAGGAAGAAGAAGAAAATAAACAATGGAGACCAAACGATGAATTCACCTCTCCAAGAGGTTTGTCTTCCCATTTTGATTCCCACATATGTTGTGTGGCTAATGAAAATGATAGCGGAAGCACAAATGAGGATGAGAAGGAAGAAAGAAGCTTCATCCAACTCTACGCTCGCCTAAGCCAAGAAGATAAGGCGGTCATGCTCAAACTTCTAGAAAGAGCGAGAGAGCAAGGCGAAGCTCGTCAAAGGCTAGAAAGTATTCTCTCCATGAAAATGCAATGCTTTGACGAGTTGACTAAAGAACATGAAGAGCTAAAATGCTCTCATGTTGATTTGGTTCAAAGGTATGAAAAACTATTTCAATTGAGCAAGATAACACTTTACATTGTATCGCTCAATTAGTAAATAAGAATGCCTTGCTTAAGGACCAAGTTGAAAAGCTAAAAGATGAAAATCTAGCTTTTCAAGAAAATATGATATGCTTCTATGTTCTTATGAAAATCTTATGGATGATCATATCATATTAAATATTGCTCATGAGGTTGTGATAGAAAAACTTAAAATCCCAACAACCTCACTCATGCACATGTATTCAAATTAAAACTACATTACCATGTGCTAATGCTTGTTGTCCGTCGACAAGCAAATCTTCCTTTGAGCTAGAATTTGCAGGAACAAATGATGATACATATCAAAAGCTCAAAGAAGAAAATGAGAGGCTAAAGATGAGCTTGACACAACTTAAAGGGAAGTGCATTGCTCAACCTTCTCAAGATAACCGTGATCACATGGTGAAGAAGCTTGAGACGGGAACAACCGTGGCATGCACTACATCCCTTGAAGAAAATGTCAAGGACTTGAGGATTGTCAAGAGGAAGAAACAAAAGATGAAATTCAATACCTCCTCCAAAAGCCAACCACGCCTCCACAAAAGGTAACATCCAAGGTAATAGTCAAGCCACACTTCACACTAAGAGAAGTAAGAAGTGTAGTGAATGCTTTGAAAAGGGCACTCGATTAGGTCATGTCCCTATATTAAAAATGACTTGATTATTAACAAGGATGATAAGGTTTGTTTTAAATGCTCCAAGAAAGGACACTTGTTTAGGTCTTGTCCCCATTTAAAACAAAAGGCATAATGTTAGAAAAGAAAATGTTCACTAACCATGTAGCAAGCAAGAAGCAAGGAAGGAAGAAATCTTCAAAGCTCGAAGATCGCCTATGCTACATATGCCGAAAGAAGGGACATCAATGTAAAGATTGTCCCATTGGTAACAATTTCACTCCTAGCTTGTCAATTAATTCTCATGTAACTAGGCAACCCAAAATTGCAACTTGTGCTAGAAAGGTAATGAGTTTACCTAGTGCTAACACAAAGGACTTTTGGGTTCCTAGATCTTTGTTGACTAACCGTGATGGACCCATCAAGCGATGGGTACCAAAATGTACTTGACAACTTTGCAGGAGAAGGAGATGATATGATGCCTTGGGGTGCTTGACAGAGTCCATTCAATTCTTATCAATTCAAGCTATCAATCTTCAATGATCTATATCCGTGATTGACCCAAGGTTATTCTTCAAATTACTATGTCTTAAACTCATATCATCTCGAGGAAGATATCGACGTTGTAGGAAATAAGGAATTATCTTGTGCGGAAAATCAAGGCCTACAACATGGAGAAAAGTCAAGGATGGTAACTTCTATGCTTTTAAGTGCAAGTATTTTAAATTATCATTTCTTATGTGTCTTGTGTAGTCACATAGAAATATGTAGCACTTCAAATGTCTTCAAATTTATATTACCATTCTTTGAAGAATTTCCTCTCATATGGTAGGTTGCATACTCATCATTTTCATCCTATGGCAATCTACATGGTTTAATTATTGCCATGATTCTAGATATAGAGAGATATTTCAAGTCTTAAAAGAATAAGGTGTCATGTAAGGAATTCAAATCCTTAGGACACTTATAAAAGGAAAACTCTCTCTATAACTAGAATAGTGAGACTAATGATTTTATCTAAAGTAGTCTCACTTGTAGAGAATAGGTTTCTCTTTGGAAATGCGTAATCTAACATGAAAAGAGAAATCAATCCAATGATTTATGATGTATTTCTACTTGCTTAAATTGGATATGATTCTTTCACATTTATCGCTTTCCATATCATGAATTAGATTTATTCCCATAATCTTAAAGGATTATTTATGCTTGTTTTATGAGTTAAAATTGAGCATAACATCATCTGTGGATAATCAAGTTCATGCTATGAAGTTTCCATGTTTTTAGTAGTCTATGTTTTCATTCATTATCAAATTGATTACAAAAAGGAAAACTAGTGCTTGTGCTACTAATGACATATCTCTTGAGCTTACTTATGGAAATCTACAAGAAAGTAAGTGCATGTTCAAAGCCACAAGCCTCAAGGGTTCCTCTTCGCCCAAAGGAAGAAAGGTAAAAGCAAAGGTATGTGTTGGGGACTTGTTCTCAAATGCTAAGAGTTAAGAACAAGGCAACATAAAAAGTGTTAAATGTTAAAGTCCTTCGTCCTTCGAAACATTATGCCCCTTCGGGAAATAATGAGTTTCGGACGAAGGTCATAAGGGACATACCTTCGTAACTACAACGAGTAATGACGAAGGACTCATATAAAGCACGAAATGTAATATAAACAACATAAAATCATTTCTATTTTATTAACATGGAAAAATAGAAGATTTCAAATTACAAATGTACCTTCGGTCCTGAAAGAAGGTATAAAGTACAAGCGTGACGCAAAAGCAGAATGCCAAGTCAGCGTGAACAGTACGGGAGTACTGTTCATCTATTTATAGACGCGAGACGCAGCCCACGTAAAATTACATTCATGTCCATTACATTTGTTAACAGTTTATGGAAATCTGTCGAGGCCCCCGAAGTCTTTTCATCTTTAAGTCGGTTCTCCCGTATGCCATCGCGCCGAAGCTTCCCTGCGCACAGCTTCGGCTGCCCTCGACCTTCGTCTGGTTCAGGCTTCGTCCTGGTCGTGCTCCATATCCATAATTCTGAATCCGAAAATACCTGTTCATATAATCCGCTTGGAAAACGTTGTCAAATCATGTTTTTGAGGACCTTCGGAGGACGAAGGCCCCCAACAGTATGGGAACTCATCTTCTTAATCAAATATAGTTCCCATCTCAATGGCCATTTATCTAAATTATCATATTCTATCCATGTGAAGATTAGATTCTTTATTAGACTTAAATTGACTAGGTGTACATTCAATCTCATTCTCATAAATACACATGTCCATTAGAATCTAATTCATGCCTTTGCGATATATATGTTATCATATTGATTTACTTTCAAGAGATGATTACTAAATTCAATATGAAGAAGTAAAATTCCTATGATTAATCAAAATGTTTAAAGGTGCTTATTCCTCTTTCCCAATGGAATGCACTAATGATAAGGATTTTACTTCATATCTATGTGTCTTATGGGTGATGAATTGTTTTTATCTAAAGAAATCATCCATCATCATTTGCTCCCTTGTGCAATTAACATCTCTATTGAGTATTTTCAATAAGTTTGGAAGGGAAAAGAAAACAATTGCAAAGGGAGGACACTCACATGAAAGAGAAGGACATCAAGAACAACAACACTCACTTGGATAATAAGATCCTTAACAATCAATGGTGTGTTGTGAGTATTCTAAATCCTTTCATAGTGAAGAATACCAGGCTTAAGTTGTTTATCGCAAATTTTATGAGCCTTGATCAAGATGTATAATGCTTCTCCCTACTTGTCTTTAGAGTAAATTCATCCATTCAATTCATTCAAATACTTGATGCATATCTTTAGGGGAGCCTCTTTCTATATCTTGATTATGTTGAGACTATCACTTTATCTTGATAATTTCATAAAGTCTCTTGCATGAGAATGAGTTTCTCATGAAGTATGCTACTATTCTTCAAGTCTTATTTTTCACTCTAAAGTAGCATATTTGCTGGATTCTCCTACTCTAAGCTTAATTGATAATCTGATGTGTATGTTGTTCTTTTGATCACAGTTATTTGTTTGATCATTGAATGACTTCAATTAACAATCATGTTTCTTAGTACCGTATATACTCTCAAGCGATATCTCTCTTGATATGCACTAAGTTAAAAGGAGAATTCATGATACATTTATGCAATTTGTGATCCATTTGCCATATGCTAACAATAACTTTGAAAAGGATCACTAGTTGTAGAACTCTCTATTGTGCAAAATTTTCCATACATTGTCATTGAGCATAGGTCTTAAGCATCTAAGACTAAGGACAAAGAACAATGAAGAGAGCGTCTCTTCGAGAAGGTACAAAAGGGTAAAACTACTTCATCTCATGTACCTAAATCTTTCTTTTTGTATACATTCCTTACATATCTTGTATAAAAGGAAGAGAAAGCATGTCCATGCATTATCCCTGCTTCATATCTAGTTTAACTTCTCAAAAATTCATCCTGCTTTAATGCATCTTTGTTGAAACTAGATGAAGCGCTTTTATTGTCAAAGAGCTTAAAGCTTAACCTTGTAACGAGGATAAGCTGCCTTTGTTCCAAAGGTGGATGGTCCTTAAGTCTCTTTGAAATCCTTAAGGAAAATGCTTAAGATGTTTACAACATGCTTTCATAAGTGCATAAACTTAAGGACCATTTAAGGCCAAAATATGTGTTCCTCTCCTTGCACACACTTAGGGAGAGCAATCTATATTATACAGAACTATGATCATCTCTTTTATGTCTATGACTAATGTGTTTTCAAGTGTATTCTCATGCTTAGTCATAGAATTGAAAGGGAAATGGAGTATTCGGCAAAGACGACGCTTCCACTCAACTCCATCGATATTATCCACTCCTTGCCGGTATTCTGCATAGTTCTCCACTTTGGTATAATCTTCACTCATATTTATTTGCTTGCCATTGGGGAGAAAGTAAAGGGCTTATATTTCACTCAAATATCCGTTTTTGACGATTCATGCCAAAGGGGAGAGAGTATTAGCCCAAAGCAAAAGGACCGCACCACCACCAATTTCAAAAATTTATTTGGTATGGAGTCTATTAATCGGTGAAGTTTTTCAATTGATATCTTATTTTGATATAATTTCAAATTGGTACACCCTCTTCAAAATTAATATCTAAAACCCTCTTGAACACTAAGGAGGATTTCATTAAGGGGGAGTTTTGTTTAGTCAAAGGAAAAGCATTTGAAACAGGGGAGAAACTTTCAAATCTTGATAATGCTTTCTTCAATCTTATTCATTTACCTTTGACTATTTGCAAAAGGACTTTGAAATGAATTTTACAAAGGATTTAGAAAAACAAAACTCGTGGTGCAAAGGTGGTCCAAAATTTTAATAAGAAAAACAATCCATGCACATCTATTGAAATAATATTGGTTTCATTCCAAGCAACCTTTGCACTTACCTTATGCAAACTAGTTCAATTATTCACTTATATATTTGCTTTGATGTGTTTGGCATCAATCACCAAAAAGGGGAGATTGAAAGGGAAATAGGCTTTAAACCTTTTCCTAAATGATTTTGGTGGTTGAAATGCCCAACACAAATAATTGGACTAACTAGTTTGCTCTAGAGTATATGTTCTACAGGTGCCAAAGGTTGAACTCAAAGCCAATACAAAGATTAAAAAGGGTTCAAGAAGAAAGGAGCAAAGGAAACCGAAGTGCTCCCTGGTCTGGCGCACCGGACTGTCCGGTGTGCCACCAGACAGTGTCTGGTGCACCAGGGAAGATTGACTTCAAACTCTTCACCTTCGGGTTTCCCAGGCGCACCTCCACTATAATTCACCAGACTGTCCGGTGTACCACCGGACTGTCCGGTGCACCAGCGGAGCAACGGTCATCTACGCGCAACGGTCGACTCTGCAAAGAGAACAGTGCAATTCAGATGTCAGAGCAGACGGTCAGAGGGTCACCGGACTATCCGGTGTCGCACCGGACTGTCCGGTGCCACATGAGGACAAAGACTCCAACGGTCGACCAGCTCCAAGCCCTAACGGGAGGATGACGTGGCGGCACACCGGACACTGTCCGGTGCGCCCATCGTCAACGCCTTCTCCAACGGCTACAATTTGGATGGTGGCTATAAATACCACCCCAACCGGCCACTTCAAAGTGTGGGAGCCCAAGCAACATTTCAAGTCATCTAGTTGACATACTCAAGCCCTCCCAACCACATATATTCATTGATCCATCCTATACACAAGATTTAGACAACTACAATCAACACAAGTGCCACAAAAGATAGAGCAAGCAAGAGAGAGCTACTCATTTGAGTTTAGCACTAGTGCCATGTGAGATTCATTGAGAGATAGTGTGTGCTACTTCTTTGTGTTCATTTACGCGTGGAGTTTTGACTCCCATTGAACTTCCTCCAAAGTGTTGGAGGCTTGTAAAGCTAGCAAGAGACACCAAAGAGTGTGGTGATCCTTGTGGGGTCTTAAGTGATCCTTGAGAAGAAGAAAGGGTTGATAATGCTTTCTTCAATCTTATTCAATCTTGATAATGCTTTCTTCATCTTATTCATTTACCTTTGACTCTCCGGTCTTTGGTGATCGGTGGAGAAAGAGGGAAAGGGTTGAAAGAGACCCGTCCTTAGTGGACTCCTCAACGGGGACTAGGCCTTCGAGGGCCGAACCTCGGCAAAACAAATCACTCGTGTCCCGTGTGATTATGGCTTGTGATTTGTTTGTTCTTTCCCCTTCCAAAATTCTTCTTGCACAATTTGTTTGTGCTTTCTCATTAAAAGTTCTTCTTGCACTATACTTTGCTAAATATTATTTGGTGTTGCTTAAAGTTGAATTCTTATTTAGTAAAGTAACACCTTGCAAGGAAGAACTTAAGTGATTACTCATTTTATCTAAACCCTCTTGCATTACTCTCATAGACTTATTAGTATTGTTTTATCAATTCCGCATTACTTGAAAGCAATACTCTTTTCAAGCAAGGACTTAGCTTTTATACTCCGATAATCGTATATCTTGTTCTAACCACTAATCAAGGGATCTAGTTGGAGGATAAGTTTTAATTTTCAGGTTTTGCCTATTCACCCCCCCTCTAGGCGACTTTCAGCAGCCCCTTGTGCTATTGCCTTCTTTGGCGGTATGACGAAGGCGAATGCTTGCCGAAGGTGGTCAATAGAGTTCACCGAAGGTGGACGCTAATGTTGGTCACTTATTCTCAAATGCCGTGAGTCAAGAATAAGGCAACACAATTGTTAAAGGTCAAAGACCTTTGTTCACTGAAGCATTATATCCTCTTGGATATAATGATCTTTAGACAGGTCATGAAGGACATACCTTCATCATCTATAATAATAAAAATATGTAGAAATTTGAATGTAATTATTTAGTTCATTTACATATGTATTTTATAATGTACACATAAACATTAACAAAATTCATATTACATTGATACCTTCGGCTTGTTCGAAGGTGCTGATGCGAGAGCGATTATAATCCAGCGTGAACAGTACGGTGGTACTGTTCACCTATTTATAGGTACGGAATGCAGCCCGAGCAAAAGTATATTTATAACCTTACCATTTACTCATCACTGTAATATAAATCATTAGAGACTAGCTATCTTTTCCTCTTCGGCTTGGCTCCATGTTTGGTCTTCGGCATTGCTTGATGCCAAAGTTGTTCATTATTATCGCTTTCGGGCTATGCCTTTGCCTCGAAGTCCTTCGGTGAATGAGAACACTCCCTTTGTGAACCGAAGCTCCATGTGATAATCATTATACTGAAAGTACATTGTTAGTCATTTTTTGAGGACCTTCGGAAGAGGATGGCCCCCAACACATATGTTAGTAGTAAAAACACTAGATAAGTAATTTCCTAGTTAATTTTGTTTACGATGAATTTTAGAGTTTATTTAGAAATTTATAATTAAAGGTTTATTTAGGCTCACTAAATAAATAATGGAAACTTGTTAGCACGAAATTATTAAGTGGTGTAGAATTCATAATAATGCAAGAATTATAGGTTAATAAGTGGTCTAATTTATTATTAATATTTTGGCCTTTGATTATTATAATAATGATTTATTTTAGAAAGAAAGGATCTCATTATTCATAATAGAAATAAATAATTGGTAATTTATTTCTATATTTTGTTAAGTCACTACATCTAAGCTATGTTAGGTAAAATACTTTCGTAGTCATATGTCCATATAACTTTCACTAGACAATCCAAAGTAGAGATTTTAGTGGATTAATAAAATGAATATGAATTAGGTTTTATTTTAGGCACTATTTATAAGTATAATTTGTGTGGTATATGCTTATTCAGGGAATGGTGAATTTTTTTCATGTAATAGTGTATGTTTATTTATTTGGTGAATGTTTTCTTTTGTATATACGATATGCGAATCTATATTGTGTGGTAGAAGAACCGAATACGTTCGAAGACGACCCACATGACACGTTTGAGCAAGGCAAGTTGATTCTCCCTCTGCATTTTTGTTTGTACCCAAATAATACATATAATAATGTTACTTTCGAATATTTGCATAATTTGATGAAATTTGGCTAAATAGGATTTTCTAGAAATACAAACCCTATTCCTTGATTACCCTGGGATAAATACTATGCTTAGCAATTTATGCTACTACTCAACTTGATAATTATGATGTCACTCTTTAATGATACTATTGTTCCGGAAATGAAGTTTGTATTATGATGTTAACCCGATGGTTAAACAAGATCATTTCATATTAAATGGAACATGGAGTGACCACCTGAGATAACAGCGTAACCATGTGTGCTATAATGGCTCTGGCTTTGGTAATTAGCTCTATAAACTTAGTGCTTAGCAACCCTACCTGAAAGATGGGCAAGCGGGGGCGACAGTGGTTTGGTGGTAGCTCATGTTAACATGGGACGGTAGTCTTGGCTAAGTTACCTCGCCTAGAGAGCCATCAATATCGACATGGAAATCTTAGTGGGTGGCTTTATACTAAGGATATTTTGTGAAAGCCTCATAATGGATCCCTAGTCATTCACCTCAGCAGTGTTTACAGGTCCGTACAACCTAGACTAGATGGGATACATGGCTTGTGTGTAAAGTTGTATCATCTCCGCAGAGTGTAAAACTGATATGTCAGCGTGCTCACGGTTAAGAGCAACCTGGACCCTCACATGATAATTGAACTTAAAGATGAAAAATAAATTGTGATCCGATGATTCATAAATGGTTTGCTTAAGTGGTTTCACTTAAGTGTTTTTAAGATATAATCATGTACTTATGTTTGATTGGGAATTTTTGGGATACACCTACCACTACTAAGTCAGGTGTTGTTAATAAAATATTGACCAACTAAAATGCTTACCGCTTATTCATAGCCTACCTTGTTAAACTTGCATTACCCCTCCCACTTGTTGAGCGCCGACCATAAGTGAGCTCACCTCTTACTAATATTTTGATCAGAGGGTGATGAAGAAGACCTTGTTAAAGATGTTGACGAGTACTAAGTCTAACAATGCGCCAGTCATCTTCCTATGGAAGATCGCTAATGTTTTATCCGCTGTACTTTGACAATGATACTATTTAAGACATTTATGTCTGGATGATGTAATAAAGTTACTCTACTCTCTTTACGCCTTTATTGCATTGTCTTTTGATATATTACACTTGTGACGTCAACATATGTGTGGAAAATGGATCCTAGCACACATATGCTATGCATTCGGTTTTGCCCCTAAAACTGGGTGTGACACATAGGGACAACACATAAACAATCTAAGCTTTAAGACCTCCACATGAAGCAACTAATTAACCCAAAGACATCAGAATCTTTCCTGCAACAACATAGGGAATAAAACCCTGAGTAGACAATTACTAAGCAAGACTTATCCCTACTAAGGAAAAGACTTTTAAGGGCATGCTAGCTTTTGGAACTAAGGAAAAGCTCATCCATTTTCATGTACTCCTTTTTTCAGAAAAGCAAGCTTACTAAGTTAATCCTTAAGCCAAGTTTTACTTCACAAGTTAGGCTATTACCTAAATCTTCTAACCTGATTCTAGCAATTGCCTAATCTAGATCATTCACTTGACCTACACTAGGTTGCTTTTAATCAAAACTTTGTTATACTTGTTAAGTACACTGTAGGTCAAAGATCTAGTCTTCATAACCGAGAAGTAACGACGACCCGAATCGATTAATACCCAGCTAGGGATCTCCAACCACACGACATATGCTTCCCTTAACTCTTTTGCACATGTCTACCATTCCCACAGATCCTCTACCATATGAACATGTCCACGCCACCCGAGCATGGTACTCCACCATCCAGTTGTGTCAGGTGGGTACATGCCACTCTCGCCATCTCTCCACTCCCAGTGCGTGATTATCTTTTCACGTATGGAATAACCGGGTTCAAGCTTAGCCATGATGAGGTATGTGGCCAGATAAAAGGTCCTAGATCAGTAGGCTAATAATCGGTACAGTTCTTAATCGACACAGACAGGCGGCTTTTCCTGCTCAGCGTCTGTTCCCATTTTAAACTATTTCAAAATTTTGGCGCCTGACAGAGGGGCCATGCCTGGATAATGAATTTATCAACGTCTTGATGCCTTTATTATCCCAAGCTCATTTTTCTTTGTAAAAACATGAGTCATAGATAAAAAAAATATTTTTCTTAATCTATCAGAGACTAAGCATTACTAGCTTTAAAAAATAGGTAACAAGGGATGGTAATCAACCTTTCAAGGATGATAATGCATAAAAAGTTCAATCAATCAACTTCTATCACCTAATGTAGCATATAAGTGATAAAGTTTTATAAATTCAAGGAAGGTGGCACTTGCACCGGGGCTTGCCTTATTACAGGAGAAGATCCAAAACCCTTCTACCACGATACTCGGTTAGATGGAACTCCACCACTGTATCCATAGGTGTTGGAGTAGGCATCTTTAAAACCACTTCTTTATGTGTTCTACAAGTCAATTACCAATACATAAATGCTTATGTAATGATATGAAATACAAACTCTGGGAGAAGTGAGAAAACATAATCACTACTAATAAAGCATATGACAAGCATATACCTACTCCTATATAACTTAGAACTTGATGAAGGTAACCAAAATTGAATTTACTAGAAAGGAATAGAGACCAAACATGTGCAAACTCATTCAACTTTTAACCCCGGCAAGTTATTGTCCAACTACCCTTAATCACATACTTATCCTAGATTTAGGAATCACCTCTCCTCTTTAGATATCTAAAGGTTTTCTGAACAAACAGACTCCAACTATGTTCAAACATTTACCAGGAGCTTATATATTTATAACAACTTCTCCAAAGAATTTTTGGTGCTCAGTTTTCTATTTCTAAAATTTATTTAAGCATTCCAAGAGAACTTTTAATTCACTTAAAATTGGTTCCTTGCTGTAAAAATTATAAAATTATTTTTATCAGAAAGTTCACAATTTTATGAACTCCATAAAATTGGTTTCACGATTTTTGCGTTTTCTAGGATTTTTGGTGGATTTTACAAGCTGGAAATATTCAGAATCTTCTGAATTTTCACCTTAGCACAACTGGGCCGAAACCCTGGAATTCGGCCCAACACTACGCTGGAACGCACAGCGTCCAGCCCAAGCCCATGACACATGAACTAATAGTAGAAACCCCCTCAGATTATGCAAAAGCTGAGACCAGTTCTAGCACTGTTCCTTGAGCCATACGTTTTTAGCACATAACCCCCTACAGTCTATTTCCCTCAGACTCAGCTCCCCTTTCTTCAACCCCACGCCAGGACGCGGCCGCCGGCCATCCTAGGCACAATTCGCGGCGTGCCCAACCCCGACCACCAACCGAAGCCCCCAACAGAATCTCCAACTGCGCCCAAACTTAAACCCCCACCTAATTTCAAAGGTTACATTCCCTACCTGGGTCCTCCACGGAAGCCGGCGAAGGAGAAGACGGTTGCACGCGAGCAGGGCAGTGGAGACCGTGCCTAGCCCATCTAGACATGGTGGACGGCTCCAGGGACAAGGGAGAACCCGAGGCGCAGCTAGCCGTGGTGGAAACTGAACAGATTATGGTTGCCTCCGACAACAGCGACCGCGGCGACCTTCCCAGGTAGCGTCGCGACGTTCCGACTAAACCTGGGCGGTAGAGACGAAACAGGTCATTCGTAGAGCATCAGTGAACCAAGGCGAGGCTAAACACTACCCGATGAAGGCCGAGGTACTCCCAAGAGTTCTGTCCACGTGAGGCAGAGCGTCGGCGACGCGTTTGCCGACCGCGGAGACGAACCAGCTCGAGGATCACTCTGGTGATGATACGAGGCAAGAACTGGATCAAAAGGTGCACAAAGGTAGGATGATGATCATTGCCTAGTCAATTTGGACGATGATGAAGTATAGGCAATGAATTTTGGCTGACAACAGTGCATGATGGTCGGCAACAGACACGAAAGAAGAGGAGACCGTGCCCAGTGCCCACTAGTTGCGAAGAGGAGGACGCCGTCGACGCCAGCCCCTGGTTGCGACTACGACACGCAGCAACGACGCATAGAGCGATGCGTTGGCAGTGAGCAGCAAGCTAACAGCTGTGTGGCGCAGCCCCTGCACGGCGGTGACAGAAGCTGCACAGTAGAAGCAGCTGCGTGGCCGCGCCGTGAAGCTCAACCATCGATCACGGCAACGACCGGGACCAAACCAAGGCAAGCGGCGCCGGATAGACTTGAAACGGACTCCAATCCAACTTCACAGCAGCTTCTGGAGCCCTCCACGATCCACCTTGACATAAGCACTAACCACAGCCGCGAGTCCGAATCATGACGTGAGATGCCCACCGTCGGCATTCAGCTCATTACCTCGACGTCACTGAACTACACTTAACTAACTAAATAAGATTCGGCAACACCCCCCTCACGAACTGAACTGAATTCTGTTTCAGATACTGAAACCATTCATAGCTGACACCAACAGTCAATATTCCCTCTCCAATTTCCCTCATTTCCAAGTAATAACAAGCCAACCTTAATGAATAAAGTCTGTTCACAAAACACTGTTTTACAAGATTGCTGTTTCAAAGTTGAACTAGACTGTTCCAAAGTTTGAACCAACTCACTGTTTCAGTTAACTGAAGATTGTTCAGCACCCAACTGACCTAACAAAGCAAGTTTAGGTGCACATTACTCACCACTTTGTATAGCACCACACCCATCTCTCTGTAGGAATTTTGTGCACCTAACAATGTACTTCAACTTTGCTACACAAAGTGTGACTCTTAACTGCACAGAACAACCTCAAATAAACTCCAAAGTTGAGCCCACATAACAGAATTCAGTCCTAATTCACTGAAAATAGTCAGTGCACATCGCCCGACAGCACAACTTTGTGGAGTCTTTTCTACCAATACAAGGCAAGGTCAGGGAATTCACCTTTACAAACACTACTCACCACACCATCCTATTCACTTTAATATAGAGAGTGTAGGCGATAACTTCATGGATTACTCACAACAGCTCTAAAGTTTGATAAAAGTGCTGATCCTACACTTAGTTTTCAGAATGAAGTCCTGATGAACATCAATCTGACATTCCACTTTGAGCAAGCTTTACACTTAGTTCCTTATAGTTCTTGTAATACGCAATTTGTAAGAGATCGTATATGTGTATATGGTATCTACTTATCATCACAAGTGAATATCATATTTAAAGACAAATAACTAATTTAAAAGTTATACCACAAAAATATGTATCATGCTGAGTTTTTATTTTGTATGCATTTTTTATGATAATATAGGAATAAGGTAAAAATAAATATGATAATACCCAAATTAAAATTTAAACCCTAAAGAAAATTCTAGAATTGAAAACAAAAAGAGAAAAGATATAAAAATAATTTTATATATATATATATATATATATATATATATATATATATATATATATCCAAAGTAGTATTGTTTATGGCGCAATATCATCTGGGAATAAATTGGCCACAAGTTTAAATTTAAACTAGAATTCAAACTTGAATTGGAAAGGGAAGAAAAGAAAGTGAAAAATAAATAAAAAAAAAAGAAAAAGACAAACCTAGCCTGGGCCGAATCTGCCCCTAGCCCACTCTGTGCAGCCCAGCCTTCACTGGGCGCTGACAGGCGGGGCCGCCTTTGTTAGCCGTGTGACCCAAGCCCGGTTTCATCCCTTTGCACCACGCCAAGGGAATAACGCGCGGGGCCCATCTGTCTGTGAGTTCGGTGGGCTCAGGTTCTGGATCTCAGTTGCACCAACAAGTGGGGCCGCCGTAGCAGAGACAGTCGGACCCAACCAGCTCTGCAACGGCGTAACAGACCCGCGCGTACCGCGTCGACCTCGCCGGAGATGTCGGTGGATTACGTCGTACGTTGGCTATTTCCGCTTGTATAAGAGGACCAAGCCGGCTGTAGCACCCTGCGTCCGCCCCACCCTAGCCGCTAACCAGAATCCGGCCGGTATCGGAGTGTGAGTTGAGGGAGGGAGTACTGCTCCGCCATTCTCGGCCTGGGCAGCGTCTTGGCGATAGCTTTGGGTTCGTGAACTTCGTCGTGAGATTGCGCACGTGTGGGTGTCAACCGGAAGGTTTGGGGATCGTCGGGCCAACGACAATTGCTCACCGTTGTCCGCTCTCGACCGCGCTTCACCCGGTGCGTGGGCTGCTACAACCGGCAGCTAATCACTGTTAAGGTAACTCCCAACCGATCCGTTTTCTCCTTACGGCGCGTAGAATCTTGTAATTGAAGAATAACGCAGTAGCGAGCTTGATTGGCATCGCGTGGTGTCGTCTATGCATTGACGGCGCGCCGTGCCGTCAGGAGGAGAGGGAGTCGTTTTGGACGATGGTGGCGACACCGTTCGATCTATGCAGATGGCCGAGATTAGGCCAGGGATACCCCTTCGCGCCTGGGCCATTGATATGAGATGAGCGGTTGTGATCTGATCGCAGTGTACCGAGTCGATGGGTTGATCTGAAGCGATCGTTTTCGATCAAACGCGTACGCTTTGATCTAGGTTCATAAAACCAGGGCCGTTGATCTTTGATATAGTGGTCTCAATGTCATACCGGTTCGCGGGGGTTGTGGTTTAATCTGGGCACTCGGCTTATAATCCAACGGTCGTTATCGCGCGATACCCCTTCGGTTCTAGATTTTACTAAAGAGTCCCCTAGGAATTAGAAAAACAACCTGCGATCCAATTTAACTATTCACTGTGTCTCGGGTATCTTACACCGAGGCCCCTGACCTCTCTGGAATTTGAGGCCCAGTCTAGATAATTGACAAAACCAGGAAAATTATTTAGAAAATGAGTTTTTAATATAAAAACAATTCCTAGAATTTGTATAATTCATAGAAAATGCATATGAACTCCAAATTGGTCCATTCCAGTTCCTAAATTTTTGTAATATTATTTCCTATCCATTTGTGCCTCTGTTTTGGCATGAAAGACTCAGTAAAATTTATCTATTACTTAATCTTGTATTAAATACATAAAACCTTAGAAAATTCATAACTTAAAATCTATTACTCCAAAATTAATAATTCCAGTTCCTATGGTCTTATTTTAATGTCTAGATTATTATTGTGTATTTTATTTACATGTTTGGTGTGATGTTAATTTTTGCTATACTATATATGTATTGTATTGATGCGAGTAGACGAGCAAGCTAATGAGGATCCTGAGGTTCAGTTGGTAGAGACTGCTGAGCAGGAGCTCGTTGAAGGCAAGTTGTGCCCTTGATCACTTCTTTTACCCAGTCATGTTCTTATTAATCATAATGATCTGCATAGGTTAATTTTGCTGGGACCCAATAGGTTACCCTAGATTTTGACTATCTGTATACCTTGTTTCACCACAGGTTTTACTACTAAATTTTTGGGTAGTACATGCTATTGTTTTATGTGGTTTTGGGTATAGAGATATTCATTCACTCATTGTTATACTTTTTATTATCTATTTATTCTTTATTGTTCATGATAAGATCATTATGTTAATGGGAACATGGAGAACCACCCGGGAAAATAGTGCTACCACAAGGGTTTAATGGGACACCCTTGGCTGATTAACTAGGAAAGCTAGTGGATGACTACCTTACCTGAAAGGGGTAAGGGCAGTAGGGGAGTGGTCAATGTAGGGAGGTCCTTGGGTTGATTTTGCTGCGATGGCGGTCAAGCGAGGGATTCCTGCACTGGAGCTTCCTATAAACTGTAGCGGGTTTTCTGAAGCTAGTGGAACTTTGTAAAGGCCTCGTAGGGGTACCCTGCCTCACTTCCTTAGTATAGGTGTATGGGTCTGATCAACTCCGTGGCTAATGGGTAACACGACTTGTGGGTAAAGATGCACAACCTCCGCAGAGTGTGTAAAACTGGTATACTAGCCGTGCTCACGGTCATGAGCGGCTCGGACACTCACATGATTAATTTATGGAACTTAAACTTAATTTGTCATTTTATTGCATCTGGGATTATTTTATTATTTTTTACTTATTATTACTAAGGTTTGATATTTACATGCACTTAGTAACTGCTAATAAAATTTTGACCAACTTATAAAAGCAATGCTCAGCTTCAGCCTTTACTACATTGATCTGCCTTACACTTCATGAACAACCACCTTTGGTGAGTTCATGCCACACTATTCCCCACGACTTGTTGAGCTATGAACGTATGTGAGCTCACCCTTGCTATCTCACACCCCCTCCACAGGAGAAGAACAGGTGGTCGAAGAGGAGCCACCTAACACTGAGGCTTTCGACTTGATCTAGGTGGCGTCTCCCAGTCAACTTTGTGGCGCCAGGCAATAATAATAGTTCGCTTTATTTTATCATTTATTTTTGTAAGACTTCCGCTATGTAATAAGTACATTTATGACATTTATCTCTATGCACTTTGTTATTATATGTGTTGTCTTCTCTCGCGCATATATGAGATGCACCCGGCTTTGTTCCTTAAAGCCCGGGTGTGACAGTTCTTGGGTTAGATCACTTAATGAAACTTGTACACCAACATTTGGTCTTCAATTTGCTACAGCAATCATGGTACAAAACCACATTAATTAGGCACCACAAAGCTCCAAACATGGCACTTTTTACTAAAATCCAGTTTTCAATCAGCCACACAGACTGAGTCTGAAATTCAAATCTGATAGCCCTTCTTTGGACCAGCTTTACTCCTTCCATATGGCTTTAGGGTTAAGTAACTTAAACAAGTTTGTGCATTTATGGTAGATCTACAACGTTGCTATAGTTATCAGCGTAAAAATGTCTATAGATAAAAAGTTACAACAGCCCAAAGTTAGCTAACTGATATTATTTTCAGCAAACCCCAAATTGAGTCAAAACTGAATTTTAGCAATTTACTCCAATTTCTCATATAAAACATGGAAATATCCACACACAAAATTTTCTCAACATTCCAAGACCGACCACTTTGGTGTATGGATCTTTAGTAAATTCTCTCTGGATTTTGAATTCCACTTTTGGGGCTAATTTAGGGTTTCACTTGTTCTCATTATTCTCCAAACAATCTATCAACTTTGATCCATCACTTAAGAGTAAAGTTGCTCTTCAATTCAAGATCTAACTTTGATGCTTAGATCTCATGGCCAAAGCATTTTTAGCTTAGGAGTGGTTTGCTTTCACTTGATCTCTTATTAACTCTCAACTCTCTCTGGCTCAAAACAACACAACAAACTACCTTTGTTTTGAAATTTTTGGACCTAGTGAATGCACTCTAGGTTTGTCAAACAAGATGATACTGATGCATATGATGACATATCAGGGTTTTAGTTCTCGTAACACCAAGGGTGTTACAACAAGCTCGGGGCTCTCCATTGCCGGTGAGGAGGGGATGAGAGGAGGAGGTGTGAAGGAGGGGGTGATGGCTGGTGAGTGGAGGAGGGCACCATAGACTTCTGCGTCTAGAATAGAGAGGAGAGGAGTTGTGTGTGAGAGAAAAGTGGGAGAGGAGGGTGTCAGCTATGGGTAGGGAGTTGTAATTTTCTCCAACTTGCAAGGAAGGCCTGATATTTATAAAAAAGTGAGGGTTAGGGTTGTGCTGGTTTGCTTAGGGTAGACGCAAAGGTTGCTTCTAGGCTAAGAAAACCAAAAATATTTCTAGATTTTGGCGGTGATTGATCTGTGCGCGACTGAAACCTGGTGCGCACCATTGAAGAAAGCTAGCGTTCAGACGAATGCGACCCTTAGGAGTTCCATGGACCAAATTTTGAATTTGGCATCGCTCGGAAATTCTTTTTGCGTATGATTTGGAAATTAATTTGACTTGAGATTTGGCTAGCTTTTAGAGTCGAAATCAAGATAAAGCGAGTCGGATTAATTAAAATCATTGTCGTGGTTGGTTTCAAATTTGGGTCGGATACTGATATATCAAGTCGAGTTAGATAAGAAATATTAGAAGCCAACAAAATAGCATCTTGTTAAGAGTACGGATTCGGATAAAACATTTGGACATAGATCGAAAATTGAGAAATCTGATTCGGACACAGGTCGGATAACAACCATTGAGAGTTCGAATAAACGAGTGGGATGGGATTTGCGAGATGAGATTGACTTTTGAATTTACATCCATGTCAAGAGATAAAAGTTTTAACAGGCTCCAAATTTGATTTTTATCGAGATCAATAACTTGGAATTCGGTGAAATTTTTGTGAACAAATTTGATAAACAGAGATAGATGCGATCGAGAAAAGATTTCTACTGATGATATGAGCTTAGGACCAATCTCACGGGATAACATAAAATAAACACATATGGTGTCACGACCTTCCCCCCTTAAAATAATCTCGTCCCGAGATTCAATGAGGATCTTTAAGGGTGGAGAAGCATGTAACTACCATGCTAGAGGTAGATACCAATCCATGAGATGTTATCCAACAAAATACAAAATGTTGATTTGGACAAAATATCGCTACATATTGAGACAAAATGCAGTGATCACTTTGAGAGAATGTCCAGAAAAGATAGCATATTAGTTTAGTTCCCATAATGGATCACGACTTTTAACCGCGATACCAGCGTGTGCCAAGTAGCTCAACCATATGTGCTTGCCCACAGGAGGCTCTCTGTTTCGTCATGACACCATCAGTCATTTAGTCATACACCATTACCAACATAACCAATGAGAAATCCATGTGGCACAAATAGATGGAGCCTTTAAGAGTATGGCTCAGAAACGTAAGAATATGACATGAGTTGAACATAGATTGCTGGCAAAAAGAGAAACACATGAGAATTTTTCAACTCTAAACACTATTTTATGATCACCGTGGAGATTATCGAGTTAGATATTAGTACGAGATGGGTTATGAGGAGGAAGCAACCATGAGATCAAGATTAATGAGCTTTTAGAGACATGAGAACCATAGACAACAACAACATCCATAGAACCAAAGGAATATGTCATTTACTAATACAGTTGGAAAATGACATGATGATCCTTGGATAAAGTGTATGAGAATGACCAAAAATAAAATATTAGACTGATCCACATCTGATTCTTGAGTGGGTTGGAACGAATAACAAGATGACCAGGTAGAACTTGATGAATGATCTAGAGATTCGGTAGATAAGGTCACAACATGATTCACAAAGTAAAAGATTACTAGATCCAATCTAAAAGAGAGGTCGTCAACCAAGATGGCTTCTAGGATGACAGACGAGAGGTTACGAAAATTCGAGGCAAGGTTTTACAGAAAGAAGCTTAGGTCGATCTAGCGGTCAAGCTATGGGGATCTATGAGCTATGCATGTGCATATTCAATGGTGTAATACACAAGGGCTAGAAAACACCAACACAAGCATGTTAAGGGCAAAAATGGGCTAAACATCTATCATAACTTTTATATAGCAAGGCAAAAAAACACAGGACACGACCTAACAAGGCTTCCAATCTGACATGAGATAAGACATTTCTTATAGTTCATAACATAGCAATACATCACATTATTCACAATTTCTTATTATTGGAATAAAGGTGAGAGAAGCATGTTGATGCAAAAGAGACAATTATGATGCGACAATCATGATGCATGCTCATTCTATGCGTCTTCTCAGACCTAACTACTTTTTGAGTGCTTCTTTGTAATACCCAATTCATAAGAGCATAAGAAATGAGATGATTTCCTTTATAAGTGTTGCCTCTATTTATTAGCACATGTGAACACCACATCTAAAAGTAAATAATTAAAAATGACACATTACTAATTTGTGCATCATGTTGTCTTATTTGTATGTGCATTTAATAATAATAGTAGTCACATTAATGGAAATAAGTTAATATCCAAATTGAGGATTTAATACCTAATTTGAATATTTAGAAATGGGAATTTACAAGGAAAAGAAGAGAAAGGAAATACTATATACAGAAATAAATATATAAATAAATATATATTATTCCTACACTAGGATTTGAATTTGTACATTTAGCTCAAAGGTGAAACTCATAACAAAATTCAGACTCAATTTTAAATCAAGAAAATGAAAATGAAAAGAAATCAGAAATTGTAAAAGAAAAGAAAAGAGGAAAACCCGTGTTGGCCCCAAAGTGACCGGCTTGGCCCACCTTCGTTCTCCACGCGGCCCAGGAGCTCGGGTCTGTGCCGAAACCAGGGACCCACCTGTCGGTCTCTACTGGTGTGTGCGCTTTCTCTGTACTCGACCGCGTGCACCGTGTCACAGACTGTGGCCCCCACACGTTAGGTCCTCCCACCCCGTCCACTAGCCGATAGCTCACCACGATTGTCGCGCCGCCATGGCCACGTCCTCGCGCGCGGACTCGCGCATGCCCTGGCTAAAAATGTGGCCACCCCTGCTATCATCGCGGACCCCCTTAAGCGCTTGGATAAGGAACCACCACAACCGCGGTGACCACGCCATACTCCGCTGTTGGAGATGACGTAGCCGCCGCGTAGCTACTTGCCCCCCTACCGTCTACCAGTACCCAATTGGAGCCACATATCCTCGCCTGAACATTGGGGGAGTCGCTCGGACCCAATTCTCGGCCAACCGTGCCCTGGGGAGTGTGGGATTCCTCGCTGTAGTTGGGCTTTGCCGCGGAGCTACGCCGTTGCATGGATAAAAGTCACTGGTACTCCATATCGAGGTAACGAGTTCACCATTCTGTCCGTCCTTTCCTTAGTGTGGCGTAGTGCAGTTTCAAATTAGAGATTAGCGCCCTGCCATGCATGTTTGGGAAAACTCCAGCCGAGAACCACCAGCACTTTGGGCGGCGCCCCCGTGGTTGGCCAGGGAAGAAGGCGATCCCTCGACCATCCATCCGAATCTGGCAGTGTGGATTAGATGGCGCAATAACTCTTCGCGCGACTCGACCTAGGCCGTCGAATCGCGAACAAACGGATCCAGCGCGATCTGGGACATTTTAAATCCACGCCATCGATCGTGTGATTCACGGTCCCGATTAGAAAGTATTTGTATCCCTTCGGGAATAGATCGTGACCCTTGGATAAGATTAGACGGATGTAGGCAGATCCAACCTAATAAAATCGTAGCCTTAGATAATTGATCCGGTGGTCCGTGGGGCGTATCGCTTCGATCTCTAATCCTGCGACCGTGGGCGCCTGAATAACCCAATCGTGACGATTTTGCTTAAGAAACCCTGGAATTAGTTGGAATTAACCCACGGTTCATCACAGGAAGATTCTGAGTCTTCGAAACATTTGTGCAGTAGACCCCAAACTTTCTGTTATTTGTGCGCGCTGTCCTAAAAACAGAAAATCAGATTTAATACATTTAGGAAATACTTTTTAAAGTAAAAATAATTGCAGGAACTTAAATAATTCATAGAAATTTATTTTAACTCTTTTTAGTCCATTCCAGTTCCTATAATTTTGTATTAATATTGTCTATCAATTGGTAACACTGTTTTTTAACATGAAACACATATTAGAATTGATCACTCAATTAATTTTGTACCAAACACGTAAGAACTTCAGAAAATCATATCTCAAAATCCGTAACTCCGAATTTAGTGATTCTTGTTCCTACGATCTCGTTACGACATATAAATTATTATTATGTATTCTGTATTTATGTTTGGTGTGATGTTAATTTCTGCTATACCATGTTTGTTTGTACTGTTGCGTGAAGACGAGCAAGCCACAGAGGATCCGGGTATTCAGCAGGTAGAAGTTGCTCAGTAGGAGCTCTTTGAAGGCAAGTTGTGCCCTTGACTACTTTTATTTACCCAATAATGTTCTCTATAACCATTTTATCATGCACAGGCTTAATTTTGATGGGACCCAATAGGTCACCCCAAGTCTGGTTATCTTTTCACCTTATTTACCCCAGAACTTCTGGGTAGTCTTTGCTATTGCTATATATGGTTTTGTGTGTTGAGATAACTATTACACATGATCATTCTTTGTTACTATTCTATTTCTGTTCATGATAAGGCAACTATGTTAATTGGAACATCGAGCTTAACTTGAGAAAACACGTGCCACCACAAGGGTGGAATGAGACGTCCTTTACTGACTAACTAGGAAAGCTAGTGGAGGACTACCTTACCCGAAAGGGGCAAGGGCAGTAGGGGAGTAGGCGTGTAGGGAGGTTCTCAGGTTGATTTGCTGCGATGGCGGTCAGACGGGGGATTCCTGCATTGCTCTTCCTAGAAATTGTAGCGGGTTTTCTAAAGCTAGTGGAACTTTGTAAAGGCCTCGTAGTGGATCCCTAGCCATTCACCTCGGTAGTGTCTAAGGGTCTAGCTAACCTTGGCTAGACGGGATGCACGACGTGTGGGTATAGGGTACAACCTCTGCATCGTGTAAAACTGGTATACTAGCCATGCTCGCCGTCATGAGCACCTCAAGACTCTTGCATGATTAATTTATGGAATTAAATTCAATTTGTCATTTGCATGGCATGAGATTTATTATTAATTTTGGTCTACTATTACTCTGGTTTGGTATCTACTTACATTTAGTAACTGCTAATAAAACTTGACCAACTTATTAAAAGGAATGCTCAACTTTAACCCTTATTTATTGATCAGCCTTACACTTCACATGAACTCCCACCTTTGGCAAGTTCATGTACATTATTCCCCACAACTTGTTGAGCTATGATCTTTTGAGCTCACCCTTGCGATATATAACCCTCCACAGGGGAAACAGGTGGTCCTGGAGGATTCGTACAATGAGGAGTACGAGTTGATCTAGATGGCATCTCCCAGTCAGCTTTGTGACACGAAGGAATAATACTTAGTTCGCTTTATTATTATCATGTATTTTTGTAGACTTTCGCTATGTAATAATGACATTATGCTATTTGTGACATTTATCTCTATACATTTTGTCATTATATGTGATGTTCTTCTTTGGTGCACATATGAGACACACCCGACTTTCCCTTAAATCCAGGTGTGACAGAAGTGGTATCAGAGGCAAATGTTGACTGTAGGACGGAACCTAGATAGAATTGGACAAAACCCTTATCTACTTACCTTACTCTGATTCTTTCTATACTTATCTTGATCCTATCTCACATTTTGTTGTTCTACTCTGACTATTCTTATCTTTTCTATTCTAAGACAAGGAGGATTTCACACTTTGGAATCCTACATTTATGACCCTTAAAAGAGATAGGAGACCTAAAACAAAATTAAAATTATTTTCTCTATCTAAAGTGTTTGGATGATTGTTCTGATGATAAAAGCTTGATTTGCTTCTTTGATTGATTGAAATAGTATAACAAGGCATTCTAGTATGTACCACCATAAGGTAATCTATTAGCATTAATAGGTGACACACTAATCTACTTAGCTAATAAAACCCCCAAAAGATCATGTCTCGTAATTACTCATCTTGTCTACAATTCTTTCTTACCATGTGTTTCTAACCCAGATGGTTAATACCAGGAAGGGAGGTGGAATTGATCTACCTGCCAACCCACACAACTGGAGGGTACTTAGACAATAGCAGACAAATGAATCCTCTGAATCCTCCATCGGCTAGGACATCCAGTGGTTACAGCTTAGATGCAGATGCTGTAACAGATGGGGAATACTATGATGGATATGCAAGCTCATATGCGGAAGGAACATCAAGAGATGTGCCAGGAAAGGCAGGATATGAGAGAAGAAATGAGGCAAGAAAGGATGGTACGACAGCAACAAGCACCAATGCCTCCTCCTCCACCACCAGTTCCACCCCGGGACAAGCATCGGGAGTTCATGCCATAAGCCACTGACATTTGCTAGCTTTATAGATCCTCCGCACGCTGATGATTGGCTAAAGTCAGTGGAGAGGATGCTGAATATCGCCCAATGCTCTGACCGCAGAAGGTGCTTTATGCTTCTGGTCGTCTTACTGGTCCTGCTGCTGATTGGTGGGATTCTTACACTACTGCTCATGATGCTGCCAACATCACCTGAGAAGAATTTACCACACAGTTTAGAACTGTCATATTCCTGCTGGACTGATGAAGATCAAGGAGAAATAATTCTTATCACTGAAGCAGGGCAACATGTCAGTTAGCGAGTACCGTGAAAAATTTATTCAACTATCAAGATATGCTCCAGATGAAGTGGCTGATTATGAAAGGAAGCAGGAACACTTCATAGAGGGACTTAATGGACCACTGCAGTATGCACTGGTTGCTCACATTTCCGTCATTCTAGAGGCTTCTTGACAAGGTTCTAGCTATTTAACACAAGCGTGTTCAGCTGGATATGAAGAGGAAGGCTATCACCCAGGGGCAGGGGAGCAGTAGCGTTCATCCTTGCTATGTTCTGCCCCAGGGTACACTAGCTCATACTGGAGGAGGTCAGCGCCCAGCTCCGTATACACCGCAGGGGACTCCATAGACTCCACACACTTGTCAGGCTGCCCCCACTGGCACCTCGGCGAGACCTGCAGGACAGAGTGCTAGCACCACATGCTACAAGTGTGGTCAGGTTGGGCATTATGCCAATGTTTGTCTGCAGAGGATCGCTAGTACCCCGTCTAAAACAAGCAACAAACTCCAGGTTCTCGCAAGGGATTCAGCATTGCCAGGGTCAATCAAGTAAGTGTTGATGCTACCGCAGACGGAGCTGACATCGCTATTGGTATGTTTTATATTTAATTCAATTCCTGCAGCCATACTATTTGATTCTGGTGCTACACATTCATTTATTTTTGCTCGATATGCCAACACAATGAGTTACCCCTTCAAAATATGCAAAATCCACTAATAGTAATTATCCCTAAAGGGCCTGTTGAAGCAAACTATATGACCAACGATTAACCTTGACAATTATGGGAAGGGAATTCTGGGCTACCCCTATAGTATTATAAGAAAGCAGTATATACCTGATCCTTGGTATGTCATGGTTAAGGAAAGCAAAGGCAGTTATACATGCTAGGGGAACTGTAGAACTCACCAGCACTAAAGGAGAATGATTCGAAGTTGAGATTACCATAACCGCCTCTACCAGACCTGCCATGTTTCTAGTAGATGGGAAGTTTGTAGGCAGCAACATCAGTGTGGTTAGAGATTTCCCCGATGTCTTTCTCGAGGAGTTACCCGGGATGCCACCAGATAGGGAGGTTGAGTTTGTCATTGATCTTTTACCTGGAACTGCTCCTATTTCAAAACAGCCATACAGGATGTCAGTAGAAGAACTAAAAGAACTTAAGAAGCAACTGACAGAATTACAGGAGGTGGGGTACATTCATCTGAGTTCCTCACCTTGGGGAGCGCCAGTTCTGTTTGTACAGAAGAAGGATGGATCACAGAGGATGTGTGTGGATTATAGATCACTTAATGACGTCATAGTTAAGAACAAGTATCCTTTACCTTGTATTGAAGATTTATTTGATCAGATGAGATGTGCTAGGGTATTTTCTAAGATTGATCTTAGATCGGGTTAACACCAAATGAAGATTAGGCCTTCTGATATTACCAAGATGGCTTTCTCTACCCGATATGGTTTATATGAGTTCACAGTCATGTTGTTTGGTTTAACTAATGCACCAGCCTACTTCATGAATCTGATGAACAAGGTGTTCATGGAGTATCTTGATAGATTCGTCGTGGTATTCACCGACGATATTCTTATTTATTCCAAGAATGATAGTGATCATGAGGAACATCTGTTGATGGTGCTACAGAAGCTACAAGATAATCAACTCTATGCCAAATACAGCAAGTGTGAGTATTGGCTTGATGAAATACCATTCCTTAGGCACATTATCTCCAAAGGTGGAATCTTAGTGGATCCGGCTAAAGTAACGACGATAGTAGGTTGGAAGATACCAAGTTCAGTCACGAGGTCCAGAGTTTCCTGGGACTCGCTATTACCGACGATTTATTGAAGGGTTCTCCAAGATTGCTAAGCCTATGACCTCACTGTAGAGAAGCGAAAGGAGTTTGATTGGACTTGGGAATGACAAGAGAGTTTCAATCAATTGAGGTTTAAATTGATGTCAGCCCTAGTGTTAACTATGACAGATCTACAAAAGGGTTTTGATATATATTGTGATGCAAGCTGCCAGGGCTTGGGATGTGTTCTTATGCAAGAAGGACATGTTTCGCCTACGTGTCTCGCCAGTTGCGGAATCATGAGTTGAACTATCCCACTCATGACTTAGAATTGGCTGCCGTAGTGCATGCGCTCAAGATATGGAGACATTATATAATGGGAACAAAGTGCCAAGTCTACACCGATCACAAGAGCTTAAAGTACATCTTCACTCAGAAAGATCTCAACCTTAGGCAATGTCATTGGTTGGAGCTCATCAAGGATTATGACTTGGATTCATTATCATCCGGGCAAGGCGAATCTGTGGATGCCTTGAGTCGGAAGGAGCATGTTCATGCAGCTATTGTCGCCCAGCTACCTGATGAGTTGGTAGAAGATTTTAGAAGACTCAACCTGGGGATAGTTGCACACACTAAAGGAATCACTATTGAAGTAAAACCTACCTTGGAACAGGAAATACGCAAGGGTCAGATCGGTGATGCTAATCCAGGAGATCAAAGATCTGATTACTGAAGGTAGAGGTCCAGAATTCATGGAGGATGAGAAAGGCACAATATGGTTCAAGAACCAGATATGTGTTCCTGAGATTGACATCCTTTGAGAGACTATAATGAAGGAAGCCCATGACTCTGATTACTCTATTCATCCTGGTAGCACTAAGATGTATCAGGATCTGAAGCAAAATTACTGGTGGCATGGGCTGAAAAGAGATGTAGCTGCACACGTGGCTTTGTGTGATGTTTGTCAAAGAGTCAAAGCTAAACACCAAAGACCAGCTGGACTACTGCATCCATTAAAGGTACCCGAATGGAAGTGGGAAGAAATTGGTATGGATTTCAATATCGGCTTGCCTCGCACCTCAAAGGTTATGACTCCATATGGGTGATCGTGGACAGACTGACCAAAGTGGCTCACTTCATTCTGGTCAATACTACTTATAAAGGTTCTTAGCTGGCAGAGTTATACATGGCTCGAATTGTGTGTTTACACGAGGCACCGAAGAAGATTGTTTCTGATCGTGGATCCCAATTCACCTCAAGGTTTTGGAAGAGCCTTCATGAGAACATGGGTATGAAGTTAAACTTCAGTTCAGCCTATCATCCTCAAACTGATGGCCAAACTGAGAGAACTAACCAAGTACTTGAGGATATGTTGAGATCTTGTGCCCTTAAGCATGGAAGCAGTTGGGACAAGAGTCTACCATATGCTGAGTTTCTCTTATAATAACAAACTACCAGGCCTGTCTGAAGATGTCACCATTTGAAGCCCTATATGGCACAAAGTGCAGGACTCCTCTCTATTAGGATTAGACTGGGGAAAGGTAGTTCTTTGGGCCTAAAATTATTCAAGAGGCTGAAGAACAAGTTCGTATGATCCGGGAGAACATGAGGGTAGCATAGACCCGACAAAAGAGCTATGCAGATAATCAAGAAGACCACTAAAATTTAGGAGGGTGATCACGTGTACATCAAGGTGTCACCTATACGTGGAATGAGAAGATTTAAAGTTAAAGGCAAGTTATCCCCTCACTTTATTAGACCCTTCAGAATCTTTAGGCGAGTTGGGAAGATGGCCTACCAACTTGAGCTACCTGATCATCCATCCAATGTACACGATGTATCCATGTGTCTCAACTCAAGAAGTGTCTCCGTATCCCTGAGGAACAGTTTACCAATGGAAGAACTCATGTGCAGGGTGATCTAACTTGCACGGAGTACCCTATCAAGATCATTGACACTTTGACTCGTGTTACAAGGAATAAAATAATCAAAATGTGCAAAGTGCAATGGAGTCACCATGGTGAAGACGAGGCTACATGGAAAGAGAAGAAGAGTTTACGCTTAGAATTTCCCCACCTCTTCCCTAGTCCTTCTTAATCTCGAGGACGAGATTCTTATTAAGGGTGTAGGATTTGTAATACCCAATTCATAAGAGCATAAGAAATGAGATGATTTCCTTTATAAGTGTTTGCCTCTATTTATTAGCACATGTGAACACCACATTATGTTGGCTTTTATTTGTATGTGCATTTAATAATAGTAGTAGTCACATTAATGGAAATAAATTAATATCCAAATTGGGGATTTAATACCTAATTTGAATATTTAGAAATGGGAATTTACAAGGAAAAGAAGAGAAAGGAAATACTATACACAAAAAATAAATATATAAATAAATACATATTATTCCTACACTAGGATTCGAATTTGTACATTTAGCTCAAAGGTGAAACTCATAAAAATTCGAACTCAAATTTAAATCAAGAAAATGAAAAGGAAAATAAATCAGAAATTGTAAAAGAAAAGAAAAGAGGAAAACCCGTGTTGGACCCAAAGTGACCGGTTCGGGCCACCTTCGTTCTCCACGTGGCCCAGGAGCTCGAGTCGACACCGATACCAGGGACCCACCTGTCGTCTCTACTAGTGTGTGCGCTTTCTCTGTACTTGGCCGCGTGTGCCATGTCCCTGACTGTGGCCCCACACGTCAGGTCCGCCTGCCCCGTCAGCTAGCCGTTAGCTCACCGCGATTGTCATGCCGTCGTGGCCACGTCCTCGCGCGGACTCGTGCATGCCCTAGCTACAAATGTGGCCACCCCTGCTATCGTCGCGGCCGCCCTTAAGTGCTTGGATAAGGAACTACCACAAGCAACCGCGGTGACCACCATACTCCGCCATTGGAGACGATGTAGTCGCCGCGTAGCTACTCACCCCCTACCGCTGACCAGTACCTGATTGGAGCCACATATCCTCGCCTGAACATTGGGGGAGTCGCTCGGACCTGTTTCTCGGCCAACCATGCCTTGGGGAGTGCGGGATTCCTCGCCGTAGTTGGGCTTTGCCGCGGAGCCACGCCGTTGCGTGGATAAAAGTCATTGGTACTCCATACCGAGGTAACAAGTTCACCCTTCTATCCGTCCTTTCCTTAGTGTGGCGTAGTGCTGTTCGAATTAGAGATTAGTGCCCTGCCATGCGTGTTTGGGAAAACTCCAGCCGGGAACCACCACCGCTTTGGGTGGCGCCGCCGTGGGTGGCCGGGAGGAAGAAGGCGATGTCTCTATCGTCCATCCGGATCTGGGCGGTGTGGATTAGACGCCGCAATAACTCTTCGCACGATTCGACCTAGGCTGTTGGATTGCGAACAACGGATCCACGCGATCTGGGCATTTTAAATCCACGCCATCGATCGTGTGATTCACGGTCCCGATTAGAAAGTATTTGTATCCCTTCGGGAATAGATCGTGACCCTTGGATTAGATCGGATGGATGTAGGCAGATCCAGCCTAATAAAATCGTCGCCTTAGTTAATTGATCCGGCGGTCTGTGGGCATAGCACTTCGTGACTTAATCCGGGACCTCGATCTCTAATCTTGCGGCCGTGGGCGCTTGAACTCCCCAGCCGTGACGATTTTGCTTAAGAAACCCTAGAATTAGTTGGAATTAACCCGCGGTTCATCGCAGGAGGATTCTAAGTCTTGGAAACATTTGTGTAGTAGACCCTGAACTTTATGTTATTTGTGCGCGCAGTCCTGAAAACAGAAAATCAGATTTAATACATTTAGGAAATACTTTTTAAAGTAAAAATAATTGCAGAAACTTAAATAATTCATAGAAAATTTATTTTACCTCTTTTTAATCCATTCTAGTTCCTATAATTTTGTATTAATATTGTCTATCAATTGGTAAAACTGTTTTAACATGAAACACATATTAGAATTGATCACTCAATTAATTTTGTACCAAACACGTAAGAACTTCAGAAAATCATATCTCGAAATCCGTAACTCCGAATTTAGTGATTCTTGTTCCTACGTCTTGTTATGATGCATAATTATTATTATGTATTCAGTATTTATGTTTGGTGTGATGTTAATTTTTGTTATACCATGCTTGTTTGTACTGTTGCGAGTAGACGAGCAAGCCACATAGGATCCGGATGTTCAGTAGGTAGAAGTTGCTGACAGGAGCTCATTGAAGGCAAGTTGTGCCCTTGACCACTTTTATTAACCCAATAATGTTCTCTATAATCATTTTATCATGCATAGGCTTAATTTTGATGGGATCCAATTGTCACACCCGGTTCTGGGGGCAAACCGAATGCATAGCATATGTGGGGCAAGGATCCATTTCCACACATATATTGACGTCACAAGTGTAATATATCAAAATACAATGCAATAAAGGTGTAAAAGGGAGTAGAGTAACTTTATTACATCATCTAGAGCATTGTATCTTAACAAGTATCATCTTCAAAGTACTGCAGAATTAAATATGGGCGCTCTTCCACTAGAAGGTGACTAGCGCATCGTTAGACTCAAACTCATCAACGTCATCTACGAAGTCTTCGTCGTCACCCTCTGATCAAAATATTAGCAAGGTGAGCTCACTTATGGTCAGGGCTCAGCAAGTGGGGGAATTAATGCAAGTTAACAAGGTAGGCTATGGATAAGCGGTAAGCATTTTAGTTGGTTAATACTTTATTAGCAACACCTGTCTTACTAATAAGTGTGTATCCCAAATATCCAAATTAATCAAAGGTATAAGATTATATCAAAAGCACTTAAGTGAAATCACTTAAGCAAACCATTGGTAGATCATCAGATCTCGATTTATTTTCCATCTTTAATTCAATTATCATGTGAGGGTCTAGGTTGCTCTTAACCGTGAGCATGACTGACATATCAGTTTTACACTCTGCAGAGGGTACAACTTTACCCACAAGCCATGTATCCCATCTAGCCTGGGTTGATCGGACCCGTAAACACTGCCGAGGTCAATGGCTAGGGATCCATTATGAGGCTTTCACAAAATATCCTTAGTACAAAGCCACCCGCTAAGGTTTCCATGTCAGTATTGATGGCCCTCTGAATTAGATAACTTAGCCAGGACTACCACCCCATGTTAACA
The DNA here is from genome assembly GCA_029449295.1 of Zea luxurians. Taxonomy (NCBI): domain Eukaryota; kingdom Viridiplantae; phylum Streptophyta; class Magnoliopsida; order Poales; family Poaceae; genus Zea; species Zea luxurians. Next base: position 21,825 of record JAOPSE010003087.1, on the reverse strand, counting down.
TGAGCTGCCACCAAACCACTGCCGCCCCTTCTTGCCCATCTTTTAGGTAGGTTGCTAAGCACTAAGTCTATAGAGATAATTACCAAAGCCAGAGCAATGATAGCACTCGTGGTTGCACCCATTATCCTGGTTGGTCACTCCATTTCCATTTAACACAAAATGTCCTTGTTTAACCATCGGGTTAAGAACATAATAAAACTTCATTTCCAGAACATAGTATCATTAAAAGAGTAACATATTTCATCAAGTTGAGCAATAGGAAAAATTGCTAAGCAAAGCATTAATAACAGGGTAATTCAAGGAATAGGGTTAGTAATTCTAGGAATCCTTATTTAGACAAATCCCATCAAATTATGCAATATATCCAAAAAGTAAACATTATTATATGCATTATTTGGTACAAATATAATATGCAGAGGGAGAATCCACTTGCCTTGCACGAAAGTGTCCTGTGGGTCGTCCTTGAACGAGTTTGGTTCGTCTACCTCACAGTCAACTTCTAGCAATGATTTGCGTATCGTACATACAAAAGAATATGTATGCCAAATAAATAAACATACACCATTACATGGGTAATCATTCACCATTACATACACATTCATACATCACACAATTATACTCATAAATACGTCTTAAAGCGTAAATACTTATTAATCCACTATGACTACTACTTTGAGTTATTATTGGTGGAAATATGAGTAAGTGACTATGACACTAGTTTTATCTAGTATAATATATATAAACATGTATTAACAATCTTTATGGAAAATAATTTCTTTATTACTAATAATAACTTTTGGGTTTTCTCCTTTTCTTTCTAAATAGAAATTATACGTATAGCTAAAAATGTTTATTTATAAATCTCCTAACATTAATATTCTAATTAATATAAATTACTAATTTTGGACTTTAGTGACCTATTTATGATTATTATTATATAAATAGATATTTTACCAATTCTAAGTAATTAAGTGCTATACTTATGAATACATTTATCATAACTAGTAAAATCTATATTTTCATTTGACCAAAAATACGTGGCCTAGTATTTCTTCTACTTTCTTATATCAATAAAATATACTTAAACCAATACTAACAATATCGTTCCATGCGCTAAAGCGAAATTAATCGTAAACGTTTCTAGTATGAAAATCACCAAGTTAGTGAATAGTGACATTATTCATTTTTGAAATATAAAATAATACACCTGTCCAAAATATTGTTGCGGGGCTTGTCTACGATTACACGTACATCGGGTCTCTTTTCGATAATTTCTAAACTGAAATCTCGAAATTAATTTAATTTACAAAACTAGGGACTAAAATGCAAAATGTGCTTCTTCTACCTTGAGCTAGAGCTCAAGCGTGGGAATGAAGATCGACGGGGAGGGGATTGGGCGAGCAGGGCGCGGACGGTCCGGCGGCTTGGGCGCGCCAGGCAGACGGTGCAAGCGGACAGTCCGGTGAGGCACGGGTAGAGCTCCGGCGAACGGTGCAAGCGCCGTCGACGGCGAGCTTGGGAGTGAGGAGAGCGTGAGAGAGAGGGAGATCAGGGAGGGAGAGATGGAGAGCTCGGCTTTTATAGAGAGGGGAGGAGAGGGAGAGACGCCGGAGAAGAACGACCGGCCGTCAATGGCCATTATCGGCCATTAACGCCATTGAGGGAGAGAGGGTCGTGGGGGAGGGAGAGGAGAAGTCGGGCGTCGGTTTCCGGTGGAGGGGAGGCAGACAGGCACGGGCGGGGTCGGGCGCGGTCGACCGGCGTGGGCGCGAGCGCTCCTGGCGGCGGTGGCGGTGGCTGGGAAGGAGAGGAGAGGAGGGAGAGAGATGGAGGCCCAGGTGGGTCCCACGTGTAAGAGAGGGGGAGGGGGATGGGGCGCGGCTGGTTGGTAACCCTAGTGGGCCTCGGCTGGGCCAAATTTGGCCTAGCCGAGTGATTAGGTTTTTTTTCCTTTTCCTTTTCTTTTCTTTTCTATTTTAAAATATAAATAAATATATTTTTAAATAATTCTAAAAATCATAATAATTATTCCAAAATTATTTATAACTAAAATATTTATTTTTGGACCAATATTTCTATACTAATTAATTGGATTTTCAATATAAAAGAAATTTTACTAAACATCCATAATCAATTATGAGCAAACAAAATTATTCTAAATGCAAATAAAAATCAAACACTTGAAAGAAAATTCATTACCATATTTACCATTAATAATCTAAATGCATTATTTTTAGTTGATGGTTTTGTAGTATTACAAACCTACCCCCTTAAAAGAATCGCGTCCTCGAGATTAATGAACTTCTGAGAAATAACTGGGGAATTCTGCTCTGAGTTCATCTTCTCTTTCCCAAGTGGAATCATCTTCCCAATGATGATTCCACTTAACTTTACACATGTTGATAACTTTACTCCGTATAATTCCGCGAGATGTTTCCAAAATTTTGATGGGGTACTCCGAATAAGTCAAATCCTCCTTAACATTGAGTTCTTCCATGGTTAATTGTTCTTCCGGTGCTCTTAAGCATTTCTTAAGTTGTGACACATGAAATACGTCATGCACATCCGACAAACTATCGGGTAGCTCTAACTGGTACGCTACTTCACCTTTTCTTTCCAAAATCTTGAACGGACCAATGTAGCAAGGAGATAGTTTACCCTTAACCTTAAATCTTTTCATGCCTCTCATCTGTGAAACTTTAAGGTATATGAAGTCTCCTACTTCAAATATCAACTCTCTTCTTCAATTATTAGCATAACTTTTCTGTCTCGATTTGTTGTTTTCAAATTCTCTCTTATAATTTGTACTTGCTTTTCTGCTTCTTGGAGAATTTCTGGGCCAAATACTTGACTTTCTCTAGTCTGATTCCAATGAAGCGTTCTACACTTTCGTCCATAAAGTTCTTCAAATGGTGCCATTTTTACTTGCCTGGTAACTATTGTTGTACGAGAATTCTACATAAGGCAAACTTTTATCCCAGCTTCTATCATGCTTTAGAGTGCAAGCTCTTAGCATATCTTCCAACACTTGGTTTGTTCTGTCAGTTTGCCCATCCGTTTTGCGGATGATAATCTGAACTAAAGTTTAGCTTGGTATCCATGGACTCATGTAGTCTTTTCCAAAAGCGCGAGGTAAATTGGGTTCCTCGATCTGATACGATTTTCTTTGGTACTCCATGCAGACAAACAATTATTGACATGTACAACACTGCTAACTAGGCTCCTGAGTAAGTTGTCTTCATAGGCATCCCGAGTATGGGGTAGTCCAACTATGAAATCCATACTGATTTCTTCCCATTTCCATTCCGGTACCTTGAGAGGTTGTAGCAATCCTGCTGGTCTTTGGTGTTCGGCTTTAACTTGTTGACACACGTCACATAGTGCAACATGAGTAGCCACATCTCTTTTCAAACCGTACCACCAATACTTTTCTTTTAGGTCCTGGTACATCTTAGTACTTCCACGGTGAATAGAATAAGTTGAATCATGGGTTCTCTTAAAATAAGTTAGCATAGGTGCTCGATTTCGGGTACACAGATTCTCTTTTTAAACCATATTGTGCCATGTTCGTCTTCTGTGAAATCTGGGACTTTGCCCAAACTAATTGTCCCTTAATTTCCTTGATTTTCTCATCAGATTCCTGTCCTTTACGAATCTCTTCTTCCAAAGTAGATTCAACTTCCATAACTATTGCTTCCATATTATTGAGCATACCAAGGTTGAGTTGTTCCATTTCCCAACACAATTCCTGTGACATCAAATGAGTAGTGATGCTGTTCACTTGACCTTTACGGCTCAAAGCATCAGCCACTACATTTGCTTTTCCTAAGTGATATTGTATTTCCAAATCATAGTCTTTAATTAACTCAAGCCATCTTGTGTCTTGGTTGAGTTCTTTCTACGTAAAGATGTATTTCAAGCTTTTGTGATCTGTGAAGATTTTACACTTGTTTCCAATCATGTAGTGCCTCCAAGTCTTCAAAGCGTGCACTACGATAGCTAAGTCCAAATCATGTGTAGGATAATTCTTTTCATGCTTCCGTAACTGCCTTACAGCATAGACAATCACTTTTCCTTCTTGCATTAACACACATCCAAGTCCTAGATGCGATGCATCACAATACACATCAAATCCTTTATGAATATCAGGCATAATTAACACTGGTGCAGTGGTTAGCCTTTACTTTAATTCCTCGAAACATTTCTGACATGCTTCATCCCACTTAAACTCTTTAACTTTCTCCAACAGTGAAGTAAGGGGTTTCACTATTTTGGAAAAGCCTTCGATAAATCTTCTATAGTATCCTGCTAATCCAAGAAAACTCCTGATCTTGGACACATCTGTGGGTTGTTTCCAATTTAGTATTTCACTTATTTTACTGGGGTCTACCTTGATTCCTCCATCGATGATAATATGACCTAGGAAAGCAACTTCTTTCTGCCAAAAATCACACTTTGAAAATTTCGCATACAACTGATTGTCGCGAAGTTTCTGTAGAACTAATCTCAGATGATCTTCATGTGCTTCTTCATTCTGAGAGTATACTAGTATGTCATCGATGAATACCACCACAAACTAGTCAAGGTATTCCATGAATACTTTATTCAACAAGTTCGTAAAGTAAGGTGGTGTTTAGTCAGTCCAAAAGACATGACTAAAACTCATATAGTCCATATCTTGTGGTGAAAGCTATTTTAGGTATATCTTTAGTTCGAATCTTCAACTGATGATAGCCTGATCTTAGATCTATCTTTGAGAATACTTTAGCTCTTCTCATCTGATCAAACATCTTCAATCTGAGGTAACGAGTACTTGTTCTAAATCGTTACTTCGTTCAAGCTTCTATAGTCGACACAGATTCTTCTTGAACCATCTTTCTTGTTCACAAATAGAACTGGGCTCCCCATGGTGATGAACTGGGGCGAATAAAACCTTTTTCTAGTAATTCTTCTATTTGTTTCTTCAGTTCAATTAAATCTTTGACATCCATTCAGTAAGCTCTTTTTGAAATTGGTGCGGTTCCAGGTAATAGTTCAATAGAAAACTCTATACCATGATCAGGTGGCATGCCTGGTAATTCTTCTAGAAATACGTCTGGGTATTCACACACTATTCTGATGTGCTCCAAAGATTTCTCTTCCAACTGATTTACCATGGTCTCTGCTATTGCTGGCATACTGACATTGACTTCAATTCTTTCTCCTTGCGGACTGGTTAATGTAACCATTCTCTTGGCACAAGATATTAATCCATCATACTTGTTCAAGTAGTCTATTCCGAGTATCACATCTATTCCACCTGACTCCAAAATTATCAGTTCTACTAGAAAGCTTAGGCCTCTAATTTCAATCTTAGTCTGAGGACATGAGTGAGTGGCTCTAAGTTCACCTCCAGGTCATCAAATTAATAGTTTCTTCTTCAAGGGATAGTTTGGTATAATATGTTTTTCCACAAATGACTTTGTTATGAAGGAGTGAGATGCTCCAGAATCAAATAAAACTGATGCATGTATGGAGTTAATAAGAAACATACCATACACTACGTCGGCATCCTCAGGAACTGATTCCGCTATCACATGATTGACTCTTCATCTAGTCTGGTTCTACAGAGTCTTGTTCTATGCAGATCCACGAGCAGGTGTGTTCTGGTCAGTCCTCTGGTTGCTGTTCTTATGGGGTGTCTATTGATTATGCCTTGGGCAGTTGTTGGCATAGTGGCCAAGTTTGCCACACTTGAAACAACCATTGGGTTGAACTGGGGTAGTTGCATTGTTGTTCAGGGCTGGTGTGTTCACGACGCTTCCTTTACGATTCTGTTGTTGGACACTAGACCTTTGACCGGTCTGAGGGCTACTTCTCTCTACTGGTTCTGGTATTGATTGTTCCTCTGACCTTGTTGTCCAGAGCGTTGTGCTTGATAGTTGTTGTTTCCACTCTGATTTCTAGAGCGGAACTGAGAACCTTGGGAGTTGTTTTGCGGGGTATTTCTGCTGGTCTGCCCTTGGTACTTCCTCTTGTGATCTGACAACACTTTCCTTTTGCTTTCAAGGCTAATTGCCTTGTTCAGCAAAGTCTGGAAGTTGGGAAAGCTGTGGCTCTGTAATTGGTAGTTCAAGGGTCCAATCAAGCCTTCCAAGAAACGTTCTTGGCGCTTCTCGTTAGTGTCCACTTCCTCTGGGGCGTAACGTGAAAGCTGGGTGAAGCGATCATGGTACCCACTAACGGACATGTTCCCTTGTGTGAGGGAAAGGAACTCCTTCTTCTTGAGCTTCATTATTCCCGAGGGAATATGATGAGCATGGAAGTTCACTTGGAACTCCTACCAGGTTATGGCATCAGCATTGGCGTGTGCCGCGGTGAAGGCATCCCAACAATCGGACGTGGCTCCTTCGAGTCTTCCTGAAGCGTACAAGACCTTCTCTCGATCATTGCAATGGGTGATGTCTAACTTCTTTCCAATGACCTTAAGCCAGTCATCGGCATCCAAAGGGTCTACTGCATGAGAGAAAGCAGGCGGGTGATGACTCATGAAGTCCCGATGCTTATCTCTAGCTTGGGGTGCATGTTGCTGTTGTTGTTGGTACTGCTAGTTTTGTTGATTCTGTTGAATCTGCTGTACCGAAGCTGTGAGTCCTTGCAGAACTTGCATCTGCGCTGCGATGAATTGATCCATAGTGGGGTTGGGTGGTGGTGGTGGCAACTGCTGACCACGCTGATTCTGGTGATTATTGGAACCTGATCGAGTGTTCACCATCTGGTTGGTTAGAAAGTGCAATCCCGGGGTAAGTGAGGAGTAGAAAAGATTCTAGGGGGAATGGCTTATTATTAATGTTATATTAATTTTTATGCTCTTATGGCCATCATTCCATAAGACCATTGCACTCAAGCAAAAATCCAAATCAAACATTTCAAACAACACCATCACATGGTCGTTATTATTAATAGTGTAACAATATAAAGGTGTCCTTTGTCTAACGTGAACATTAACTTATTACAACATAAATGAAAATCTAAAGCAGCCTCCTGATGGATCCTAGTTCTCCATAGCAGATCCTCTTGCGGGGAGGGGATAACGCCATGGCAGGGACTTGAACTTTAGGGGGATTCCTTCCATCAAGCTGAGCTTCTAGGCTATGATCCTTGCATGTGCATCCTCTAGCTCCAAGTACCCTAGAGAGGTCTAGGGTAGCACTATCCAGGTTGGTGTTAAGACCTGCTACCACACCATCTAAGGTGTCGAGGCGATCTTCTCTAGCTCAACCTAGAACAATGCTAGTCTGGCTTTCTCCACGAATACGCAGAGGAAGATGCCTGTACTTCGTGTTGTGCAACTGCTGCTGGTAGGTGTGGCTGAGAGACCACAGAGTTCGCCTAGCAGCATCGCTGACCGAAGCAGCGTAGGTGGATAGCGGCATCAGAGACTCATGTGCTGATAGAGTCCTGAACCCTCTATCACCTGTATCCATCACCCTGACATGAATGCGAGTGATGTAGTAGCAAGCCCGAGGAGGCTCATACACTCTCCTTGTCTCATACAGGGGTCGGACGTAGGTTCCCAACGCATGCAGAACATCCTGCAGTAGGTTAGGGAAGTGCCCCGTCTCGAACATTGAAGTATAATGTTCAGTGACAGGCCATAACCCCAAGTTGTGCTCCTGCTATTCATCATTGGCTTCCTCGTTGATGTTCTCCTCCTCATCATCTTCTTCTTCTTCGTCTTCATCATCATCACCAGAGTCGTTCGGGTCGTTGCCACCGGGAGCAGGGGCTTGGACTGCTGGTGCTGGCGGTGCTGAAGGTGACGATCCAGCTACGAATGCTAGTGATTCTGCCAATGGGGTGGGCGTAGGCAAACTCCTCCGAGCTGTCCTCTAGAATGACTCCATTCTCCACACGAATGCGAGGAGATCCACAGGGATTTCCTCTACTACCACTAGGTAGACAGGAACTTGCCGTCGCAGAGGGATGTAGTTGGTGTTGATAGTGGTTTGGATAGTACGAAACCATCTATAAGAGAAAATGTCAACTTAGTTGATGTTTAAAGAGGTAAGGTTAATAATATAATTTTGTAAGAACAAAATTAGCATGTTTTGAACAGACTAGGCTTTCCATTTCTACTAATCTAACGACCTAGAGTCAGCAAAGCTTTGATACCACTTATGTCACACCCGGTTCTGGGGGCAAAACCGAATGCATAGCATATGTGGGTCAGGATCCATTTTCCACACATATGTTGACGTCACAAGTGTAATATATCAAAAGACAACACAATAAAGGCGTAAAAGGGAGTAGAGTAACTTTATTACATCATCTAGAGCATTGTATCTTAACAAGTACGACGGAATTAAATATGGGCACTCTTCCACAAGAAGGTGACTGGCGCATCGTTAGACTCAAAACTCATCAACGTCATCTGCGAAGTCTTCGTCATCACCCTCTGATCAAAATATTAGCAAGGGTGAGCTCACTTATGGTCTGGGCTCAGCAAGTGAGGGAAAATTAATGCAAGTTAACAAGGTAGGCTATGGATAAGCGGTAAGCATTTTAGTTGGTCAATACTTTATTAGCATCACCTGTCTTACTAATAAGGGTGTATCCCAAATATCCGAATTAATCAAAGGTATAAGATTATATCAAAAGCACTTAAGTGAAATCACTTAAGCAAACCATTGGTAGATCATCAGATCTCGATTTATTTTCCATCTTTAAGTTCAATTATCATGTGAGGGTCTAGGTTGCTCTTAACCATGAGCACGACTGACATATCAGTTTTACACTCTGCAGAGGTGGTACAACTTTACCCACAAGCCATGTATCCCATCTAGCCTGGGTTGATAGGACCCATAAACACTGCCAAGGTGAATGGCTAGGGATCCATTATGAGGCTTTCACAAAATATCCTTAGTACAAAACCACCCACTAAGGTTTCACGTCAGTATTGATGGCCCTTTGGGTGAGGTAACTTAGCCATGACTACCACCCCATGTTAACATGAGCTGCCACCAAACCACTGCCGCCCCCTCTTGCCCATCTTTCAAGTAGGGTTGCTAAGCACTAAGTCTATAGAGCTAATTACCAAAGCCAGAGCCATGATAACACTCGTGGTTGCACTGTTATCCTGGGTGGTCACTCCATGTTTTATTTAACACAAAATGTTCTTGTTTAACCAACGGATTAACAACATAATAAAACTTCATTTCCGGAACATAGTATCATTAAAAGAGTAACATCCTATCCATCAAGTTGAGCAATAGCAAAAATTGCTAAGCAAAGCATTAATCCCTGGGTAATTCAAGGAATAGGGTTGGTAATTCAAGGAAATCTTTTTTTAGGCAAATCCCATCAAATTATGCAATATATCCAAAAAGTAAATATTATTATGCATTATTTGGGCACAAATAGAATATGCAGAGGGAGAATCCATTGCCTTGCACGAAAGTGTCATGTGGGTCGTCCTCGAATGAGTTTGGTTCGTCTACCTCACAGTCAACTTTGAGCATCGATTTGCGTATCGTACATACAAAATAATACGTATGCCAAATAAATAAACATACACCGTTACATGGGTAATCTTTCACCATTACATACACATTCATACATCACACAATTATACTCATAAATATGTCTTAAAGCGTAAATACTTATTAATCCACTATGACTACTACTTTGAGTTATTATTGGTGGAAATATGAGTAAGTGAATGACACTAGTTTTATCTAGTATAATATATATAAAAATGTATTAACAAACTTTATGGAATTATTTTCTTTATTACTAATAATAGACTTTTGGGTTTTATCCTTTTCTTTCTAAATAGAAATTATATGTATAGCTAAAAATGTTTATTTATAAATCTTCTAACATTAATATTCTAAGAATTAATGTAAATTACTAATTTTGGACTTTAGTAACCTATTCATGATTATTATGACATAAATAGATATTTTACTAATTCTAAGTAATTAAGTGTTATACTTATGAATACATTTATCATGACTAGTAAATCTATATTTTCATCTGACCGAAAATATGTGGCCTAGTATTTCTTGTACTTCTTATATCAATAAAATTATACTTAAACCAATACTAACAAATATCGTTCCATGCGCTAAAGCGAAATTAATCGTAAACATTTCTAGTATGAAAATCACCAAGTTAGTGAATAGTGACATTATTCATTTTTGAAATACAAAATAATACATCTATCCAAAATATTGTTGCGGGGCTTGTCTATGATTACACGCATACATCGGGGTCTCTTTTCGATAATTTCTAAACTGCAAGTCTCGAAATTAATTTAATTTACAAAACTAGGGACTAAAATGCAAAATGTGCTTCTTGTACCTTGAACTAGAGCTCATGCGTGGGAATGGAGATCGACGGAGGAGGGGATTGGGCGAGCTGGGCGCGGACGGTCCGACGGCTTGGGCGTGGCCGGGCGGACGGTCCGGCGAGGCATGGGCGGAGCTCCAGCGAACGGCGAATGGTGCGGGCGCGCGGTCGACGGCGAGCTCGGGAGTGAGGAGAGCGTGAGAGAGAGGGAGCTCGGAGGAGAGAGGGAGAGCTCGGGCTTTTATAGAGAGGGGAGGAGAGGGAGAGACGTCGGGTTGGAACGGCCAACCGTCAATGGCCATTTAATGGCCATTAACTCCATTGAGGGAGAGAGGGTCGTGGGGGAGGGAGATGAGACGTCGGACGTCGGTTTCCGGTGCAGGGGAGGCAGACGGGCGCGGGCGCGCACTCCTGGCGGTGGCGGTGGCTGGGAAGGAGAGGAGAGGAGGGAGAGAGGGGATGCCTGGGTGGGTCCCACGTGTAAGAGAGAGAGAGAGAGGAGGGGATGGGGCGCGGCTGGCTGGTAACCCTAGTGGGCTTCGGCTGGGCCGAATTCGGCGTGGCCGAGTGATTAGGTTTTTTTTCTTTTCTTGTCTTTTCTATTTTAAAATATAAATAAATATATTTTTAAATAATTCTAAAAATCATAATAATTATTCCAAAATTATTTATAACTAAAATATTTATTTTTGGACCAATATTTCTATACTAATTAATCGAATTTTCAATATAAAAGAAATTCTACTAAACATCCATAAATCAATTATGAGCAAACAAAATTATTCTAAATGCAAATAAAAATAAAACACTTGAAAGAAAATTCATTACCATATTTACCATTAATAATCTAAATGCATTATTTTTAGTTTGATGGTTTTGTAGTGTTACACTAATAGGCCACCCCTAGTCTGGTTATCTTTTCACCTTGTTTACCCCTGAACTTTTGGGTAGTCTTTGCTATTGCTATATGTGGTTTTGGGTGTTGAGATAACAATTACACATGATCATTCTTTATTACTATTCTATTTTTGTTCATGATAAGGCAACTATGTTAATTGGAACATCGAGCTTAACTTGAGAAACACGTGCCACCACAAGGGTGGAATGAGACGTCCTTTACTGACTAACTAGGAAAGCTAGTGGAGGACTACCTTACCCGAAGGGGCAAGGGCAGTAGGGGAGTAGGCGTGTAGGGAGGTTCTCAGGTTGATTTTGCTACGATGGCGGTCAGACGGGGGATTCCTGCATTGCTCTTCCTAGAAATTGTAGCGGTTTTCTGAAGCTAGTGGAACTTTGTAAAGGCCTCGTAGTGGATCCCTAGCCATTCACCTCGGTAGTGTCTAAGGGTCTAGCTAACCTTGGCTAGACGGGATGCACGACGTGTGGGTACAGGGTACAACCTCTGCATCGTGTAAAACTGGTATACTAGCCATGCTCACCGTCATGAGCACCTCAAGACTCTTGCATGATTAATTTATGGAATTAAATTCAATTTGTCATTTGCATGGCATGAGATTTATTATTAATTTTGGTCTACTATTACTCTGGTTTAGTAACTACTTACATTAAGTAACTGCTAAAAACTTGACCAACTTATTAAAAGGAATGCTCAACTTTAACCCTTATTTATTGATCAGCCTTACACTTCACATGAACTCCCACCTTTGGCAAGTTCATGTACATTATTCCCCACAACTTGTTGAGCTATGATCTTTTGTGAGCTCACCCTTGTGATATATAACCCCCCCATAGGAGAAGAATAGGTGGTCTAGGAGGAGCCGTACAATGAGGAGTACGAGTTGATGTAGGTGGCGTCTCCCAGTCAGCTTTGTGGCACCAAGGAATAATACTTAGTTCACTTTATTATTATCATGTATTTTTGTAAGACTTCCGCTATGTAGTAATGACATTTATGATATTTGTGACATTTTATCTCTATACACTTTGTCATTATATGTGATGTTCTTCTTTGGCGCACATAAAGACACACCCCGGCTTTATTCCTTAAATTCGGGTGTGACATTCTTACATCATGTTTCTTAATAGTAGTAGTAGCCCTTATGGCATATATAAATAGCCACCTAGCTACCATCTATTTCGTAAGGTTTCACATCCTAGGTCTATCCTTATCGTCCTAAAGATCTATCCAACATTGGTTTATATGTAAGTTTTACTTATGAAAAGGTTGGTAACCATGTGTTATTAACTTCTCTGAAGTGGTAATCCCTCTGATACCAGCTGTGGCTAAACTGTCCAGATTATTCCAGCTTAAGTGCCCAAATCTTGCATTAGACCCAATGACACACTTAAATCGGAATAAACTGTCAGTCCGTCGGATCTAGTCCGATAAAACTACTTAACAAGGATCGAATACCACTTACTCACTCGAAAGTGAGGCACAAAGAAATAAAATAAAGCATAATACCATAAATTTAAGAAGTATAAATATTGATTACCTTATCAGAGTTTCAAAAGCAGTAACCATAGTATTTAATACAGCGGAAAATAACTAACAAAGATAACCGAGTAACATGGTGAAGCCTAACCATGCTACTCTTCCTGGTTCTCTCCTGCAGAGGCAGCAACCCACTTGACCGTCCACCCCGGTGGAAGGGAGGAAGGCCAAGTCACACATCAACAATTTCATCCAAGGAAGTACCTATAAAATTATGCCACAAGCAAGGCTGAGTATACTAATACTCAGCTAGACTTACCCGGTCTGAGGAGTCTACTCCTCTACCTCTAGACCATGAAGATGTTTGGCTGAGGGTTTGGTTTGCCAAAAGCACTAGCTAAGTCTAAAACAAGTTTAGCTTTTCCAATTCTAGAATAATACTTTTAGACTAGATGAGCACTTAACTATCCATACATGGTATCAAACATTATATCAATCAACATGTGTTGACAAGTAACCTCATTTCCACTTATTACTCAATGCAGTACAATTGATCAAGCGGTCTCATTAGCTATGAGAAGCAGGCGATTCGAATTGAGTTTTTAACCTTGCAAGGTAAACCTAAACACACGACATGTCAGGGCACTCTGTTCCCACACACAACTGTCCCCATCGATTCCCCATCAATAGAGCAAGACCCACGGCCTTGGCATACAATGCTCCACTGACGCCGACCACCGCCGTGCAGTGACCGCACTTGTACCCACCATAATCTGACATGGGAGACTCCGTCTTAGGACCAGTGAGGGATAAAGTATGCAGGCAGGTTCACTCAGATACTAAGCTTACCGATTACCATATTGGGATAACTCCTTCGAAGACAATGGTTAAGACTTAACCAAGTAAATCGTGACTTAGTTGTACAAATGAGTAAATAAAGAAATATGTAAGGAATGTAAAGGAGTTAAAACATGATAACTCATCTCGGGTATATCAGAACCACATTTATCCTCTTTCGTATAATCAATTTACAATTGTACCTTTTGCTCCATAAAGTGAGTTAGAACAGAGGTGCTCTAGAGAAAAGATAACACACAACAATTGTCCAGCCCTTCCAAAAGGTACTTTATGCAGGGCACTATTCATCTATTTATAGGGAGTCATACATCTTCATATGAAATTACATTTATACTCACAAGAGTTACACATTGTTGGGGGCCTTCGGCTTCCGAAGGTCCTCAAAAATATGATTTAACAGTGTTTCTGGAGTATAATGTGAACAGGTATCTTCGGACTCGAATCAGCACCACAGTGGGAGAAGAATACGAAGGTTGATACAGCGCCGAAGCTGTGAGCAGGAAAGCTTCGGCATGATAACAGAAAAGGAAACCGACTTAAAGATGAAAATGCTATTTAGGCCTCGGTGGATTACTATAGAATCACTACCAAATGTAAAGGGCATGGATGTAATTTTACATGGGCTGTGTCCCGTGCTTATAAATAGGTGAACAGTGCCCCCGTACTGTTCACGTTGACTTGGTATTTTACTTTTGCGTCACGCTTGTACTTACATCTTCCTTCAAGCCGAAGGTACATTTGTTATTGAATATCATTTCTATTTTTCCATAATAATAAAAAAAAAATGAGTTGATGATTATACATAATTGTTTACGTTTCTTTATATTTTATATGATTCTTTCTTCATTATTATATGTTGTGTTGATGAAGGTATGTCCTTCATAACCTTCGTCCGATAATCATTATATCCCAAGGGAAATAATGCTTCAAAGGATGAAGGACTTTATCACTTAGCATTTTTTGTGTTGCCTTGTTCTTAACTCATAGCATTTGAGAACAAGTCCCCAACATTGGCGCCCCACCTCCGGTGAACTCACTTCCACTCTGAGTTTTGAACATCTTCGGCAACCATAAACCTTCGCTATGGCGCCGAAGAAAGCTTCAGCAACTGGGGCTGCAGTTCTGCAACCGCTGGACCCCAATCAGGAGACTCTCTCTCTTCGGGAGGCCCGAAGCCAGAAGAGGAAGGCTGTCAGCCCGACACCGCAAGAGGATGAGCTAGACCAAGAAATCAGAGACATGGAGGTGCTTCATCAGCAGGTGCAGAGGAAGAAGGAAAAGATGGCCAGGCTAGCAGAACTGCAAAGGCAGATAGACGAAGCCTCTGAAGAAGTTCGTCATCTTACTCAGGATGAGCAGAACCGAAGGCCTCAGCACAAGGATCTTCATCAGGAGGGTTTCTTCAATGAAGATGACTGGTATGAGAATTTCCACCATGGAAATTTTGCTTTTGATGATGCTTCTCTCTGTCCGCTGAGCTGCAGGCTACACCTTGGCCTTCATCCTACAAGCCGCCCCAGCTTCCCATGTTCGACGGCCATTCAGACCCGAAGCAGTTTTTGATGAGCTACGAAGCAACAGTATCTTCGTATGGTGGCAATACTGCAGTCATGGCAAAATCTTTTGTTATGGCTGTCAGGAGTGTTGCTCAAACCTGGTATTCCTCCCTTCGACCAGGAACGATCACTTCATGGCAAAAGCTGAAGGACATGTTGTTAACCAGCTTCCAGGGGGTTCAGACGAAGCCGGTCACTGCTCAAGCTCTATTCCAGTGCACCCAGGATCACGAAGAATACCTTCAGGCGTATGTCCGGAGGTTCTTACGATTGAGGGCACAGGCGCCAATAGTGCCCAACGAAATTGTAATTGAGGCCATGATCAAGGGACTTCGGCCGGACCTTCAGCTCAGTACTTTGCTAGGAAACCTCCTCAAACTTTGGAGAAGCTGCTCCAGAAGATGGACGAGTATATTCGGGCCGACAATGATTTTCGTCAAAGAAGGGAGGAAGCTTTCAGGTTTTCCGAAATGACCAGGGGCTTCGGAGGAAGATTTTATCCGAGGCACGTCAGGTCAATTCACAACTCTACTCAAAATGATGATAAGGGAGTCAGCAGCAAAGGCCACAATGCTCCTCACAAGCTTCGGGGCAATAGCAAAGCTTCTTCCGGCCGCCAGCTCCAAGAGGCAGAGGCGCCAGGGGCTTCGGCGGAAGATTTGGAGATCAACCAAGGAGAACATTTTGCTTGTTCTGTGGTGAAAACAAGGGCCATACCACCAGGATGTGCCATGTTACCATCCAGAAGCAAAAGGAGATAGCCGAAGCTGCAGCACAACAGGGTCAGCTGAAGCAGATTATGCACACTGCTTCGTATCATTCGCCTTACATCCCAGAATATGTAGGCAATCACCCTGCATTTTCTGTTGCTTCGGCGAGTCAACCTCAAGCTTCCTGGCAACAGCCTCTGCCTCCACCACCGCTGCAACAAGGCCAGCAGCCAGAAGGGGGCAAATATGTTCAACAGCAAAGGGACTTCAGAGAACAGTCCGAAGCTCGCATAGTCAATAGCACTGTGCCAGAGTCGAAGCACATTTATTGACAAATATCCTACTTTGATAGTAGTCTTTTCCATTCAGTTTTATTTTCTGTGTAATAAAGGACAATTTTTAAATCTCATGTAATAGTTTCGTTGATTGCCACAAGGAAAGTATATCTTCTTCACAGGCTTAAGTTGTTGAAGCTTAAAGATTTGCGATAGCAAGGAGGATCTTCGAATTATCAAAAATTTATTAAAAGGCACGACATGAATTCTTCGAAGCATCAAAAAGTCGTTCTAAGGAACGCAGAGTAAGTTTGCTGAAGTTACAAAAAGCCGTTCCAAAGGGAGCGCAGTGTAAGTTTTCTGCTCAGAAGTCGTTCCAAAGGGAATGCAGAGCTTACAGCGAAAAATAACGCTGATACCGCCTAAGTAAAAGGCGAAGCGCGAAAAGTCAACGCGAATACCGCCGAAAGTAAAAGGCGAAGAAGCTCCTAAGGGAGGCTTACAGCGAAAAATAAACGCTGATTCCGCTGAAGTAAAAGGCGAAGAAGCTCCTAAGGGAGGCTTACAGCGAAAAGTCAACGCTGATTTAAAAAGATTATGTGTTTTATTGCAGGGATGTGAGTGTATCTTCGGAATAAATACCATTTTACATAACATAACATCATCACATCATTTCGCATAGCATAAGCATCATACATCATGTTGCATATGGCACAAGAAGGGGGCACAATATCGATCTTCGGAAAAATGCTTTGAAAAAGGGAAAATTATGCAAAGTCACAAGGAGATACAATATTGATCTTCAGAGTGTAGCTTCGGAAAATATTTTCACGAAGCTTGGAAATTCTTCATCAGAGCACTATGGATATCGTTGTGATGAATGAAAATTCTTCTTCACGAAGCATGAAAAGAAGGGAAGGTGTTTTTTCGTCAGACTCAAAAATGGTATGTATGTAAAATTTCATGCATCGTAAAGAATTGAACCATAAAAAACAAGTACATTACATTCAGGGTTACAAGATATTACACATATTACATTTCAGATGTTTTTACAATAGTACCTAGTCTTCCCTAAGTACTACTTCCGCAGCTTCATTCAGGAGTTGATTGACAACTTGATCCATGATAGCTTCGGCCATCTTTTTGATTTCATCGTCATCCTTCGGGTGAGGGCCCGGAGGCGTTTTAGCAGGATCTGAGGGAGGACAGGATACGGCTACATTGCTATTACAATTGGCGAACGAAGTTTGAAATAAAAAATTACAACACAATAAAAACCATTAGTTAATACCTATTTGCCCTTCGGGCTCTGCACTTTTCTCAGCAGCCTCGGCCACTTTTCTAGCATCATGAATGCCTTTTCGCTTTTTTGGATAATTTCTCGGGCCATTTCTCGGCCACCATTATCCCAGATATCGGTGAAAAATTTTCCACCAACTATGCTAGCTTCAGCCGAAGGGTCTTTAGCGTCTTCGAAGGACAAGGCAGTTTCGGATTGTGCTAAAATTTTTACATGTTCGCAGCCTTTCCTTTCTAAAATGGTGGCAATCCCCTGGCACCCGAAAAAGCGCATATGTCTCCATGACTATTTAAAATTTCTTCAAAGGCCTCAGCTTCGTGATTAATCCATTCAATGGGACCTTCGGGGTTGCCTCTCGTAAAGTTTTCTTCACTCGAAAATGCGCCAACGCTGGCGAAGCTAGCTTTCATTTTCTTAACACACTCCATAAATTTGTCATAGCATCTTTTCTTGGACGAACGAAGCTCTTCGACAGTTCCTTCTAAATGATTTGCCCATTGGTCGCTAAGTTCTCGCTTCGTTTCTTCAAGTATGCGTTCTTCTTTAGCCCGGGCTAATTGCTTCCGAAGATCGTCAATCTCGTGCTTTTGAGCTGCAACTTGTGCTTTAGACGCAGCTTCGTTCTCCTTTATTTTATCCACCAATGTAACTAGAATTGTGTCCTTTTCCAAGGCTTTGTTCCTTAGTTTGATAACCTCTGTTCGAAGGTTGTTGAAAGCAATTTCATAGCTCTCGTCTTCGGCATTCTTTTGCGCTCTCAGCGCATTGCTAAGTATTAAACCCTATATGAAAAAGAGTTAGTATAAGAATAAAACAATAGATTTTAAATCATAAAGTTTCCAAATGCGCAGATCTCGTACCTTCAGGCTATTATACGCAAGGCTGTCCGCAAGATCGTCCTTTGTCATCGCGCAGAGGCCAGCCTCCAGCTTAGGAAACCCCATGCTTCGGGCCATTTCCCGGCAGACGAGTAATTCTTTGTTATCCGGGAGCAGTATAGGAAATCTTCTTCATCTATACCATTGAACACTAGTGCCCCCTTCGGATATTTCAATTCTTTGGCATAGTGATTAGCTTCAAAAACTTCTTCTTCTGATAACTTTTTCCCCGAAGCGTGCCGAACAATATAATCAAGGACTTTGGAGTTTGCTTCGGGGGCAACAGCACTGACTTCTTCAACAAGAATTGGCTCCGTCATTTTTTCTTCCTCGGTTTCCAAGGATTTTACCTTTGTGGGCTCTGAAGGCCCAGCCTCAGTCTCAGTTTGTTGCTTTGGAACTTTAGTGTCAAAGATTTCAGTTTCCACTTCGGAAGTTTCAACAGTCTTCTTCGGAGTCGTGCTTGAAGACTTAATTGTCTCCAGTACATCAAGCACATTGACCATTCTTTTTCTTTTCGGGGTCACTGCTGGGCCTTTTTGGTTTTTTATTGTCTCAACACTTGCTGAAGGACTTAAAATTTCCAATTTTTTCGTCCCTTCAGTTCTCGGTTTTTCTGCTTTCTCTGCTGAGGGTGCTTCAGTTTTTTCTTCGATCTTCGACACTGAAGTTGGTTCTTTAGTTACGGTGGCCGAAGAGGTTTCACCGCCGAACTCAGGCACTGTAGCTGGTTCAATGTAGCGTGGTCGGTGTGTGAGAACCTTTACCCTTTGTCTCTTCGGCATTGGCTCGCTGGGAGCGGCTGAAGCAGTTTCTTGTGCAGAGGTTGCGCTTTTTATTTTTTGGCCCCGCGCTGGATAGTGGTAGTCGGGGTACACGAACCCAATTGCGTCAAACACTCGGTTCAGTCTTTTCTTTTTCTGGCCTCCGAAGGCTGCTGACAATGCAGTATCTTCGGCCTTTGAATAAACCCCAAGTAGTTCATCACTTAAATTTTCAATGCTTTTTAGCCAGTCATCATCTGGCTCATCGAATTTATCTCCAAACTTGAAAGTATACTTCAGCCTGATAAGTCCACCTTTGTCAGCCTCCTTTATGGTTTCCTGTGGCATTTCCCATTTTTCCGCGAGCAGCCATACTCTGAAGGCAATATGCTCTTGGACCAAATCCCTCGTTCCAATAAAAGAGCAAATAATTCCGAAGGCTCTCTGGCATTCTTCGGCAGCTTCATTCATTTCAACCTTCGGCTTCCGCAGGCCGAAGCGTTGCCAAATAGGACGCATAATTATACCTTTAACATCTTCCCGTGTTTCTAGGTCATTCTTCACATAAAACCATTCTGTCATCCAGTCGCCGGGCCATTTCTTCCGAAAGGTTGGCACGGGGCAGCTTGACCCAGACGAGCGACGAAGCTGTAGCAGCCGAAATTATTGTGATACTGTTCCTTACCCCAGGGCTTTGTCTCGTATAACAATTCGTGTATGTTGCAGAAACTTTTCGCATCCGGTTCCAGACCTTGGCTTCTCACCGCCCACACGAAGATATTCATCCTTATGATTGCTTCGGGGGTAAGTTGGTGAAGATAAATTTCAAATATTTTCAGCACCTCTACGACAAAGCTGCTCAGGGGAAATCGTAGTCCAGCTTTCAAAAAGCTTCGGAACACTACGACTTCGTTTTCCTCAGGAGTCGGACAAGTCTTCTCTCCTTCGTCGGCCCTCACAACGGACAAGTCCCGGAAATATCTTCCCCTCATATTTACAAGATGATTTTCTTTGATACTCGATTTGCCGAAAACCGCATGGCTTGGTCGCCAAGGGCGATCTTCGGAGTCTTCACCACCACTATCCACATCATAACTGTCGCTGTCATCAGTATCTTCAGATAAACCTTCTAAAATCTCTTTGGTGATTTTTTTCTGTATTGGTCTTCGACATTGCTTCAAGAAACCCCAGGTTTTTCTCTTCAGAAAGACTCAGCTTCATCTCGGCAGCAGCCTTTTTACCTTCAGACATCTTCGAAAATGCTAAAAACTGTTTTCAGAGCCGAAGCTTAAAAACTTAAAAAACTAAGCAGTTGGTGCGCAAGAGCTAAAAAATTAAGCAAGAGCAGACGGCAAGAAAGCGTACCAAATAAGTTTGTGGTATGCTCTTATTTATATGCCCAGTGCATTGAAAATTGGGAGACCCTACTTGTCAGTGAATGTTGCTATTCTAGCAAAGGGAAGGTGTTTTTTCGGACCTTCGGCTTAAGGCCTTCGTCCATGTCGCAATCTAAATTTATCATTCTAACAAATTAATATTGCGAGGGGCTACTGTTGGGGGCCTTCGGCTTCCGAAGGTCCTCAAAAATATGATTTAACAGTGTTTCTGGAGTATAATGTGTGAACAGGTATCTTCGGACTTGAATCAGCACCATAGTGGGAGAAGAATACGAAGGTTGATACAGCGCCGAAGCTGTGAGCAGGAAAGCTTCGGCATGATAACAGAAAAGGAAACCGAACTTAAAGATGAAAATGCTATTTAGGCCTCGGTGGATTACTATAGAATCACTACCAAATGTAAAGGGCATGGATGTAATTTTACATGGGCTGTGTCCCGTGCTTATAAATAGGTGAACAGTGCCCCCGTACTGTTCACGCTGACTTGGCATTTTACTTTTGCGTCACGCTTGTACTTAGATCTTCCTTCAAGCCGAAGGTACATTTGTTATTGATATCATTTCTATTTTTCCATAATAATATAAAAATGAGTTGATGATTATACATAATTGTTTACGTTATTCTTTATATTTTATGATTCTTTCTTCATTATTATATGTTGTGTTGATGAAGGTATGTCCTTCATAACCTTCGTCCGATAATCATTATATCCCAAGGGAAATAATGCTTCAAAGGACGAAGGACTTTATCACTTAGCATTTTTTGTGTTGCCTTGTTCTTAACTCATAGCATTTGAGAACAAGTCCCCAACACACATGATTTACAAATAAAGCAAGGGTAACATTTTCTTTTGCTTTCAGCATTCAGGATGACACCTTCTTCTTACATCGTCTTCCTGTGTTGTTATGACGAAGCTAGCTTCGTTGCTCATCCATTGTTCCGTATCGAAGCTATTCTGGTTCCAAAGCTCCTGTAGTGCTTGACAACATGTTGATAACAAATGGTTAGCCGTGTTTTTGAGGACCTTCGGAAGAAGAAGACCCCAACAGTAGCTCCTCATAGTATTAGTTTGTTTCTTTGTAACAAAACTCAGACTGCGAAACGAACGAAGGCCTTTTGCCGAAGGTCCAAAAAACACCTTCCCTTCACTAAAATATCAAAATTTTCTGAGATGTGGGAACCACTTCGCAGTGGTACTTTGCTTATATATATGAGGGTTGTGATAAAATATTTTTCGTGCTATCAACTGTTTGCTGGCTTGTTCTTAGTTTGCTGCTACTGTAAGCACAACTGTTTTCGCATTTCAGCTTTTTTCTTTAATCAAAGTCGAGATGACCGAAGACCCCGTGGGTTTTATAAA
>JAOPSE010003086.1:0-61942 GCA_029449295.1 Zea luxurians | reverse complement strand
TTCCTTGCCATAGATCACATTCTTGGATTTCTGGTGGAGACCATTTCTTGTTCTAAAATCCGTAGGTGTTAGCCTCTAGTATTATTGAAAATGGTCGCTCATGGCTATTTTCAAGGTCGCTCATGGCTATTTTCATAAAAAATGGGGGTTGTGTGGCCATTTATCATCACCTAGAGGCTCATAAACCTCACCCCACATATGTTTCCTTGCCATAGATCACATTCTTGGATTTCTGGTGGAGACCATTTCTTGGTTAAAAACTCGTACGTGTTAGCCTTCGGTATTATTGAAAATGGTCGTTCATGGCTATTTTCGGCAAAATGGGGGTTGTGTGGCCATTGATCATCGACCAGAGGATCATACACCTCACCCCACATATGTTTCCTTGCCATAGATCACATTCTTGGATTCCTGGTGGAGACCATTTCTTGGTCAAAAATCCGTACGTGTTAGCCTTTGGTATTTTTGAAAATGGTCATTCATGGCTATTTTCGACAAAAATGGGGGTTGTGTGGCCATTGATCATCGACTAGAGGCTCATACACCTCACCCCACATATGTTTCCTTGCCATAGATCACATTCTTGGATTTCTGGTGGAGACCATTTCTTGGTCAAAAATCCGTAGGTGTTAGCCTTCGGTATTATTGAAAATGGTCGTTCATGGCTATTTTCGACAAAAATGGGGGTTGTGTGGCCATTGATCATCGACCAGACGCTCATACACCTCACCCCACATTTGTTTCCTTGCCATAGATCACATTCTTGGATTTCTGGTGGAGACCATTTCTTGGTCTAAAATCCGTAGGTGTTAGCCTCTAGTATTATTGAAAATGGTCGCTCATGGCTATTTTCAAGGTCGCTCATGGCTATTTTCATAAAAAATGGGGGTTGTGTGGCCATTTATCATCGACTAGAGGCTCATAAACCTCACCCCACATATGTTTCCTTGCCATAGATCACATTCTTGGATTTCTGGTGGAGACCATTTCTTGGTCAAAAATCCGTAGGTGTTAGCCTTCGGTATTATTGAAAATGGTCATTCATGGCTATTTTCGGCAAAATGGGGGTTGTGTGGCCATTGATCGTCGACCAGAGGCTCATACACCTCACCCCACATATGTTTCCTTGTCGTAGATCACATTCTTGGATTTCTGGTGGAGACCAATTTTTTGGTCAAAAAACCGTAGGTGTTAGCCTTCGATATTATTGAAAATGGTCGTTCATGGCTATTTTCGACAAAAATGGGGGTTGTGTGGCCATTGATCATAGACCAGAGGCTCATACACCTCACCCCACATATGTTTCCTTGCCATAGATCACATTCTTGGATTTCTGGTGGAGACCATTTCTTGGTCAAAAACTCGTACGTGTTAGCCTTCGGTATTATTGAAAATGGTCGTTCATGGCTATTTTCGGCAAAATGGGGGTTCTGTGGCCATTGATCATCGACCAGAGGCTCGTACACCTCACCCCACATATGTTTCATTGCCATAGATCACATTCTTGGATTTCTGGTGGAGACCATTTCTTGGTCAAAAATCCGTAAGTGTTAGCCTTCGGTATTATTGAAAATGGTCGTTCATGGCTATTTTCGGCAAAATGGGGGTTCTGTGGCCATTGATCATCGACCAGAGGCTCGTACACCTCACCCCACATATGTTTCCTTGCCATAGATCACATTCTTGGATTTCTGGTGGAGACCATTTCTTGGTCAAAAATCCGTAGGTGTTAGCCTTCAGTATTATTGAAAATGGTCGTTCATGGCTATTTTCGACAAAAATGGGGGTTGTGTGGCCATTGATCATCGACCAGAGGCTCATACACCTCACCCCACATATGTTTCCTCGCCATAGATCACATTCTTGGATTTCTGGTGGAGACCATTTCTTGGTCAAAAATCCGTAGGTCTTAGCCTCTAATATTATTGAAAATGGTCGCTCATGGCTATTTTCGGCAAAATGGGGGTTCTGTGGCCATTGATCGTCGACCAGAGGCTCATACACCTCACCCCACATATGTTTACTTGTCGTAGATCACATTCTTGGATTTCTGGTGGAGACCATTTCTTGGTCAAAAATCCGTAGGTGTTAGCCTTCGATATTATTGAAAATGGTCGTTCATGGCTATTTTCGACAAAAATGGGGGTTGTGTGGCCATTGATCATCGACCAGAGGCTCATACACCTCACCCCACATATGTTTCCTTGCCATAGATCACATTCTTGGATTTCTGGTGGAGACCATTTCTTGGTCAAAAATCTGTAGGTGTTAGCCTTCAGTATTATTGAAAATGGTCGTTCATGGCTATTTTCGACAAAAATGGGGGTTGTGTGGCCATTGATCATCGACCAGACGCTCATACACCTCACCCCACATATGTTTCCTTGCCATAGATCACATTCTTGGATTTCTGGTGGAGACCATTTCTTGGTCTAAAATCCGTAGGTGTTAGCCTCTAGTATTATTGAAAATGGTCGCTCATGGCTATTTTCAAGGTCGCTCATGGCTATTTTCATAAAAAATGGGGGTTGTGTGGCCATTTTCATCGACTAGAGGTTCATAAACCTCACCCCACATATGTTTCCTTGCCATAGATCACATTCTTGGATTTCTGGTGGAGACCATTTCTTGGTCAAAAATCCGTACGTGTTAGCCTTTGGTATTTTTGAAAATGGTCGTTCATGGCTTGGTCGATGATCAATGGCCACACAACCCCCATTGTTTATGAAAATAGCCATGAGCGACCATTTTCAATAATACTAGAGGCTAAGACCTACGGAATTTTGACCAAGAAATGGTCTCCACCAGAAATCCAAGAATGTGATCTATGGCAAGGAAACATATGTGGGGTGAGGTGTATGAGCCTCTCGTTGATGATCAATGGCCACACAACCCCCATTTTTGTCGAAAATAGCCATGAATGACCATTTACAATAATACCGAAGGCTAACACCTACGGATTTTTGACCAAGAAATGGACTCCACCAGAAATCCAAGAATGTGATCTATGGCAAGGAAACATATGTGGGGTGAGGTGTATGAGCCTATGGTCGATGATCAATGGCCACACAACCCCCATTTTTGTCGAAAATAGCCGTGAACGACCATTTTCAATAATATCGAAGGCTAACACCTACGGATTTTTGACCAAGAAATGGTCTCCACCAGAAATCCAAGAATGTGATCTACGACAAGGAAACATATGTGGGGTGAGGTGTATGAGCCTCTGGTCGACGATCAATGGCCACACAACCCCCATTTTGCCGAAAATAGCCATGAATGACCATTTTCAATAATACCGAAGGCTAACACGTACGAGTTTTTAACCAAGAAATGGTTTCCACCAGAAATCCAAGAATGTAATCTATGGCAAGGAAACATATGTGGGGTGAGGTTTATGAGCCTCTAGTCAATGATAAATGGCCACACAACCCCCATTTTTATGAAAATAGCCATGAGCGACCTTGAAAATAGCCATGAGCGACCATTTTCAATAATACTAGATGCTAACACCTACGGATTTTAGACCAAGAAATGGTCTCCACCAGAAATCCAAGAATGTGATCTATGGCAAGGAAACATATGTGGGGTGAGGTGTATGAGCGTCTGGTCGATGATCAATGGCCACACAACCCCCATTTTTGTCGAAAATAGCCATGAACGACCATTTTCAATAATACCGAAGGCTAACACCTACGGATTTTTGACCAAGAAATGGTCTCCACCAGAAATCCAAGAATGTGATCTATGGCAAGGAAACATATGTGGGGTGAGATTTATGAGCCTCTAGTCGATGATAAATGGCCACACAACCCCCATTTTTTTATGAAAATAGCCATGAGCGACCATTTTCAATAATATTAGAGGCTAAGACCTACGGATTTTTGACCAAGAAATGGTCTCCACCAGAAATCCAAGAATGTGATCTATGGTAAGGAAACATATGTGGGGTGAGGTGTATGAGCCTCTAGTCGATGATCAATGGCCACACAACCCCCATTTTTGTCGAAAATAGCCATGAACGACCATTTTCAATAATATCGAAGGCTAACACCTATGAATTTTTGACCAAGAAATGGTCTCCACCAGAAATCCAAGAATGTGATCTATGGCAAGGAAACATATGTGGGGTGAGGTGTACGAGCCTCTGGTCGATGATCAATGGCCACACAACCCCCAATTTTTATGAAAATAGCCATGAGAGACCATTTTCAATAATACTAGAGGCTAAGACCTACGGATTTTTGACCAAGAAATGGTCTCCACCAGAAATCCAAGAATGTGATCTATGGCAAGGAAACATATGTGGGGTGAGGTGTATGAGCCTCTGGTCGATGATCAATGGCCACACAACCCTCATTTTTGTCGAAAATAGCCATGAATGACCATTTACAATAATACCGAAGGCTAACACCTACGGATTTTTGACCAAGAAATGGTCTCCACCAGAAATCCAAGAATGTGATCTATGGCAAGGAAACATATGTGGGGTGAGGTGTATGAGCCTCTAGTCGATGATCAATGTCCACACAACCCCCATTTTTGTCGAAAATACCCATGAATGACCATTTTCAAAAATACCAAAGGCTAACACATACGGATTTTTGACCAAGAAATGGTCTCCACCAGAAATCCAAGAATGTGATCTATGGCAAGGAAACATATGTGGGGTGAGGTGTATGAGCCTCTGGTCGATGATCAATTGCCACACAACCCCCATTTTGTCGAAAATAGCCATGAACGACCATTTTCAATAATACCGAAGGCTAACACCTACGGATTTTTGACCAAGAAATGGTCTCTACCAGAAATCCAAGAATGTGATCTACGACAAGGAAACATATGTGGGGTGAGGTGTATGAGCCTCTGGTCGACGATCAATGGCCACACAACCCCCATTTTGCCGAAAATAGCCATGAATGACCATTTTCAATAATACCGAAGGCTAACACGTACGAGTTTTTAACCAAGAAATGGTTTCCACCAGAAATCCAAGAATGTAATCTATGGCAAGGAAACATATGTGGGGTGAGGTCTATGAGCCTCTAGTCGATGATAAATGGCCACACAACCCCCATTTTTTATGAAAATAGCCATGAGCGACCTTGAAAATAGCCATGAGCGACCATTTTCAATAATACTAGAGGCTAACACCTACGGATTTTAGACCAAGAAATGGTCTCCACCAGAAATCCTAGAATGTGATCTATTGCAAGGAAACATATGGGGGGTGAGGTGGACGAGCCTCTGGTCGATGATCAATGGCCACACAACCCCCATTTTTGTCGAAAATAGCCATGAACGATCATTTACAATAATACCGAAGGCTAACACCTACGGATTTTTGACCAAGAAATGGTCTCCACCAGAAATCCAAGAATGTGATCTATGGCAAGGAAACATATGTGGGGTGAGGTTTATGAGCCTCTAGTCGTTGATAAATGGCCACACAACCCCCATTTTTAATGAAAATAGCCATGAGCGACCTTGAAAATAGCCATGAGCGACCATTTTCAATAATACTAGAGGCTAAGACCTACGGAATTTTGACCAAGAAATGGTCTCCACCAGAAATCCAAGAATGTGATCTATGGCAAGGAAACATATGTGGGGTGAGGTGTATGAGCCTCTCGTTGATGATCAATGGCCACACAACCCCCATTTTTGTCGAAAATAGCCATGAATGACCATTTACAATAATACCGAAGGCTAACACCTACGGATTTTTGACCAAGAAATGGACTCCACCAGAAATCCAAGAATGTGATCTATGGCAAGGAAACATATGTGGGGTGAGGTGTATGAGCCTATGGTCGATGATCAATGGCCACACAACCCCCATTTTTGTCGAAAATAGCCATGAACGACCATTTTCAATAATATCGAAGGCTAACACCTACGGATTTTTGACCAAGAAATGGTCTCCACCAGAAATCTAAGAATGTGATCTACGACAAGGAAACATATGTGGGGTGAGGTGTATGAGCCTCTGGTCGACGATCAATGGCCACACAACCCCCATTTTGCCGAAAATAGCCATGAATGACCATTTTCAATAATACCGAAGGCTAACACGTACGAGTTTTTAACCAAGAAATGGTTTCCACCAGAAATCCAAGAATGTAATCTATGGCAAGGAAACATATGTGGGGTGAGGTTTATGAGCCTCTAGTCAATGATAAATGGCCACACAACCCCCATTTTTATGAAAATAGCCATGAGCGACCTTGAAAATAGCCATGAGCGACCATTTTCAATAATACTAGATGCTAACACCTACGGATTTTAGACCAAGAAATGGTCTCCACCAGAAATCCAAGAATGTGATCTATGGCAAGGAAACATATGTGGGGTGAGGTGTATGAGCGTCTGGTCGATGATCAATGGCCACACAACCCCCATTTTTGTCGAAAATAGCCATGAACGACCATTTTCAATAATACCGAAGGCTAACACCTACGGATTTTTGACCAAGAAATGGTCTCCACCAGAAATCCAAGAATGTGATCTATGGCAAGGAAACATATGTGGGGTGAGATTTATGAGCCTCTAGTCGATGATAAATGGCCACACAACCCCCATTTTTTTATGAAAATAGCCATGAGCGACCATTTTCAATAATATTAGAGGCTAAGACCTACGGATTTTTGACCAAGAAATGGTCTCCACCAGAAATCCAAGAATGTGATCTATGGCAAGGAAACATATGTGGGGTGAGGTGTATGAGCCTCTAGTCGATGATCAATGGCCACACAACCCCCATTTTTGTCGAAAATAGCCATGAACGACCATTTTCAATAATATCGAAGGCTAACACCTATGGATTTTTGACCAAGAAATGGTCTCCACCAGAAATCCAAGAATGTGATCTATGGCAAGGAAACATATGTGGGGTGAGGTGTACGAGCCTCTGGTCGATGATCAATGGCCACACAACCCCCAATTTTTATGAAAATAGCCATGAGAGACCATTTTCAATAATACTAGAGGCTAAGACCTACGGATTTTTGACCAAGAAATGGTCTCCACCAGAAATCCAAGAATGTGATCTATGGCAAGGAAACATATGTGGGGTGAGGTGTATGAGCCTCTGGTCGATGATCAATGGCCACACAACCCTCATTTTTGTCGAAAATAGCCATGAATGACCATTTACAATAATACCGAAGGCTAACACCTACGGATTTTTGACCAAGAAATGGTCTCCACCAGAAATCCAAGAATGTGATCTATGGCAAGGAAACATATGTGGGGTGAGGTTTATGAGCCTCTAGTCGATGATAAATGGCCACACAACCCCCATTTTTAATGAAAATAGCCATGAGCGACCTTGAAAATAGCCATGAGCGACCATTTTCAATAATACTAGAGGCTAAGACCTACGGAATTTTGACCAAGAAATGGTCTCCACCAGAAATCCAAGAATGTGATCTATGGCAAGGAAACATATGTGGGGTGAGGTGTATGAGCCTCTCGTTGATGATCAATGGCCACACAACCCCCATTTTTGTCGAAAATAGCCATGAATGACCATTTACAATAATACCGAAGGCTAACACCTACGGATTTTTGACCAAGAAATGGACTCCACCAGAAATCCAAGAATGTGATCTATGGCAAGGAAACATATGTGGGGTGAGGTGTATGAGCCTATGGTCGATGATCAATGGCCACACAACCCCCATTTTTGTCGAAAATAGCCATGAACGACCATTTTCAATAATATCGAAGGCTAACACCTACGGATTTTTGACCAAGAAATGGTCTCCACCAGAAATCCAAGAATGTGATCTATGGCAAGGAAACATATGTGGGGTGAGATTTATGAGCCTCTAGTCGATGATAAATGGCCACACAACCCCCATTTTTTATGAAAATAGCCATGAGCGACCATTTTCAATAATATTAGAGGCTAAGACCTACGGATTTTTGACCAAGAAATGGTCTCCACCAGAAATCCAAGAATGTGATCTATGGCTAGGAAACATATGTGGGGTGAGGTGTATGAGCCTCTAGTCGATGATCAATGGCCACACAACCCCCATTTTTGTCGAAAATAGCCATGAACGACCATTTTCAATAATATCGAAGGCTAACACCTACGGATTTTTGACCAAGAAATGGTCTCCACCAGAAATCCAAGAATGTGATCTACGACAAGGAAACATATGTGGGGTGAGGTGTATGAGCCTCTGGTCGACGATCAATGGCCACACAACCCCCATTTTGCCGAAAATAGCCATGAATGACCATTTTCAATGATACCGAAGGCTAACACGTACGAGTTTTTAACCAAGAAATGGTTTCCACCAGAAATCCAAGAATGTAATCTATGGCAAGGAAACATATGTGGGGTGAGGTTTATGAGCCTCTAGTCAATGATAAATGGCCACACAACCCCCATTTTTATGAAAATAGCCATGAGCGACCTTGAAAATAGCCATGAGCGACCATTTTCAATAATACTAGATGCTAACACCTACGGATTTTAGACCAAGAAATGGTCTCCACCAGAAATCCAAGAATGTGATCTATGGCAAGGAAACATATGTGGGGTGAGGTGTATGAGCGTCTGGTCGATGATCAATGGCCACACAACCCCCATTTTTGTCGAAAATAGCCATGAACGACCATTTTCAATAATACCGAAGGCTAACACCTACGGATTTTTGACCAAGAAATGGTCTCCACCAGAAATCCAAGAATGTGATCTATGGCAAGGAAACATATGTGGGGTGAGATTTATGAGCCTCTAGTCGATGATAAATGGCCACACAACCCCCATTTTTTTATGAAAATAGCCATGAGCGACCATTTTCAATAATATTAGAGGCTAAGACCTACGGATTTTTGACCAAGAAATGGTCTCCACCAGAAATCCAAGAATGTGATCTATGGCAAGGAAACATATGTGGGGTGAGGTGTATGAGCCTCTAGTCGATGATCAATGGCCACACAACCCCCATTTTTGTCGAAAATAGCCATGAACGACCATTTTCAATAATATCGAAGGCTAACACCTATGGATTTTTGTCCAAGAAATGGTCTCCACCAGAAATCCAAGAATGTGATCTATGGCAAGGAAACATATGTGGGGTGAGGTGTACGAGCCTCTGGTCGATGATCAATGGCCACACAACCCCCAATTTTTATGAAAATAGCCATGAGAGACCATTTTCAATAATACTAGAGGCTAAGACCTACGGATTTTTGACCAAGAAATGGTCTCCACCAGAAATCCAAGAATGTGATCTATGGCAAGGAAACATATGTGGGGTGAGGTGTATGAGCCTCTGGTCGATGATCAATGGCCACACAACCCTCATTTTTGTCGAAAATAGCCATGAATGACCATTTACAATAATACCGAAGGCTAACACCTACGAATTTTTGACCAAGAAATGGTCTCCACCAGAAATCCAAGAATGTGATCTATGGCAAGGAAACATATGTGGGGTGAGGTTTATGAGCCTCTAGTCGATGATAAATGGCCACACAACCCCCATTTTTAATGAAAATAGCCATGAGCGACCTTGAAAATAGCCATGAGCGACCATTTTCAATAATACTAGAGGCTAAGACCTACGGAATTTTGACCAAGAAATGGTCTCCACCAGAAATCCAAGAATGTGATCTATGGCAAGGAAACATATGTGGGGTGAGGTGTATGAGCCTCTCGTTGATGATCAATGGCCACACAACCCCCATTTTTGTCGAAAATAGCCATGAATGACCATTTACAATAATACCGAAGGCCAACACCTACGGATTTTTGACCAAGAAATGGACTCCACCAGAAATCCAAGAATGTGATCTATGGCAAGGAAACATATGTGGGGTGAGGTGTATGAGCCTATGGTCGATGATCAATGGCCACACAACCCCCATTTTTGTCGAAAATAGCCATGAACGACCATTTTCAATAATATCGAAGGCTAACACCTACGGATTTTTGACCAAGAAATGGTCTCCACCAGAAATCCAAGAATGTGATCTATGGCAAGGAAACATATGTGGGGTGAGATTTATGAGCCTCTAGTCGATGATAAATGGCCACACAACCCCCATTTTTTTATGAAAATAGCCATGAGCGACCATTTTCAATAATATTAGAGGCTAAGACCTACGGATTTTTGACCAAGAAATGGTCTCCACCAGAAATCCAAGAATGTGATCTATGGCAAGGAAACATATGTGGGGTGAGGTGTATGAGCCTCTAGTCGATGATCAATGGCCACACAACCCCCATTTTTGTCGAAAATAGCCATGAACGACCATTTTCAATAATATCGAAGGCTAACACCTATGGATTTTTGACCAAGAAATGGTCTCCACCAGAAATCCAAGAATGTGATCTATGGCAAGGAAACATATGTGGGGTGAGGTGTACGAGCCTCTGGTCGATGATCAATGGCCACACAACCCCCAATTTTTATGAAAATAGCCATGAGAGACCATTTTCAATAATACTAGAGGCTAAGACCTACAGATTTTTGACCAAGAAATGGTCTCCACCAGAAATCCAAGAATGTGATCTATGGCAAGGAAACATATGTGGGGTGAGGTGTATGAGCCTCTGGTCGATGATCAATGGCCACACAACCCTCATTTTTGTCGAAAATAGCCATGAATGACCATTTACAATAATACTGAAGGCTAACACCTACGGATTTTTGACCAAGAAATGGTCTCCACCAGAAATCCAAGAATGTGATCTATGGCAAGGAAACATATGTGGGGTGAGGTTTATGAGCCTCTAGTCGATGATAAATGGCCACACAACCCCCATTTTTAATGAAAATAGCCATGAGCGACCTTGAAAATAGCCACGAGTGACCATTTTCAATAATACTAGAGGCTAAGACCTACGGAATTTTGACCAAGAAATGGTCTCCACCAGAAATCCAAGAATGTGATCTATGGCAAGGAAACATATGTGGGGTGAGGTGTATGAGCCTCTCGTTGATGATCAATGGCCACACAACCCCCATTTTTGTCGAAAATAGCCATGAATGACCATTTACAATAATACCGAAGGCTAACACCTACAGATTTTTGACCAAGAAATGGACTCCACCAGAAATCCAAGAATGTGATCTATGGCAAGGAAACATATGTGGGGTGAGGTGTATGAGCCTATGGTCGATGATCAATGGCCACACAACCCCCATTTTTGTCGAAAATAGCCATGAACGACCATTTTCAATAATATCGAAGGCTAACACCTACGGATTTTTGACCAAGAAATGGTCTCCACCAGAAATCCAAGAATGTGATCTACGACAAGGAAACATATGTGGGGTGAGGTGTATGAGCCTCTGGTCGACGATCAATGGCCACACAACCCCCATTTTGCCGAAAATAGCCATGAATGACCATTTTCAATAATACCGAAGGCTAACACGTACGAGTTTTTAACCAAGAAATGGTTTCCACCAGAAATCCAAGAATGTAATCTATGGCAAGGAAACATATGTGGGGTGAGGTTTATGAGCCTCTAGTCAATGATAAATGGCCACACAACCCCCATTTTTATGAAAATAGCCATGAGCGACCTTGAAAATAGCCATGAGCGACCATTTTCAATAATACTAGATGCTAACACCTACGGATTTTAGACCAAGAAATGGTCTCCACCAGAAATCCAAGAATGTGATCTATGGCAAGGAAACATATGTGGGGTGAGGTGTATGAGCGTCTGGTCGATGATCAATGGCCACACAACCCCCATTTTTGTCGAAAATAGCCATGAACGACCATTTTCAATAATACCGAAGGCTAACACCTACGGATTTTTGACCAAGAAATGGTCTCCACCAGAAATCCAAGAATGTGATCTATGGCAAGGAAACATATGTGGGGTGAGATTTATGAGCCTCTAGTCGATGATAAATGGCCACACAACCCCCATTTTTTTATGAAAATAGCCATGAGCGACCATTTTCAATAATATTAGAGGCTAAGACCTACGGATTTTTGACCAAGAAATGGTCTCCACCAGAAATCCAAGAATGTGATCTATGGCAAGGAAACATATGTGGGGTGAGGTGTATGAGCCTCTAGTCGATGATCAATGGCCACACAACCCCCATTTTTGTCGAAAATAGCCATGAACGACCATTTTCAATAATATCGAAGGCTAACACCTATGGATTTTTGACCAAGAAATGGTCTCCACCAGAAATCCAAGAATGTGATCTATGGCAAGGAAACATATGTGGGGTGAGGTGTACGAGCCTCTGGTCGATGATCAATGGCCACACAACCCCCAATTTTTATGAAAATAGCCATGAGAGACCATTTTCAATAATACTAGAGGCTAAGACCTACGGATTTTTGACCAAGAAATGGTCTCCACCAGAAATCCAAGAATGTGATCTATGGCAAGGAAACATATGTGGGGTGAGGTGTATGAGCCTCTGGTCGATGATCAATGGCCACACAACCCTCATTTTTGTCGAAAATAGCCATGAATGACCATTTACAATAATACCGAAGGCTAACACCTACGGATTTTTGACCAAGAAATGGTCTCCACCAGAAATCCAAGAATGTGATCTATGGCAAGGAAACATATGTGGGGTGAGGTGTATGAGCCTCTAGTCGATGATCAATGTCCACACAACCCCCATTTTTGTCGAAAATACCCATGAATGACCATTTTCAAAAATACCAAAGGCTAACACATACGAATTTTTGACCAAGAAATGGTCTCCACCAGAAATCCAAGAATGTGATCTATGGCAAGGAAACATATGTGGGGTGAGGTGTATGAGCCTCTGGTCGATGATCAATTGCCACACAACCCCCATTTTGTCGAAAATAGCCATGAACGACCATTTTCAATAATACCGAAGGCTAACACCTACGGATTTTTGACCAAGAAATGGTCTCTACCAGAAATCCAAGAATGTGATCTACGACAAGGAAACATATGTGGGGTGAGGTGTATGAGCCTCTGGTCGACGATCAATGGCCACACAACCCCCATTTTGCCGAAAATAGCCATGAATGACCATTTTCAATAATACCGAAGGCTAACACGTACGAGTTTTTAACCAAGAAATTGTTTCCACCAGAAATCCAAGAATGTAATCTATGGCAAGGAAACATATGTGGGGTGAGGTCTATGAGCCTCTAGTCGATGATAAATGGCCACACAACCCCCATTTTTTATGAAAATAGCCATGAGCGACCTTGAAAATAGCCATGAGCGACCATTTTCAATAATACTAGAGGCTAACACCTACGGATTTTAGACCAAGAAATGGTCTCCACCAGAAATCCTAGAATGTGATCTATTGCAAGGAAACATATGGGGGGTGAGGTGGACGAGCCTCTGGTCGATGATCAATGGCCACACAACCCCCATTTTTGTCGAAAATAGCCATGAACGATCATTTACAATAATACCGAAGGCTAACACCTACGGATTTTTGACCAAGAAATGGTCTCCACCAGAAATCCAAGAATGTGATCTATGGCAAGGAAACATATGTGGGGTGAGGTTTATGAGCCTCTAGTCGATGATAAATGGCCACACAACCCCCATTTTTAATGAAAATAGCCATGAGCGACCTTGAAAATAGCCATGAGCGACCATTTTCAATAATACTAGAGGCTAACACCTACGGATTTTAGACCAAGAAATGGTCTCCACCAGAAATCCAAGAATGTGATCTATGGCAAGGAAACATATGTGGGGTGAGGTGTATGAGCGTCTGGTCGATGATCAATGGCCACACAACCCCCATTTTTGTCGAAAATAGCCATGAACGACCATTTTCAATAATACCGAAGGCTAACACCTACGGATTTTTGACCAAGAAATGGTCTCCACCAGAAATCCAAGAATGTGATCTATGGCAAGGAAACATATGTGGGGTGAGGTGTATGAGCCTCTGGTCGATGATCATTGGCCACACAACCCCCATTTTTGTCGAAAATAGCCATGGATGACCATTTTCAATAATATCGAAGGCTAACACCTACGGATTTTTGACCAAGAAATGGTCTCCACCAGAAATCCAAGAATGTGATCTACGACAAGGAAACATATGTGGGGTGAGGTGCATGAGCCTCTGGTCGACGATCAATGGCCACACAACCCCCATTTTGCCGAAAATAGCCATGAATGACCATTTTCAATAATATCGAAGGCTAACACCTACGGATTTTTGACCAAGAAATGGTCTCCACCAGAAATCCAAGAATGTGATCTACGACAAGGAAACATATGTGGGGTGAGGTGTATGAGCCTCTGGTCGATGATCAATGGCCACACAACCCCAATTTTGCCGAAAATAGCCATGAATGACCATTTTCAATAATACCGAAGGCTAACACGTACGAGTTTTTAACCAAGAAATGGTTTCCACCAGAAATCCAAGAATGTAATCTATGGCAAGGAAACATATGTGGGGTGAGGTGTATGAGCCTCTAGTCGATGATAAATGGCCACACAACCCCCATTTTTTATGAAAATAGCCATGAGCGACCTTGAAAATAGCCATTAGCGACCATTTTCAATAATACTAGAGGCTAACACCTACGGATTTTGGACCAAGAAAAGGTCTCCACCAGAAATCCAAGAATGTGATCTATGGCA
Organism: Zea luxurians; assembly: GCA_029449295.1. Lineage (NCBI taxonomy): Eukaryota > Viridiplantae > Streptophyta > Magnoliopsida > Poales > Poaceae > Zea > Zea luxurians. The sequence goes on along the minus strand of JAOPSE010003086.1, from coordinate 47,334 downwards.
AAGAAACATATGTGGGGTGAGGTGTATGAGCGTCTGGTCGATGATCAATGGCCACACAACCCCCATTTTTGTCGAAAATAGCCATGAACGACCATTTTCAATAATACCGAAGGCTAACACCTACGGATTTTTGACCAAGAAATGGTCTCCACCAGAAATCCAAGAATGTGATCTATGGCAAGGAAACATATGTGGGGTGAGGTGTATGAGCCTCTAGTCGATGATCAATGGCCACACAACCCCCATTTTTGTCGAAAATAGCCTTGAATGACCATTTTCAAAAATACCAAAGGCTAACACGTACGGATTTTTGACCAAGAAATGGTCTCCACCAGAAATCCAAGAATGTGATCTATGGCAAGGAAACATATGTGGGGTGAGGTGTACGAGCCTATGGTCGATGATCAATGGCCACACAACCCCCATTTTTGTCCAAAATAGCCATGAATGACCATTTTCAATAATACCGAAGGCTAACACGTACGAGTTTTTAACCAAGAAATGGTTTCCACCAGAAATCCAAGAATGTAATCTATGGCAAGGAAACATATGTGGGGTGAGGTGTATGAGCCTCTGGTCGATGATCAATGGCCACACAGCCCCCATTTTTTATGAAAATAGCCATGAGCGACCATTTTCAATAATACTAGAGGCTAAGACCTACGGATTTTTAACCAAGAAATGGTCTCCACCAGAAATCCAAGAATGTGATCTACGACAAGGAAACATATGTGGGGTGAGGTGTATGAGCGTCTGGTCGACGATCAATGGCCACACAACCCCCATTTTTGTCGAAAATAGCCATGAACGACCATTTTCAATAATACCAAAGGCTAACACCTACGGATTTTTGACCAAGAAATGGTCGGGGTGAGGTTTACGAGCCTCTGGTCGATGATCAATGGCCACACAACCCCCATTTTTTATGAAAATAGCCATGAGCGACCTTGAAAATAGCCATGAGCGACCATTTTCAATAATACTAGAGGCTAACACCTACGGATTTTAGACCAAGAAATGGTTTCCACCAGAAATCCAAGAATGTGATCTATGGCAAGGAAACATATGTGGGGTGAGGTGTATGAGCCTCTGGTCGACGATCAATGGCCACACAACCCCCATTTTGCCGAAAATAGCCATGAATGACCATTTTCAATAATACCGAAGGCTAACACCTACGGATTTTTGACCAAGAAATGGTCTCCACCAGAAATCCAAGAATGTGATCTATGGCAAGGAAACATATGTGGGGTGAGGTGTATGAGCCTCTGGTCGACGATCAATGGCCACACAACCGTAATTTTTGTCGAAAATAGCCATGAACGACCATTTTCAAGGACACTGAAGGCTAACACCTACGGATTTTTGACCAAGAAATGGTCTCCACCATAAATCCAAGAATGTGATCTATGGCAAGGAAACATATGTGTAGTGAGGTGTATGAGCCTCTGGTCGAAGATCAATGGCCACACAACCCCCATTTTTGTCGAAAATAGCCATGAATGACCATTTTCAAAAATACCAAAGGCTAACACATTCGGATTTTTGCCCAAGAAATGGTCTCCACCAGAAATCCAAGAATGTGATCTATGGCAAGGAAACATATGTGGGGTGAGGTGTACGAGCCTCTGGTCGATGATCAATTGCCACAGAACCCCCATTTTGCCGAAAATAGCCATGAACGACCATTTTCAATAATACCGAAGGCTAACACCTACGGATTTTTGACCAAGAAATGGTCTCCACCATAAATCCAAGAATGTAATCTATGGCAAGGAAACATATGTGGGGTGAGGTGTATGAGCGTCTGGTCGACGATCAATGGCCACACAACCCCCATTTTTGTCGAAAATAGCCATGAACGACCATTTTGAATAATACCGAAGGCTAACACCTACGGATTTTTGACCAAGAAATGGTCTCCACCATAAATCCAAGAATGTGATCTATGGCAAGGAAACATATGTGGGGTGAGGTGTATGAGCGTCTGGTCGATGATCAATGGCCACACAACCCCCATTTTTGTCGAAAATAGCCATGAACGACTATTTTCAATAATATCGAAGGCTAACACGTACGAGTTTTTAACCAAGAAATGGTTTCCACCAGAAATCCAAGAATGTAATCTATGGCAAGGAAACATATGTGGGGTGAGGTTTATGAGCCTCTGGTCGATGATAAATGGTCACACAACCCCAATTTTTTATGAAAATATCCATGAGCGACCTTGAAAATAGCCATGAGCGACCATTTTCAATAATACTAGAGGCTAACACCTACGGATTTTAGACCAAGAAATGGTCTCCACCAGAAATCCAAGAATGTGATCTATGGCAAGGAAACATATGTGGGGTGAGGTGTATGAGCGTCTGGTCGATGATCAATGGCCACAGAACCCCCATTTTGCCGAAAATAGCCATGAACGACCATTTTCAATAATACCAAAGGCTAACACGTACGGATTTTTGACCAAGAAATGGTCTCCACCAGAAATCCAAGAATGTGATCTATGGCAAGGAAACAAATGTGGGGTGAGGTGTATGAGCCTCTGGTCGATGATCAATGGCCACACAACCCCCATTTTTGTCGAAAATAGCCATGAACGACCATTTTCAATAATATCGAAGGCTAACTGGGGGTTGTGTGGCCATTGATCGTCGACCAGAGGCTCATACACCTCACCCCACATATGTTTCCTTGTCGTAGATCACATTCTTGGATTTCTGGTGGCGACCATTTCTTGGTCAAAAATCCGTAGGTGTTAGCCTTCGATATTATTGAAAATGGTCGATCATGGCTATTTTCGACAAAAATGGGGGTTGTGTGGCCATTGATCATCGACCAGAGGCTCATACACCTCACCCCACATATGTTTCCTTGCCATAGATCACATTCTTGGATTTCTGGTGGAGACCATTTCTTGGTCAAAAATCCGTAGGTGTTAGCCTTCGGTATTATTGAAAATGGTCGTTCATGGCTATTTTCGACAAAAATGGGGGTTGTGTGGCCATTGATCATCGACCAGACGCTCATACACCTCACCCCACATATGTTTCCTTGCCATAGATCACATTCTTGGATTTCTGGTGGAGACCATTTCTTGGTCTAAAATCCGTAGGTGTTAGCCTCTAGTATTATTGAAAATGGTCGTTCATGGCTATTTTCGACAAAAATTAGGGTTGTGTGGCCATTGATTATCGACCAGAGGCTCATACACCTCACCCCACATATGTTTCCTTGCCATAGATCACATTCTTGGATTTCTGGTGGAAACCATTTCTTGGTTAAAAACTCGTACGTGTTAGCCTTCGGTATTATTGAAAATGGTCATTCATGGCTATTTTCGGCAAAATGGGGGTTGTGTGGCCATTGATCGTCGACCAGAGGCTCATACACCTCACCCCACATATGTTTCCTTGTCGTAGATCACATTCTTGGATTTCTGGTGGAGACCATTTCTTGGTCAAAAATCCGTAGGTGTTAGCCTTCGATATTATTGAAAATGGTCCACTACAAGAAACTGGTTAAAGAACGTGGGTGAAAAACCGTCGAACTTAATGTAATAGGTCGTCGAACTTAACATAAGAACGTGGGTTTACCCACGTTCATAGCCGACGGCGTTTTTTTGACGAACTTAAAGAAGTAAGTTCGACGGCCCCCACGTTCTTAACGTTAAGAACGTGGGTACCGTCGAACTTAACTTTAAGAACGTGGGTACCGTCGAACTTAACGTTAAGAACGTGGGTTTTTAAGTTCGACGGGGACCGTCGAATTGTGTCCCGTAAGTTCGACGGCACCCACGTTCTTAACTTTAAGAACGTGGGTACAGGTGGCCGTCGAACTTATGTGTCCTGCGCGAGTCGGCGCGGGCTACCCATTAAGTTCGACGGTACCCACGTTCTTAACCTTAAGAACGTGGGTACCCACGTTCTTAACTCTTTTCCAGAAAAAAATAAAAAATACAGAAATGATAAATTAGACACATATAATAACACATGCAACACAGAATATCACATACAATACAATTTTCAAACACAGGGATATATATACATATCACAAATTCATACAAGTCCAAATATACATAAGTTCACAAATTCACACAAGTCCAAATACATAAGTTCACAAATTCACACAAGTCCAAATACATAAGTTCACAAATTCACACAAGTCCAAATACACAGGTTCATATCCATAGTTGTCATTTTTAGTTCACAAGTTCAAACATTAGCTCCATCGCTCTCGATCAGGACATCGGATTGTTGTTCGTAGCTCCACCACTAGAATTGAGACATCTGTCCGCAAAGTCAGCGTGAGGGGGAGGAGTCACTTGATGAGAGCCGGAATCCTACAAAATAAACCAAAATTCTCATAAATATACAACTGGCATTAAATCACATGTACACCAAGATATAGGAAAGCATGATAAACATAGCGTCCTTTTCTAAATAAATATAGGAAAGCATTAAATCACATGTACACCAAGAACATGCCCTACAGGCCGCTCAAGTGCCAGTCCTGCTGCCCAGGATTCTTCTGCCCAGGACCACTAAATTCTTGGCAATTTTAAATCGCCTAATCTATCGCACAGCGGCATCCAAGAACAATAAAGAACAGGGAATGAGCTACTGGGCTTCAGATCTGCTGAATCTGTAGTTTGATTTCAGATAGGTTCATAGTCACTATCTCAATTAAATAGGTTCATAGACACTGAATCTGTAGTTTGATTTCAGAAGAGCTCAGGTAGGTGAGAATTGAGAACTAGCCCAGGTAGGTGAAAATGGTGCACTGTGGCCCCCCTTTGATAGTGACTAAAGCTAGACGATAAAACCAATCTAGACTTAGTTTATTTAATTAGGAGGAAATCAACTAGCATTGAAATTCAGGAACGTACCGCATGTGACGGAAGTGGCTGTGTTGGCCATGGGGGGCGTCCCCAAGGCCCCATTGGATGTGTAGGATATCCCCATGGTGGTGGTGGCCAATATCCCATACCTGGTTGTGGAGGAGGAAGAATCTGTCCTCTAGGAGGCATCGACCACTGAATGTCCATCTGTGGGTTTCCTTGTCCGGTCTCAGAACCCTATAACCAAATAAAACGATGCATGATTATAATTGTAAATGAAAGTAAATATACTACAAAACTATACCTGTGTTTCGTTGGTGTTTGGGGTCTGTCCAGATTGTGACGGACGGGTGAACTGGGGTCCCATTGGAGATCCCATCTGAGCACTATACATCTGCAAAAACAATAAGCTTGAGTTTTATTTTAAACTAATGTATATATAGAGTTTAAACTCACACATGGGATGGTAATCTTATCTAGCACATGCATCATAGAAGCCACAAGCAAGTTACCAACTGAACCATGAGTTAGGCTTTACCAACTGAAGTCACAATTCACTGATGCAGGCAACTAGCAGATGACAGAAATTGCGATTACACATTACACAAAAAACAGCTAATCAAGAAAGCAAACAGGAAAAGCCTAGATTACACATAACACCAAAAATCAGCTAATTCACTGATGCATAGATGCTGATGGCCTTGTCACTAGGTTTAGGTATATATATATCTTCTCTCTGAAGCTATGATGTCTGAAAAAAGTGAAATGAAACACATGGTTGAACTGATTGGTTTTTACGAGCTCGATCGATTCGTTTCCATGTCGCGCAGCAAGAGAGCTGTCGCAGTGCAAATGCTTCCGGCTGTGGGACAAGTCCTTATCTCAGTACCACTCAAATAAAAAAAGGTAATAGACCTGTACAAAAACATAACATAACTCGCAACAAAGACGGGTTCAGGGGATTTGATCGCAGAAACGGCACGTGCCTTACCCGTTCAACCTTCAACTCCCTGTGCCTGCAACGGATTAATTATTAACTGAACGGAATGTGAGTAGGTTTGGTAATTAAGTAGGAATTATTATCGCAGATGCTTGCTCTAATGCGAATGATGGTTTTTTATACAAATATAATATAAATTGGAATAAGCTGCTGGATGATAAGCTGCTGGATTATTATCGCAGATGGGCCTGAGGTTAGGCAGGAGCTGATTTTGCTGCTCAGATATCTGAAGCAATGCATGTATTTCTCGAAGAAGCCATACAGCGTGTTTTTGGACTATGGTGGTTATGGCCAGAATGATGTTCTTATAAAGAAATCTAAGGCGAGGGTGCGTAAGTATCAGTTAACTCTCTGTTGTCAATTATGTGTTGAGACTCAACATCCCGAACTTGTCGCGGGCCGATATTTTTCTGTTCATTCCACTACTGATAATAAATCAGGAGTAACTGGACGATATCCTGTTCTATCATACAGATCCTGAAGCCTGCCTTCACAATTGTTTGTGACAGAAGTAGCCAATGCTTTCTCCTTTTCATTAGGGGGGCTATCAGTGTTAAGGAGCGGTTGACAGCAGCAACTGGCGCAGAGGTTCCATTTCATCACGTTGTGGTCCAGGAAGGTCGTGTCTCCAACCTAGTGTTGGGTTACGCTCACTGTGGAATGGTTGTAGCAGCTCGATGGATTGCAAAACAAGCCATTCCTTGCCTGAGTAAAGCAATCGAGCAATTCCCAGAATATGAGGTTAAGGTAATTTCTTTCAGCTCTTGCCGAGTATCTCCAGGTGATCTTTTGATGTTATTGTCAAAAACTCATGGTATTATATATTGATGAGTTTTCTATGCTCTATTCTTTTAGATTTTGTGCTTCTGTATTGAACTACAGTTCTGTAACTCATATTGATGCTTACCTGTCTGCCTATTAAATTGCACAAAAATCAACATAAGTTGTGAATGCTAAAGCAAGTGGAACTGCAAGTATCTTTTAAAGTGGAAATGGCAAATAGGTTTTTTCCTTTCTTCAAGCCAAAGCAAATGAACTTTGAAACACTCTTGCAGTAAAGTATCAGCAATGGACTTTAGGATTCTCTAGGGCTGAGCGGGAATCTGAAGAAAATAGATTGCCTAAGTACTGAGGTACAAGCTTAAAGTTATGACTACCATGAGTAGAGAGAATAAGTGGACTACACTCATGAATGTAAAATTGTAAGGAGAATAATATGAAACTAATGCTGAACAACTTACTAATGTTGGACCTCATTTCTTCATTGACTTTCATATTTTTTTTTGCGATTTCAGTGATTTTTGTTAGCTAAGCAATGCATGTCTACTCAAATGTTCATGTTTAGAAGCTAAAGGACGCTATTTGCATTTGTTTTGCTTTACTTGTTTTTCATCTTAGATGATTTCTTGTCTTGGGAGGGACTTCTATCTAGCCCCATATTTCTTTATATCTAACTTTTATCACAGACAGTATATGATGTTAAATATTTATGTCTTGTATCTGATCCTTCCTTCATTTTACTTATTTTGTTTAGATCATTGGACATTCAATGGGAGCTGGGATTGCAACAATACTAACATACATCCTTCGCGAGAATGAGAAGCTGGCATCATCCACTTGTATTGCATTTGGGCCAGGTACTGCACTGAGGAGTATAGTTTTATTCAAAGGAAGCTGGCAACAATACTATCTCCAGCAGCTTATCATCTGCATATCCATATTTAATATTGGCTGGCCTATGCCATATGCGCTCTAAATAGATACACGATCAAGCTTCAGAAGCGTATAAGGTGGTGCCCGGAAGAAGTTTAAATTCGATCTTAAAAAAAGAGTGCCTACATTCTGCAGTGTGGATGGAGACTTTCATTGTTAGGATCTGTTCCTGCCCTTCAGGAAGTGCTTGATCATGTTTGAATGATTGGTTGCTCCTACTCATGTTTGGTGAATTTGAGTTTTCACTGCATACACCCCACTGTGGCAGATCATCTTATTTATCTGTTTACTCTTAGCTCTTTTTTTTTTGATAAATGAGATCCTTTCTCTGCTAGTGTGAAATTAGCATCTGTACCAGTGTGTACATTTTGATGGCTTTTAAGCAGTGCATATTGATTTGTAGCAATTCTACTCATGGCAGTAATATTTCTATTTCAGCTTGTTTTTTAAGCAAGAAATGGAACTCTCCCTGGTTGGGTTGCAGAATGCTGGGAAGACATCGCTGGTCAATGCTGTTGCTGTATGCATCAACTCAGTCAAGATACGTTACCATGTTATGTGGTGTTTTGATTTTAATTCGTGGCTTCTGTGCTTTGCAGACAGGTGGCTACAGTGAGGACATGATTCCAACCGTATGTACATACAAACACTTTCTTTATGTTATCCTGAACAAATCTTGGTTATCTAATTGACCTAAAATGCTCATCTGTGAAACAGGTAGGCTTCAATATGCGGAAAGTCACCAAGGGGAATGTCACAATTAAACTTTGGGATCTTGGTGGGCAACGAAGATTCCGCACTATGTGGGAGCGCTACTGCCGTGGAGTTTCTGCTATTCTGTAATTCCTTCTCTTCTAAAATACTATTCAATATTGAATATTTTATATTCAGTTTTTTAGGCACTAAAGTTCAGATAATATTTGCCCCCAGGTTGCTTGGCTAATGTTAAATCACTCAACAATTGACCAGACCGATTTTAGGCTGTCTAAGGCTCAGAGCAATTTAGATAAAAAAAATATGGGCAGATTCTGAGCGGATTAATAAAATTATTACCTGCATCAGCATTCCCTGCATCATCTGAACTTGTTGAGATAGATGTTGAACTTGTTGTTGTTGTTGTCTTAGTTGTTCATCAAGCTCTGATTCCCTCGAAGTTGAAGTTCGAGATCTACTCCCCGCCGAGGAAACTGACCGACGACCAAAGCTATCGCGACTCACAACCCCATCGCCGATCCCCAACCTAGAAACATCACAAGTTATGATAATATAGTGTTTATATATCACAACTTTGATCTTATCATACCTCCCATGTGGTAGCCCACCACCGGCAACATATGCTGCATCCGGATCGAAAGGTGCCTCCCTCCAATCTAGATCATCGTCTCCTGCTTTCCTCCTAACCTCCTCAGCATAACGAGTCTACAAAACAATTTATGTTAATTATAAATGAGTCACAAGTTAATTAAGAATAGATAGTAATTATTTACACCTACCAGCTTTTCTGTCGCGCTTTCGTCACATAAAACTTCTGGATGATCTGGATCTAGACCTCGGTGTCCCTCCATGTAAACGTCAATGAATCGGGGTTCAACACCATCACGAGCCTCCTGCAGTAAGAGACATAATAAAATATACAAATTTGTCTGAGGGAAAAAGACTAAATGTTACTTAGCTCGTCATACCATTCGTTGTGATTTCCCAATAAATCCATCTGCTCCAAATCGATGGAGGCCCGGTTTGCTCTTCCGGTTCAAACGATTTCTATCTGACTTCACTTTGTACTCATCTGAGGACCAGTACTCGCAGAGCTTGACCCAAGCTTCAGGATGAGCAGTGAGCCAGTCCACTTCACTTTGTTTGTACTCCTCAGCTGTCAAGTGGATTTCACATGCCTGCTTGTTGGTCATTCTTTGACCCTTCACTTTCTTGAAGTACACGGTAACAGCTTTGACCCGTGCATCTGACATTGAACCATTTATAACTTTTCTAGCAGCATTGTGGAATACACGTTTTGCATGTTCTTCGTTCGCTGTTTCGTCCAATCTAAATTGTTCCTGCAAAATGAAGAAGCAATTAAATTCATTTATAGACGCCCACGATAAGTAAATTTAAAAGACATAATAAACTCACCCAAAACGATGACCACACTGCGTCTTGGTGAGTACGGTCGGGTCCATATGGTTTGAGGCCCCAGTGAGCCCAGTGATACGCCCCTATCTCTGCCCCGTTGAGTTGTACCACCCCTGGATAGTGAAAACGAGCTATAGATCCCAGCACTGTGTTAACTGGTGTCCGATGACCTTTGCCACTCCATGCCACCTCCACCCAACTCCTCTCTCCTGCAGGGTTTATGACCCTACGTTGGTCCAAGGGTTGTGTCGGTGGAACTCTAAGGGACCGCCGAAACCTACAGAATTGTAAATTGTGCACTGGTAATAATATCAATCCAACAAAAATGGAACTCCTCGTCAAAATAAAATTACCTGAAGTTTGTTGCCTGTGTCGTTGTAACAACCTCGTCATCAGCCTCTCCATCGGCCTCTCCATCGTAGTCCTCCCCATAGTCATCATCATCACGCATCGGTGAATCTTGGCGTGCCAGCTCGTCCTCCTGCCTAGGTGCATTGTGCTCTGCCGCCTCGCGCGCTTGCTCAAATGCATTGTGGTCCTGCTCTAGCATAGGTCCACTTGAGCCTATCGCCTCACGCTCTGGCTCAAGTGCAGTGTGGCCTGCCACATCGCGCTCTTGCCCAGGTGCACTATGGCCTGCCACCTCGCGCTCGTGCCCAAGTGCACTATGGCTTCCCACTTCGCGCCCCTGCTCCTCCATGCAACCAAGGAGCTGCTCTAGCCGTTGCCTTGACGCTGTAGAGCCCTACAAACATAATCAACAATGAGATATATCAAGTACTCGATGTATACGTAGAAGAAAAGAAAATAAAACAAATTAAATACCTGGAACAACATAGAGGATGTATCCCCACCACCTGAACCCCTAGTTGACCGTGACCTCGAGGAGTCACCACGGTCTCCGCGCTTCTTCCCTTTGAGCTTGTCCATGACCCTCATCATCTGCACAAATTTCATTACAAGAATTTAAATATATATACTTTTAGTATTGAAATAGGAATGCATATACAAGAATTTAAATATATATACTTTTCAAAAATCATCGGCATCAGAATCTGCTTCAGCAACACGCTGCTCAATTATTTCAAGTCTTTGTTGTTTTTCAAGAATTCTCTGTGACTTACGAGTCCTTGCCCTAGAAGGACCTGGTTCTTCTGCCATCAAATCTATGGCAAGACTAGCTACTTCATTGAGCCCTAAATCCTCAGATATAGTAAATTCTCTATTTTCTGACTGATCGCCATCTTCTTGATAAATATCAACAGAATCATCATCTTCGTTATTTGTGTTGTAATAATCATATCGTAACGGATGGACTTCAGGATTAATTTTGTATACAACCCAACAAGACTTCAAGTTTTCATGAGGATATGTTAGATAGTACACCTGTTGCGCTTGATGTGCAAGCACAACATTGCTATAATCGCTGCCTTTAAACCGTGATTCATGCTTTACCTCCACAATTCCAAATTCATCCTCTCGCGTTTGTTGCGGATCAAACCATTCACAATCAAATAACACAAACATGAACTCTTTGGCCCCACCAAGAGTGTACTCCGTTATGTCTTGAAGAACACCATAATAGTCATGAGTGCCTCCGTCTGCATTTGTGGCAGTTGCTACTACTCCACTGTTTGTCGTGGCTGCCTGCGGGCGGATTTTTTCTAATTTTGATGTTCGAAAACGGTATCCATTAATATCATAGCGGCTATATTTTCTTGCTTTCAACTGACCATGTGATATCTGTCGCAAATCATCCGAGACTAGAGAGTCAAGTTTCTTACACTACATAGAGCAGAAAAAAAGATATAGGTAAATAGCAAGTCATATGTGCAATCTAAGTACACAAAGGAAAATTATAAAGAGATAATTACATGCTCGTGGAACCATTCAACGAAACATGGACCTCCATTCATCCCTTTCATACGTAGATTATCCAGTTCCTTTGGTGTAGGTTTGTGGCTAGCTAAATATATGGAATCAAACATTTCAAAGTATGGATCAAGTTCCTCCATGTTGGTGTACAAGTAGAGCATGGTGAAATTACGCTCTCTTATGTCAACATAATGTGCAGTAGAAGCCCCGACCCCTTTCCCCTTCCAGAGAAAAACACTAAGGTCGGTCGAAGGACCTTCTTCTTCAGTATGATACCGTGTTGACTGAGCATTCACGTTGTTAGTGTGTGATAAATACTGACTTGAGAAGATTGTGATCTCTTTAGCTGCAAAGGCCTCTGCGATACACCCCTCAACCCTTGCTTTGTTCCGCACAGTAGCTCTAAGTTTTTTCAATTCTCTTTCTTGACTGTACATCCATCGGAACTGCACTGGTCCTCCTACCAATGCTTCATAAGGTAAGTGCACTAGCAAATGTTGCATCACATTCATAAATCCAGGCGGAAATACTTTTTCCATCTTGCATACAAGCACCGCGATTTGTTTCTCAAATTGAATCATCAATTTCTTTGAGATATGCTTAGCACATATATGTCTATATATGTAACTAAGTTCAGCAATCATCTTCCACAAAGGAGGCTTCAAATAGCCACGGAACATTACCGGCATAAGTCTTTCCATCAAAATATGGTAATCGTGAGCCTTCAAACCATTTAATTTATTAGTGTCGAGGTTAACAGTACGTTTTATGTTAGCTGCATAGCGGTCTGGAAACTTCAACATTTTCAACCATCGAAATACTTCTTTTCGCTCTTCCGGCTTTAGACAGTATGGAGCTCGTGGTGTCCTCTCCTTTCCATTAGGATTTAATTTGACCTCAAGGCTAGGGCGATCGCAAAGATTAGCTAAATCTTTCCTGGCATTGATGTTGTCTTTTGTTTTACCCTTAATGTTTAGACACATGCTTATGATGCTTTCAGCAACATTGCGCTCTTGGTGCATCAAATCTATGTTGTGTGGTAAAATCAATACCTTCGCATACGGAAGTTCCCAGAGAAAAGAAATATGAGTCCAGTTGTGATCTTGACCATAGCCTTCAAACTCATGACCTTCTGTAGCCCTTTGAAGGGCACGATGTTGTATCATGATATCTTCACCCATTAAACGTTTTGGTGGACCGTCTTTAACTTTTATGCCTCTTCTAAATGACTTCGTATCATTTCGAAACAGATGATTGGATGGAAGAAACCGTCGATGACAATCAAAGAATGAGACCTTTTTACCATGCTCCAAACGATATGCTTGTGTGTCCCCCATGCATATGGGACAACACAGTCGACCGTGAACACACCAGCCAGACCAAATACCATATGCAGGCAAATCATGAATTGACCACAAATATGCCGCACGTAAGGTAAATTCACGTTTTAGATGACCATCATAAGCCTTTACCCCTACCCATAGCTCTTTGAACTCTTCAATCAACGGTTGCATGAATACATTGATCTTCTTTCCAGGATGTTTAGGCCCTGGAATAATAAGGGCAAGAAATATGAACCCTTCTTTCATGCATTTGTTGGGAGGGGGGTTGTAGGGCATGATGAAAACCGGCCAACAAGAGTATGAAGTTGAACTGTTGTCGTAAGGAGTGAAACCATCAGTGGACAAGCCTAGACGAACACTCCTAGCGTCTCTTCCAAATTCTGGGTCAAAACGATCCAGAGCCTTCCAAGCATCGCCATCTGATGGATGCATCATAATGTCTAGGTCTTGGATCTCACGTTCTCCTTCCTTATGCCACAACATTAGCTTCGCAGTTTCTGGGGTTAAAAACAGACGTTTAAGCCTTGGAGTGATGGGCATATATCAAAGTTGTTTAACTGCCACTTTTGTAGCAAAAGTAGCTCCATCCTCTTTTAGTACCTCCGCATATCTTGATTTACCGCATTTCTGACAATGGGTGCTCGCTTCATATTCCTTCCAGAACAACATGCAATTATCTTCGCACACATCAATCTTCTTATACTTCATCCCAAGACCGGACACAATCTTTTTAGACTGGTATAAGTCTTTTGGCATCTTATGGTTCGATGGGATGAGATCAATAATCAGATTGATTATATCGTTATAGCAATTATTCGAGAAGTTATACTTTGCCTTCATTGCCATAAGACGTGTAACCACCTGCAACACAGTCACAGTGGTGTCGTCATGCACTTTTTCCTCTGACGCGTGAAGAAGCTTGTAAAACACCTGCACTTCATTTGGTGTATCCTGTTCTGAGGCCAATGTTGGATACTCTCTACTAATATCAGCCACCAAGTCATCCATCCGATCCTCCTCATCATCATCAATTATTTCTGACTCTGTGATATTCTGCTCTACTTCTCCATGTGAGCGCCACACAAGATAGTTAGGCATAAACCCATTCTTGCAAAGGTGATGCTCCAGTTCTTCGATCTTTCTCACATACTTAAAATTCCGACACTTGGTACACGGACACTTCACCACACGAGGTCCACCGGAAAATGCGAGATCCACGAATTGTTTTGCAACCCTAACCCATTCCTTTGAGTGACCTAGAGTCACGCTATTGAATCCATCATACATCGCCCTTCTTCTATTGTCATCCATTTCCAAAACTAAATAACTCAATGTATAAAAAAATGTGTAAATAAACATCATTAAGCATACAAACATAAATAACAAATGTGTAAATAAACATCATTAAGCATACAAACATAAATAAAAAATGTGTAAATAAACATCATTAAGCCCTTCTTCTATTAGGAAGGATCACTAGACATAAAAAAATATTTAACCAAACATTGAACCTAACATCGATTAATTTACAATGAACAAGAAATTATACATCAATTGTAACAACTAGCCAAAAATCATGCATCATATTTTAACTAACAAACTAATTCTAATAATATGCATCAAAGAAAGAAGAAAAATACCTTCACGGATGCATCAATTGTAACAACTACCTAAAAATCATGCATGTAATTGTAACCTGATGTTACTTTTTTCATGCAACACTCTTTTCAATTCAATGATAGGTTATCTAAATTTAGTCTCTTACAAAATAATGCTCTTGGCTTATGATCCAGGGTGATTTATTCTACTTGACAATCGTAGAAGCTCCCATTCTGGGAAATTCCAAAGTTTGTTACAAAGGAGCAGTTTGTTACTGCTCCGCAGCAAGATTTGTTACTGCTCCGCAGCTAGATTTGCTTGTAAGTTCAAAGCATGGAGCAGGCAATAAGTCTGAGAAGGATAATTCCACATTATTAGATAAAGCTGGCAATGCTCCTGTTGTCAAAGAACAATCAATTGATGCCCATGCAAGCAAAAGTAGAGCTCAAAATGGAAAGACCATGCTTAATAATGGTGGATCTCTGGCTAACATGTGGGGCCGTGCATCAGCTAAACCTAAGCCTCCAAGTACCACTAATTCTACAGCTGTAGAAAGTGTTGCAGGTATCTCACTAATGGTCATATTTAATTCTCCGTGCTTTTCTTGTGTATAACTCTCAGCACACATCTAGTCCTGTATATAAACCCTTCTAAGCATGCTACTGTAGATCTCATGCTGTTAATATGTTCAGCTACTCTTGATGCACAATATGCAGGGGCGGAGCTGGGCCTATGGCCACTAGGGCCCGGGCCCTACTCTTGGGCTGAATTATCGCCATAGACCCAAGTCGCTGGAACGGCCCAAAAACTGGGAAAGAGAAAGGCCTCACCCTCAGGCGACTGTGCGCGTGCCGAATTGTGGGAGCCAAGTGGGAGCGTGTGCTATTGCTGCCGAGCTAGGGTTTCCAGTGGGGCGGCGACGGCTAACATGCAGCAAACCGGTAGGTGGCGGCAGTGCTACACGGGCGGTGGAGGCGGCGGCGCTGTGCAAGCGGTGGCACGCCGGCGCGGCTACGGCTACGAACCTGAGAACAACGAGGTAGGCAGAGCTTGCTGCTTAGCCTTACAGGTCCATCGACGAGCAGTCAGCATTCCATTGCCGACGAGGCACGCTGGTACCGTAGCCCTTAGGGCTAGCTTGCTTCTTCTAGCTTGCATGCTTTATTTTCTATACTGTATACTTTATTTTCTTTGATTATGTATGTCGATTTCAGGAAATCTTCCTATTGTTGAGGAAAGCAACTGAAACAGTTGTGAAACAAATGATGAACTAATCATTAAAAATGAAGATACCTTCAAGGAGACCGTCGAGGAGACGCCGAGGCCGAGCTTGGGCTGTGGTGCGGCGGCGCGGCGTTCTGACGGCGACGCGACGACGAGCTGGCTGGTGGCGGCACCGAGGCCGACGAGATTGGGCAGGGCAGCGACGCGGCGGAGCTGGCGAAAAGAGGAGAAAGGGAGACGGGGCGGCGAGCCAGGGCGGTGGAGCGGCGGCGCGGCCTGCTGGCGGTGGCGCGGCGGCGCTTTTCTGTTGCGGTGGCACACGGGTGGGCGGGAATGAGGCAGCGCAGGTGAGAGAGATCGAGTCGCGCGTGGGTGGGTTAGGGGATTTAGGTTTTTTCTATTAAGTTCGACGGTGTCCATCTGGCCCACGAACTTAACTTAAGAACGTGGGTACCCACGTTCCTAACACGTTAAGTTCGACGGTTTTGGCCAGGGCGCACGAATTTAAATTAAGAACGTGGGTACCCACGTTCTTAACATAACCCATGAACTTAACTCAATTAAGAACGACGGTACCCACGTTCTTAATTTTACCCACGAACATTTATCAGTTTCTTGTAGTGTTCATGGCTATTTTCGACAAAAATGGGGGTTGTGTGGCCATTGATCATCGACCAGACGCTCATACACCTCACCCCACATATGTTTCCTTGCCATAGATCACATTCTTGGATTTCTGGTGGAGACCATTTCTTGGTCAAAAATCTGTACGTGTTAGCCTTTGGTATTTTTGAAAATGGTCATTCATGGCTATTTTCGACAAAAATGGGGGTTGTGTGGCCATTGATCATCGACTAGAGGCTCATACACCTCACCCCACATATGTTTCCTTGCCATAGATCACATTCTTGGATTTCTAGTGGAGACCATTTCTTGGTCAAAAATCCGTAGGTGTTAGCCTTCGGTATTATTGAAAATGGTCGTTCATGGCTATTTTCGGCAAAATGGGGGTTGTGTGGCCATTGATCGTCGACCAGAGGCTCATACACCTCACCCCACATATGTTTCCTTGTCGTAGATCACATTCTTGGATTTCTGGTGGAGACCATTTCTTGGTCAAAAATCCGTAGGTGTTAGCCTTCGGTATTATTGAAAATGGTCGTTCATGGCTATTTTCGACAAAAATGGGGGTTGTATGGCCATTGATCATCGACCAGACGCTCATACACCACACCCCACATATGTTTCCTTGCCATAGATCGCATTCTTGGATTTCTGGTGGAGACCATTTCTTGGTCAAAAATCCGTACGTGTTACCCTTCGGTATGATTGAAAATGGAGGTTGTGTGACCATTGATCATCGACCAGAGGCTCATACACCTCACCCCACATATGTTTCCTTGTCGTAGATCACATTCTTGGATTTCTGGTGGAGACCATTTCTTGGTCAAAAATCCGTAGGTGTTAGCCTTCGATATTATTGAAAATAGTCGTTCATGGCTATTTTCGACAAAAATGGGGGTTGTGTGGCCATTGATCATCGACCAGAGGCTCATACACCTCACCCCACATATGTTTCCTTGCCATAGATCACATTCTTGGATTTCTGGTGGAGACCATTTCTTGGTCAAAAATCCGTAGGTGTTAGCCTTCGGTATTATTGAAAATGGTCGTTCATGGCTATTTTCGACAAAAATGGGGGTTGTGTGGCCATTGATCATCGACCAGACGCTCATACACCTCACTACACATATGTTTCCTTGCCATAGATCACATTCTTGGATTTATGGTGGAGACCATTTCTTGGTCAAAAATCCGTAGGTGTTAGCCTTCGGTATTATTGAAAATGGTCGTTCATGGCTATTTTCGACAAAATGGGGGTTGTGTGGCAATTGATCATCGACCAGAGGCTCATACACCTCACCCCACATATGTTTCCTTGCCATAGATCACATTCTTGGATTTCTGGTGGAGACCATTTCTTGGGCAAAAATCCGAATGTGTTAGCCTTTGGTATTTTTGAAAATGGTCATTCATGGCTATTTTCGACAAAAATGGGGGTTGTGTGGCCATTGATCTTCGACCAGAGGCTCATACACCTCACTACACATATGTTTCCTTGCCATAGATCACATTCTTGGATTTATGGTGGAGACCATTTCTTGGTCAAAAATCCGTAGGTGTTAGCCTTCAGTGTCATTGAAAATGGTCGTTCATGGCTATTTTCGACAAAAATTAGGGTTGTGTGGCCATTGATCGTCGACCAGAGGCTCATACACCTCACCCCACATATGTTTCCTTGCCATAGATCACATTCTTGGATTTCTGGTGGAGACCATTTCTTGGTCAAAAATCCGTAGGTGTTAGCCTTCGGTATTATTGAAAATGGTCATTCATGGCTATTTTCGGCAAAATGGGGGTTGTGTGGCCATTGATCGTCGACCAGAGGCTCATACACCTCACCCCACATATGTTTCCTTGCCATAGATCACATTCTTGGATTTCTGGTGGAAACCATTTCTTGGTCTAAAATCCGTAGGTGTTAGCCTCTAGTATTATTGAAAATGGTCGCTCATGGCTATTTTCAAGGTCGCTCATGGCTATTTTCATAAAAAATGGGGGTTGTGTGGCCATTGATCATCGACCAGAGGCTCGTAAACCTCACCCCGACCATTTCTTGGTCAAAAATCCGTAGGTGTTAGCCTTTGGTATTATTGAAAATGGTCGTTCATGGCTATTTTCGACAAAAATGGGGGTTGTGTGGCCATTGATCGTCGACCAGACGCTCATACACCTCACCCCACATATGTTTCCTTGTCGTAGATCACATTCTTGGATTTCTGGTGGAGACCATTTCTTGGTTAAAAATCCGTAAGTCTTAGCCTCTAGTATTATTGAAAATGGTCTCTCATGGCTATTTTCATAAAAAATGGGGGCTGTGTGGCCATTGATCATCGACCAGAGGCTCATACACCTCACCCCACATATGTTTCCTTGCCATAGATTACATTCTTGGATTTCTGGTGGAAACCATTTCTTGGTTAAAAACTCGTACGTGTTAGCCTTCGGTATCATTGAAAATGGTCATTCATGGCTATTTTCGACAAAAATGGGGGTTGTGTGGCCATTGATCATCGACCAGAGGCTCGTACACCTCACCCCACATATGTTTCCTTGCCATAGATCACATTCTTGGATTTCTGGTGGAGACCATTTCTTGGTCAAAAATCCGTACGTGTTAGCCTTTGGTATTTTTGAAAATGGTCATTCATGGCTATTTTCGACAAAAATGGGGGTTGTGTGGCCATTGATCATCGACTAGAGGCTCATACACCTCACCCCACATATGTTTCCTTGCCATAGATCACATTCTTGGATTTCTGGTGGAGACCATTTCTTGGTCAAAAATCCGTAGGTGTTAGCCTTCGGTATTATTGAAAATGGTCGTTCATGGCTATTTTCGACAAAAATGGGGGTTGTGTGGCCATTGATCATCGACCAGACGCTCATACACCTCACCCCACATATGTTTCCTTGCCATAGATCACATTCTTGGATTTCTGGTGGAGACCTTTTCTTGGTCCAAAATCCGTAGGTGTTAGCCTCTAGTATTATTGAAAATGGTCGCTCATGGCTATTTTCAAGGTCGCTCATGGCTATTTTCATAAAAAATGGGGGTTGTGTGGCCATTTATCATCGACTAGAGGCTCATACACCTCACCCCACATATGTTTCCTTGCCATAGATTACATTCTTGGATTTCTGGTGGAAACCATTTCTTGGTTAAAAACTCGTACGTGTTAGCCTTCGGTATTATTGAAAATGGTCATTCATGGCTATTTTCGGCAAAATGGGGGTTGTGTGGCCATTGATCGTCGACCAGAGGCTCATACACCTCACCCCACATATGTTTCCTTGTCGTAGATCACATTCTTGGATTTCTGGTGGAGACCATTTCTTGGTCAAAAATCCGTAGGTGTTAGCCTTCGATATTATTGAAAATGGTCATTCATGGCTATTTTCGGCAAAATGGGGGTTGTGTGGCCATTGATCGTCGACCAGAGGCTCATACACCTCACCCCACATATAATTCCTTGTCGTAGATCACATTCTTGGATTTCTGGTGGAGACCATTTCTTGGTCAAAAATCCGTAGGTGTTAGCCTTCGATATTATTGAAAATGGTCGTTCATGGCTATTTTCGACAAAAATGGGGGTTGTGTGGCCAATGATCATCGACCAGAGGCTCATACACCTCACCCCACATATGTTTCCTTGCCATAGATCACATTCTTGGATTTCTGGTGGAGACCATTTCTTGGTCAAAAATCCGTAGGTGTTAGCCTTCGGTATTATTGAAAATGGTCGTTCATGGCTATTTTCGACAAAAATGGGGGTTGTGTGGCCATTGATCATCGACCAGACGCTCATACACCTCACCCCACATATGTTTCCTTGCCATAGATCACATTCTTGGATTTCTGGTGGAGACCATTTCTTGGTCTAAAATCCGTAGGTGTTAGCCTCTAGTATTATTGAAAATGGTCGCTCATGGCTATTTTCAAGGTCACTCATGGCTATTTTCATAAAAAATGGGGGTTGTGTGGCCATTTATCATCGACTAGAGGCTCATAAACCTCACCCCACATATGTTTCCTTGCCATAGATCACATTCTTGGATTTCTGGTGGAGACCATTTCTTGGTCAAAAATCCGTAGGTGTTAGCCTTCGGTATTATTGTAAATGATCGTTCATGGCTATTTTCGACAAAAATGGGGGTTGTGTGGCCATTGATCATCGACCAGAGGCTCGTCCACCTCACCCCCCATATGTTTCCTTGCAATAGATCACATTCTAGGATTTCTGGTGGAGACCATTTCTTGGTCTAAAATCCGTAGGTGTTAGCCTCTAGTATTATTGAAAATGGTCGCTCATGGCTATTTTCAAGGTCGCTCATGGCTATTTTCATAAAAATGGGGGTTGTGTGGCCATTTATCATCGACTAGAGGCTCATAAACCTCACCCCACATATGTTTCCTTGCCATAGATTACATTCTTGGATTTCTGGTGGAAACCATTTCTTGGTTAAAAACTCGTACGTGTTAGCCTTCGGTATTATTGAAAATGGTCATTCATGGCTATTTTCGGCAAAATGGGGGTTGTGTGGCCATTGATCGTCGACCAGAGGCTCATACACCTCACCCCACATATGTTTCCTTGTCGTAGATCACATTCTTGGATTTCTGGTGGAGACCATTTCTTGGTCAAAAATCCGTAGGTGTTAGCCTTCGGTATTATTGAAAATGGTCGTTCATGGCTATTTTCGACAAAATGGGGGTTGTGTGGCAATTGATCATCGACCAGAGGCTCATACACCTCACCCCACATATGTTTCCTTGCCATAGATCACATTCTTGGATTTCTGGTGGAGACCATTTCTTGGTCAAAAATCCGTACGTGTTAGCCTTTGGTATTATTGAAAATGGTCATTCATGGCTATTTTCGACAAAAATGGGGGTTGTGTGGCCATTGATCATCGACTAGAGGCTCATACACCTCACCCCACATATGTTTCCTTGCCATAGATCACATTCTTGGATTTCTGGTGGAGACCATTTCTTGGTCAAAAATCCGTAGGTGTTAGCCTTCGGTATTATTGTAAATGGTCATTCATGGCTATTTTCGACAAAAATGGGGGTTGTGTGGCCATTGATCATCGACCAGAGGCTCATACACCTCACCCCACATATGTTTCCTTGCCATAGATCACATTCTTGGATTTCTGGTGGAGACCATTTCTTGGTCAAAAATCCGTAGGTCTTAGCCTCTAGTATTATTGAAAATGGTCTCTCATGGCTATTTTCATAAAAATTGGGGGTTGTGTGGCCATTGAACATCGACCAGAGGCTCGTACACCTCACCCCACATATGTTTCCTTGCCATAGATCACATTCTTGGATTTCTGGTGGAGACCATTTCTTGGTCAAAAATCAGTAGGTGTTAGCCTTCGATATTATTGAAAATGGTCGTTCATGGCTATTTTCGACAAAAATGGGGATTGTGTGGCCATTGATCATCGACCAGACGCTCATACACCTCACGCCACATATGTTTCCTTGCCATAGATCACATTCTTGGATTTCTGGTGGAGACCATTTCTTGGTCAAAAATCCGTAGGTCTTAGCCTCTAATATTATTGAAAATGGTCGCTCATGGCTATTTTCATAAAAAAATGGGGGTTGTGTGGCCATTTATCATCGACTAGAGGCTCATAAATCTCACCCCACATATGTTTCCTTGCCATAGATCACATTCTTGGATTTCTGGTGGAGACCATTTCTTGGTCAAAAATCCGTAGGTGTTAGCCTTCGGTATTATTGAAAATGGTCGTTCATGGCTATTTTCGACAAAAATGGGGGTTGTGTGGCCATTGATCATCGACCAGACGCTCATACACCTCACCCCACATATGTTTCCTTGCCATAGATCACATTCTAGGATTTCTGGTGGAGACCATTTCTTGGTCTAAAATCCGTAGGTGTTAGCCTCTAGTATTATTGAAAATGGTCGCTCATGGCTATTTTCAAGGTCGCTCATGGCTATTTTCATAAAAATGGGGGTTGTGTGGCCATTTATCATCGACTAGAGGCTCATAAACCTCACCCCACATATGTTTCCTTGCCATAGATTACATTCTTGGATTTCTGGTGGAAACCATTTCTTGGTTAAAAACTCGTACGTGTTAGCCTTCGGTATTATTGAAAATGGTCATTCATGGCTATTTTCGGCAAAATGGGGGTTGTGTGGCCATTGATCGTCGACCAGAGGCTCATACACCTCACCCCACATATGTTTCCTTGTCGTAGATCACATTCTTGGATTTCTGGTGGAGACCATTTCTTGGTCAAAAATCCGTAGGTGTTAGCCTTCGGTATTATTGAAAATGGTCGTTCATGGCTATTTTCGACAAAATGGGGGTTGTGTGGCAATTGATCATCGACCAGAGGCTCATACACCTCACCCCACATATGTTTCCTTGCCATAGATCACATTCTTGGATTTCTGGTGGAGACCATTTCTTGGTCAAAAATCCGTACGTGTTAGCCTTTGGTATTTTTGAAAATGGTCATTCATGGCTATTTTCGACAAAAATGGGGGTTGTGTGGCCATTGATCATCGACTAGAGGCTCATACACCTCACCCCACATATGTTTCCTTGCCATAGATCACATTCTTGGATTTCTGGTGGAGACCATTTCTTGGTCAAAAATCCGTAGGTGTTAGCCTTCGGTATTATTGTAAATGGTCATTCATGGCTATTTTCGACAAAAATGGGGGTTGTGTGGCCATTGATCATCGACCAGAGGCTCATACACCTCACCCCACATATGTTTCCTTGCCATAGATCACATTCTTGGATTTCTGGTGGAGACCATTTCTTGGTCAAAAATCCGTAGGTCTTAGCCTCTAGTATTATTGAAAATGGTCTCTCATGGCTATTTTCATAAAAATTGGGGGTTGTGTGGCCATTGAACATCGACCAGAGGCTCGTACACCTCACCCCACATATGTTTCCTTGCCATAGATCACATTCTTGGATTTCTGGTGGAGACCATTTCTTGGTCAAAAATCAGTAGGTGTTAGCCTTCGATATTATTGAAAATGGTCGTTCATGGCTATTTTCGACAAAAATGGGGATTGTGTGGCCATTGATCATCGACCAGACGCTCATACACCTCACGCCACATATGTTTCCTTGCCATAGATCACATTCTTGGATTTCTGGTGGAGACCATTTCTTGGTCAAAAATCCGTAGGTCTTAGCCTCTAATATTATTGAAAATGGTCGCTCATGGCTATTTTCATAAAAAAATGGGGGTTGTGTGGCCATTTATCATCGACTAGAGGCTCATAAATCTCACCCCACATATGTTTCCTTGCCATAGATCACATTCTTGGATTTCTGGTGGAGACCATTTCTTGGTCAAAAATCCGTAGGTGTTAGCCTTCGGTATTATTGAAAATGGTCGTTCATGGCTATTTTCGACAAAAATGGGGGTTGTGTGGCCATTGATCATCGACCAGACGCTCATACACCTCACCCCACATATGTTTCCTTGCCATAGATCACATTCTTGGATTTTTGGTGGAGACCATTTCTTGGTCTAAAATCCGTAGGTGTTAGCCTCTAGTATTATTGAAAATGGTCGCTCATGGCTATTTTCAAGGTCGCTCATGGCTATTTTCATAAAAATGGGGGTTGTGTGGCCATTTATCATCGACTAGAGGCTCATAAACCTCACCCCACATATGTTTCCTTGCCATAGATTACATTCTTGGATTTCTGGTGGAAACCATTTCTTGGTTAAAAACTCGTACGTGTTAGCCTTCGGTATTATTGAAAATGGTCATTCATGGCTATTTTCGGCAAAATGGGGGTTGTGTGGCCATTGATCGTCGACCAGAGGCTCATACACCTCACCCCACATATGTTTCCTTGTCGTAGATCACATTCTTGGATTTCTGGTGGAGACCATTTCTTGGTCAAAAATCCGTAGGTGTTAGCCTTCGATATTATTGAAAATGGTCGTTCATGGCTATTTTCGACAAAAATGGGGGTTGTGTGGCCATTGATCATCGACCATAGGCTCATACACCTCACCCCACATATGTTTCCTTGCCATAGATCACATTCTTGGATTTCTGGTGGAGACCATTTCTTGGTCAAAAATCCGTAGGTGTTAGCCTTCGGTATTATTGTAAATGGTCATTCATGGCTATTTTCGACAAAAATGGGGGTTGTGTGGCCATTGATCATCGACGAGAGGCTCATACACCTCGCCCCACATATGTTTCCTTGCCATAGATCACATTCTTGGATTTCTGGTGGAGACCATTTCTTGGTCAAAAATCCGTAGGTCTTAGCCTCTAGTATTATTGAAAATGGTCGCTCATGGCTATTTTCATAAAAAATGGGGGTTGTGTGGCCATTGATCATCGACCAAGCCATGAACGACCATTTTCAAAAATACCAAAGGCTAACACGTACGGATTTTTGACCAAGAAATGGTCTCCACCAGAAATTCAAGAATGTGATCTATGGCAAGGAAACATATGTGGGGTGAGGTTTATGAACCTCTAGTCGATGAAAATGGCCACACAACCCCCATTTTTTATGAAAATAGCCATGAGCGACCTTGAAAATAGCCATGAGCGACCATTTTCAATAATACTAGAGGCTAACACCTACGGATTTTAGACCAAGAAATGGTCTCCACCAGAAATCCAAGAATGTGATCTATCGCAAGGAAACATATGTGGGGTGAGGTGTATGAGCGTCTGGTCGATGATCAATGGCCACACAACCCCCATTTTTGTCGAAAATAGCCATGAACGACCATTTTCAATAATACCGAAGGCTAACACCTACAGATTTTTGACCAAGAAATGGTCTCCACCAGAAATCCAAGAATGTGATCTATGGCAAGGAAACATATGTGGGGTGAGGTGTATGAGCCTCTGGTCGATGATCAATGGCCACACAACCCCCATTTTTGTCGAAAATAGCCATGAACGACCATTTTCAATAATATCGAAGGCTAACACCTACGGATTTTTGACCAAGAAATGGTCTCCACCAGAAATCCAAGAATGTGATCTACGACAAGGAAACATATGTGGGGTGAGGTGTATGAGCCTCTGGTCGACGATCAATGGCCACAGAACCCCCATTTTGCCGAAAATAGCCATGAGCGACCATTTTCAATAATATTAGAGGCTAAGACCTACGGATTTTTGACCAAGAAATGGTCTCCACCAGAAATCCAAGAATGTGATCTATGGCGAGGAAACATATGTGGGGTGAGGTGTATGAGCCTCTGGTCGATGATCAATGGCCACACAACCCCCATTTTTGTCGAAAATAGCCATGAACGACCATTTTCAATAATACCGAAGGCTAACACCTACGGATTTTTGACCAAGAAATGGTCTCCACCAGAAATCCAAGAATGTGATCTATGGCAAGGAAACATATGTGGGGTGAGGTGTACGAGCCTCTGGTCGATGATCAATGGCCACAGAACCCCCATTTTGCCGAAAATAGCCATGAACGACCATTTTCAATAATACCGAAGGCTAACACCTACGGATTTTTGACCAAGAAATGGTCTCCACCAGAAATCCAAGAATGTGATCTATGGCAAGGAAACATATGTGGGGTGAGGTGTACGAGCCTCTGGTCGATGATCAATGGCCACAGAACCCCCATTTTGCCGAAAATAGCCATGAACGACCATTTTCAATAATACCGAAGGCTAACACGTACGAGTTTTTGACCAAGAAATGGTCTCCACCAGAAATCCAAGAATGTGATCTATGGCAAGGAAACATATGTGGGGTGAGGTGTATGAGCCTCTGGTCGATGATCAATGGCCACACAACCCCCATTTTTGTCGAAAATAGCCATGAACGACCATTTTCAATAATATCGAAGGCTAACACCTACGGTTTTTTGACCAAGAAATGGTCTCCACCAGAAATCCAAGAATGTGATCTACGACAAGGAAACATATGTGGGGTGAGGTGTATGAGCCTCTGGTCGACGATCAATGGCCACACAACCCCCATTTTGCCGAAAATAGCCATGAATGACCATTTTCAATAATACCGAAGGCTAACACGTACGCGTTTTTAACCAAGAAATGGTTTCCACCAGAAATCCAAGAATGTAATCTATGGCAAGGAAACATATGTGGGGTGAGGTTTATGAGCCTCTAGTCGATGATAAATGGCCACACAACCCCCATTTTTTATGAAAATAGCCATGAGCGACCTTGAAAATAGCCATGAGCGACCATTTTCAATAATACTAGAGGCTAACACCTACGGATTTTAGACCAAGAAATGGTCTCCACCAGAAATCCAAGAATGTGATCTATGGCAAGGAAACAATGTGGGGTGAGGTGTATGAGCGTCTGGTCGATGATCAATGGCCACACAACCCCCATTTTTGTCGAAAATAGCCATGAACGACCATTTTCAATAATACCGAAGGCTAACACCTACGGATTTTTGACCAAGAAATGGTCTCCACCAGAAATCCAAGAATGTGATCTATGGCAAGGAAACATATGTGGGGTGAGGTGTATGAGCCTCTAGTCGATGATCAATGGCCACACAACCCCCATTTTTGTCGAAAATAGCCATGAATGACCATTTTCAAAAATACCAAAGGCTAACACGTATGGATTTTTGACCAAGAAATGGTCTCCACCAGGAATCCAAGAATGTGATCTATGGCAAGGAAACATATGTGGGGTGAGGTGTATGATCCTCTGGTCGATGATCAATGGCCACACAACCCCCATTTTGCCGAAAATAGCCATGAACGACCATTTTCAATAATACCGAAGGCTAACACGTACGAGTTTTTAACCAAGAAATGGTCTCCACCAGAAATCCAAGAATGTGATCTATGGCAAGGAAACATATGTGGGGTGAGGTTTATGAGCCTCTAGGTGATGATAAATGGCCACACAACCCCCATTTTTTATGAAAATAGCCATGAGCGACCATTTTCAATAATACTAGAGGCTAAGACCTACGGATTTTAGACCAAGAAATGGTCTCCACCAGAAATCCAAGAATGTGATCTATGGCAAGGAAACATATGTGGGGTGAGGTGTATGAGCATCTGGTCGATGATCAATGGCCACACACCCCCATTTTTGTCGAAAATAGCCATGAACGACCATTTTCAATAATACCGAAGGCTAACACCAACGGATTTTTGACCAAGAAATGGTCTCCACCAGAAATCCAAGAATGTGATCTATGGCAAGGAAACATATGTGGGGTGAGGTGTATGAGCCTCTAGTCGATGATCAATGGCCACACAACCCCCATTTTTGTCGAAAATAGCCATGAACGACCATTTTCAATAATACCGAAGGCTAACACCTACGGATTTTTGACCAAGAAATGGTCTCCACCAGAAATCCAAGAATGTGATCTATGGCAAGGAAACATATGTGGGGTGAGGTGTATGAGCCTCTGGTCGATGATCAATGGCCACACAACCCCCATTTTGCCGAAAATAGCCATGAATGACCATTTTCAATAATACCGAAGGCTAACACGTACGAGTTTTTAACCAAGAAATGGTTTCCACCAGAAATCCAAGAATGTAATCTATGGCAAGGAAACATATGTGGGGTGAGGTTTATGAGCCTCTAGTCGATGATAAATGGCCACACAACCCCCATTTTTTATGAAAATAGCCATGAGCGACCTTGAAAATAGCCATGAGCGACCATTTTCAATAATACTAGAGGCTAACACCTACGGATTTTAGACCAAGAAATGGTCTCCACCAGAAATCCAAGAATGTGATCTATGGCAAGGAAACATATGTGGGGTAAGGTGTATGAGCGTCTGGTCGATGATCAATGGCCACACAACCCCCATTTTTGTCGAAAATAGCCATGAACGACCATTTTCAATAATACCGAAGGCTAACACCTACGGATTTTTGACCAAGAAATGTCTGCACCAGAAATCCAAGAATGTGATCTATGGCAAGGAAACATATGTGGGGTGAGGTGTATGAGCCTCTAGTCGATGATCAATGGCCACACAACCCCCATTTTTGTCGAAAATAGCCATGAATGACCATTTTCAAAAATACCAAAGGCTAACACGTACGGATTTTTAACCAAGAAATGGTCTCCACCAGAAATCCAAGAATGTGATCTATGGCAAGGAAACATATGTGGGGTGAGGTGTACGAGCCTCTGGTTGATGATCAATGGCCACACAACCCCCATTTTGCCGAAAATAGCCATGAATGACCATTTTCAATAATACCGAAGGCTAACACGTACGAGTTTTTAACCAAGAAATGGTTTCCACCAGAAATCCAAGAATGTAATCTATGGCAAGGAAACATATGTGGGGTGAGGTTTATGAGCCTCTAGTCGATGATAAATGGCCACACAACCCCCATTTTTTATGAAAATAGCCATGAGCGACCTTGAAAATAGCCATGAGCGACCATTTTCAATAATACTAGAGGCTAACACCTACGGATTTTAGAACAAGAAATGGTCTCCACCAGAAATCCAAGAATGTGATCTATGGCAAGGAAACATATGTGGGGTGAGGTGTATGAGCGTCTGGTCGATGATCAATGGCCACACAACCCCCATTTTTGTCGAAAATAGCCATGAACGACCATTTTCAATAATACCGAAGGCTAACACCTACGGATTTTTGACCAAGAAATGGTCTCCACCAGAAATCCAAGAATGTGATCTATGGCAAGGAAACATATGTGGGGTGAGGTGTATGAGCCTCTGGTCGACGATCAATGGCCACACAACCCTAATTTTTGTCGAAAATAGCCATGAACGACCATTTTCAATGACACTGAAGGCTAACACCTACGGATTTTTGACCAAGAAATGGTCTCCACCATAAATCCAAGAATGTGATCTATGGCAAGGAAACATATGTGTAGTGAGGTGTATGAGCCTCTGGTCGAAGATCAATGGCCACACAACCCCCATTTTTGTCGAAAATAGCCATGAATGACCATTTTCAAAAATACCAAAGGCTAACACGTACGGATTTTTGACCAAGAAATGGTCTCCACCAGAAATCCAAGAATGTGATCTATGGCAAGGAAACATATGTGGGGTGAGGTGTACGAGCCTCTGGTCGATAATGAATGGTCACACAACCCCCATTTTACCGAAAATAGCCATGAACGACCATTTTCAATAATACCGAAGGCTAACACGTACGAGTTTTTAACCAAGAAATGGTCTCCACCAGAAATCCAAGAATGTGATCTATGGCAAGGAAACATATGTGGGGCGAGGTTTATGAGCCTCTAGTCGATGATAAATGGCCACACAACCCCCATTTTTTATGAAAATAGCCATGAGCGACCTTGAAAATAGCCATGAGCGACCATTTTCAATAATACTAGAGGCTAACACCTATGGATTTTAGACCAAGAAATGGTCTCCACCAGAAATCCAAGAATGTGATCTATGACAAGGAAACATATGTGGGGTGAGGTGTATGAGCGTCTGGTCGATGATCAATGGCCACACAACCCCCATTTTTGTCGAAAATAGCCATGAACGACCATTTTCAATAATACCGAAGGCTAACACCTACGGATTTTTGACCAAGAAATGGTCTCCACCAGAAATCCAAGAATGTGATCTATGGCAAGGAAACATATGTGGGGTGAGGTGTATGAGCCTCTGGTCGATGATCAATGGCCACACAACCCCCATTTTTGTCGAAAATAGCCATGAACGACCATTTTCAATAATACCGAAGGCTAACACCTACGGATTTTTGACCAAGAAATGGTCTCCACCAGAAATCCAAGAATGTGATCTATGGCAAGGAAACATATGTGGGGTGAGGTGTATGAGCGTCTGGTCGATGATCAATGGCCACACAACCCCCATTTTTGTCGAAAATAGCCATGAATGACCATTTACAATAATACCGAAGGCTAACACCTACGGATTTTTGACCAAGAAATGGTCTCCACCAGAAATCCAAGAATGTGATCTATAGAAAGGAAACATATGTGGGGTGAGGTGTACGAGCCTTTGGTCGATGATCATTGGCCACAGAACCCCCATTTTGCCGAAAATAGCCATGAACGACCATTTTCAATAATACCGAAGGCTAACACGTACGAGTTTTTGACCAAGAAATGGTCTCCACCAAAAATCCAAGAATGTGATCTATGGCAAGGAAACATATGTGGGGTGAGGTGTACGAGCCTCTGGTTGATGATCAATGGCCACACAACCCCCATTTTGCCGAAAATAGCCATGAATGACCATTTTCAATAATACCGAAGGCTAACACGTACGAGTTTTTAACCAAGAAATGGTTTCCACCAGAAATCCAAGAATGTAATCTATGGCAAGGAAACATATGTGGGGTGAGGTTTATGAGCCTCTAGTCGATGATAAATGGCCACACAACCCCCATTTTTTATGAAAATAGCCATGAGCGACCTTGAAAATAGCCATGAGCGACCATTTTCAATAATACTAGAGGATAACACCTACGGATTTTAGACCAAGAAATGGTCTCCACCAGAAATCCAAGAATGTGATCTATAGCAAGGAAACATATGTGGGGTGAGGTGTATGAGCGTCTGGTCGATGATCAATGGCCACACAACCCCCATTTTTGTCGAAAATAGCCATGAACGACCATTTTCAATAATACCGAAGGCTAACACCTACGGATTTTTGACCAAAAAATGGTCTCCACCAGAAATCCAAGAATGTGATCTATGGCAAGGAAACATATGTGGGGTGAGGTGTATGAGCCTCTGGTCGACGATCAATGGCCACACAACCCTAATTTTTGTCGAAAATAGCCATGAACGACCATTTTCAATGACACTGAAGGCTAACACCTACGGATTTTTGACCAAGAAATGGTCTCCACCATAAATCCAAGAATGTGATCTATGGCAAGGAAACATATGTGTAGTGAGGTGTATGAGCCTCTGGTCGAAGATCAATGGCCACACAACCCCCATTTTTGTCGAAAATAGCCATGAATGACCATTTTCAAAAATACCAAAGGCTAACACGTACGGATTTTTGACCAAGAAATGGTCTCCACCAGAAATCCAAGAATGTGATCTATGGCAAGGAAACATATGTGGGGTGAGGTGTACGAGCCTCTGGTCGATAATGAATGGCCACACAACCCCCATTTTGCCGAAAATAGCCATGAACGACCATATTCAATAATACCGAAGGCTAACACGTACGAGTTTTTAACCAAGAAATGGTCTCCACCAGAAATCCAAGAATGTGATCTATGGCAAGGAAACATATGTGGGGCGAGGTTTATGAGCCTCTAGTCGATGATAAATGGCCACACAACCCCCATTTTTTATGAAAATAGCCATGAGCGACCTTGAAAATAGCCATGAGCGACCATTTTCAATAATACTAGAGGCTAACACCTATGGATTTTAGACCAAGAAATGGTCTCCACCAGAAATCCAAGAATGTGATCTATGGCAAGGAAACATATGTGGGGTGAGGTGTATGAGCGTCTGGTCGATGATCAATGGCCACACAACCCCCATTTTTGTCGAAAATAGCCATGAACGACCATTTTCAATAATACCGAAGGCTAACACCTACGGATTTTTGACCAAGAAATGGTCTCCACCAGAAATCCAAGAATGTGATCTATGGCAAGGAAACATATGTGGGGTGAGGTGTATGAGCCTCTGGTCGATGATCAATGGCCACACAACCCCCATTTTTGTCGAAAATAGCCATGAACGACCATTTTCAATAATACCGAAGGCTAACACCTACGGATTTTTGACCAAGAAATGGTCTCCACCAGAAATCCAAGAATGTGATCTATGGCAAGGAAACATATGTGGGGTGAGGTGTATGAGCGTCTGGTCGATGATCAATGGCCACACAACCCCCATTTTTGTCGAAAATAGCCATGAATGACCATTTACAATAATACCGAAGGCTAACACCTACGGATTTTTGACCAAGAAATGGTCTCCACCAGAAATCCAAAAATGTGATCTATGGAAAGGAAACATATGTGGGGTGAGGTGTACGAGCCTCTGGTCGATGATCAATGGCCACAGAACCCCCATTTTGCCGAAAATAGCCATGAACGACCATTTTCAATAATACCGAAGGCTAACACGTACGAGTTTTTGACCAAGAAATGGTCTCCACCAAAAATCCAAGAATGTGATCTATGGCAAGGAAACATATGTGGGGTGAGGTGTATGAGCGTCTGGTCGATGATCAATGGCCACACAACCCCCATTTTTGTCGAAAATAGCCATGAATGACCATTTACAATAATACCGAAGGCTAACACCTACGGATTTTTGACCAAGAAATGGTCTCCACCAGAAATCCAAGAATGTGATCTATGGCAAGGAAACATATGTGGGGTGAGGTGTATGAGCCTCTGGTCGACGATCAATGGCCACACAACCCTAATTTTTGTCGAAAATAGCCATGAACGACCATTTTCAATCACACTGAAGGCTAACACCTACGGATTTTTGACCAAGAAATGGTCTCCACCATAAATCCAAGAATGTGATCTATGGCAAGGAAACATATATGGGGTGAGGTGTATGAGCCTCTGGTCGATGATCAATGGCCACACAACCCCCATTTTTGTCGAAAATAGCCATGAATGACCATTTACAATAATACCGAAGGCTAACACCTACGGATTTTTGACCAAGAAATGGTCTCCACCAGAAATCCAAGAATGTGATCTATGGCAAGGAAACATATGTGGGGTGAGGTGTACGAGCCTCTGGTCGATAATGAATGGTCCACACAACCCCCATTTTACCGAAAATAGCCATGAACGACCATTTTCAATAATACCGAAGGCTAACACGTACGAGTTTTTAACCAAGAAATGGTCTCCACCAGAAATCCAAGAATGTGATCTATGGCAAGGAAACATATGTGGGGCGAGGTTTATGAGCCTCTAGTCGATGATAAATGGCCACACAACCCCCATTTTTTATGAAAATAGCCATGAGCGACCTTGAAAATAGCCATGAGCGACCATTTTCAATAATACTAGAGGCTAACACCTATGGATTTTAGACCAAGAAATGGTCCTCCACCAGAAATCCAAGAATGTGATCTATGACAAGGAAACATATGTGGGGTGAGGTGTATGAGCGTCTGGTCGATGATCAATGGCCACACAACCCCCATTTTTGTCGAAAATAGCCATGAACGACCATTTTCAATAATACCGAAGGCTAACACCTACGGATTTTTGACCAAGAAATGGTCTCCACCAGAAATCCAAGAATGTGATCTATGGCAAGGAAACATATGTGGGGTGAGGTGTATGAGCCTCTGGTCGATGATCAATGGCCACACAACCCCCATTTTTGTCGAAAATAGCCATGAACGACCATTTTCAATAATACCGAAGGCTAACACCTACGGATTTTTGACCAAGAAATGGTCTCCACCAGAAATCCAAGAATGTGATCTATGGCAAGGAAACATATGTGGGGTGAGGTGTATGAGCGTCTGGTCGATGATCAATGGCCACACAACCCCCATTTTTGTCGAAAATAGCCATGAATGACCATTTACAATAATACCGAAGGCTAACACCTACGGATTTTTGACCAAGAAATGGTCTCCACCAGAAATCCAAGAATGTGATCTATAGAAAGGAAACATATGTGGGGTGAGGTGTACGAGCCTTTGGTCGATGATCATTGGCCACAGAACCCCCATTTTGCCGAAAATAGCCATGAACGACCATTTTCAATAATACCGAAGGCTAACACGTACGAGTTTTTGACCAAGAAATGGTCTCCACCAAAAATCCAAGAATGTGATCTATGGCAAGGAAACATATGTGGGGTGAGGTGTACGAGCCTCTGGTTGATGATCAATGGCCACACAACCCCCATTTTGCCGAAAATAGCCATGAATGACCATTTTCAATAATACCGAAGGCTAACACGTACGAGTTTTTAACCAAGAAATGGTTTCCACCAGAAATCCAAGAATGTAATCTATGGCAAGGAAACATATGTGGGGTGAGGTTTATGAGCCTCTAGTCGATGATAAATGGCCACACAACCCCCATTTTTTATGAAAATAGCCATGAGCGACCTTGAAAATAGCCATGAGCGACCATTTTCAATAATACTAGAGGATAACACCTACGGATTTTAGACCAAGAAATGGTCTCCACCAGAAATCCAAGAATGTGATCTATAGCAAGGAAACATATGTGGGGTGAGGTGTATGAGCGTCTGGTCGATGATCAATGGCCACACAACCCCCATTTTTGTCGAAAATAGCCATGAACGACCATTTTCAATAATACCGAAGGCTAACACCTACGGATTTTTGACCAAAAAATGGTCTCCACCAGAAATCCAAGAATGTGATCTATGGCAAGGAAACATATGTGGGGTGAGGTGTATGAGCCTCTGGTCGACGATCAATGGCCACACAACCCTAATTTTTGTCGAAAATAGCCATGAACGACCATTTTCAATGACACTGAAGGCTAACACCTACGGATTTTTGACCAAGAAATGGTCTCCACCATAAATCCAAGAATGTGATCTATGGCAAGGAAACATATGTGTAGTGAGGTGTATGAGCCTCTGGTCGAAGATCAATGGCCACACAACCCCCATTTTTGTCGAAAATAGCCATGAATGACCATTTTCAAAAATACCAAAGGCTAACACGTACGGATTTTTGACCAAGAAATGGTCTCCACCAGAAATCCAAGAATGTGATCTATGGCAAGGAAACATATGTGGGGTGAGGTGTACGAGCCTCTGGTCGATAATGAATGGCCACACAACCCCCATTTTGCCGAAAATAGCCATGAACGACCATATTCAATAATACCGAAGGCTAACACGTACGAGTTTTTAACCAAGAAATGGTCTCCACCAGAAATCCAAGAATGTGATCTATGGCAAGGAAACATATGTGGGGCGAGGTTTATGAGCCTCTAGTCGATGATAAATGGCCACACAACCCCCATTTTTTATGAAAATAGCCATGAGCGACCTTGAAAATAGCCATGAGCGACCATTTTCAATAATACTAGAGGCTAACACCTATGGATTTTAGACCAAGAAATGGTCTCCACCAGAAATCCAAGAATGTGATCTATGGCAAGGAAACATATGTGGGGTGAGGTGTATGAGCGTCTGGTCGATGATCAATGGCCACACAACCCCCATTTTTGTCGAAAATAGCCATGAACGACCATTTTCAATAATACCGAAGGCTAACACCTACGGATTTTTGACCAAGAAATGGTCTCCACCAGAAATCCAAGAATGTGATCTATGGCAAGGAAACATATGTGGGGTGAGGTGTATGAGCCTCTGGTCGATGATCAATGGCCACACAACCCCCATTTTTGTCGAAAATAGCCATGAACGACCATTTTCAATAATACCGAAGGCTAACACCTACGGATTTTTGACCAAGAAATGGTCTCCACCAGAAATCCAAGAATGTGATCTATGGCAAGGAAACATATGTGGGGTGAGGTGTATGAGCGTCTGGTCGATGATCAATGGCCACACAACCCCCATTTTTGTCGAAAATAGCCATGAATGACCATTTACAATAATACCGAAGGCTAACACCTACGGATTTTTGACCAAGAAATGGTCTCCACCAGAAATCCAAAAATGTGATCTATGGAAAGGAAACATATGTGGGGTGAGGTGTACGAGCCTCTGGTCGATGATCAATGGCCACAGAACCCCCATTTTGCCGAAAATAGCCATGAACGACCATTTTCAATAATACCGAAGGCTAACACGTACGAGTTTTTGACCAAGAAATGGTCTCCACCAAAAATCCAAGAATGTGATCTATGGCAAGGAAACATATGTGGGGTGAGGTGTATGAGCGTCTGGTCGATGATCAATGGCCACACAACCCCCATTTTTGTCGAAAATAGCCATGAATGACCATTTACAATAATACCGAAGGCTAACACCTACGGATTTTTGACTAAGAAATGGTCCTCCACCAGAAATCCAAGAATGTGATCTATGGCAAGGAAACATATGTGGGGTGAGGTGTATGAGCCTCTGGTCGACGATCAATGGCCACACAACCCTAATTTTTGTCGAAAATAGCCATGAACGACCATTTTCAATCACACTGAAGGCTAACACCTACGGATTTTTGACCAAGAAATGGTCTCCACCATAAATCCAAGAATGTGATCTATGGCAAGGAAACATATATGGGGTGAGGTGTATGAGCCTCTGGTCGATGATCAATGGCCACACAACCCCCATTTTTGTCGAAAATAGCCATGAATGACCATTTACAATAATACCGAAGGCTAACACCTACGGATTTTTGACCAAGAAATGGTCTCCACCAGAAATCCAAGAATGTGATCTATGGCAAGGAAACATATGTGGGGTGAGGTGTATGAGCCTATGGTCGATGATCAATGGCCACACAACCCCCATTTTTGTCGAAAATAGCCATGAACGACCATTTTCAATAATATCGAAGGCTAACACCTACGGATTTTTGACCAAGAAATGGTCTCCACCAGAAATCCAAGAATGTGATCTACGACAAGGAAACATATGTGGGGTGAGGTGTATGAGCCTCTGGTCGACGATCAATGGCCACACAACCCCCATTTTGCCGAAAATAGCCATGAATGACCATTTTCAATAATACCGAAGGCTAACACGTACGAGTTTTTAACCAAGAAATGGTTTCCACCAGAAATCCAAGAATGTAATCTATGGCAAGGAAACATATGTGGGGTGAGGTTTATGAGCCTCTAGTCGATGATAAATGGCCACACAACCCCCATTTTTTATGAAAATAGCCATGAGCGACCTTGAAAATAGCCATGAGCGACCATTTTCAATAATACTAGAGGCTAACACCTACGGATTTTAGACCAAGAAATGGTCTCCACCAGAAATCCAAGAATGTGATCTATGGCAAGGAAACATATGTGGGGTGAGGTGTATGAGCGTCTGGTCGATGATCAATGGCCACACAACCCCCATTTTTGTCGAAAATAGCCATGAACGACCATTTTCAATAATACCGAAGGCTAACACCTACGGATTTTTGACCAAGAAATGGTCTCCACCAGAAATCCAAGAATGTGATCTATGGCAAGGAAACATATGTGGGGTGAGGTGTATGAGCCTCTGGTCGACGATCAATGGCCACACAACCCTAATTTTTGTCGAAAATAGCCATGAACGACCATTTTCAATGACACTGAAGGCTAACACCTACGGATTTTTGACCAAGAAATGGTCTCCACCATAAATCCAAGAATGTGATCTATGGCAAGGAAACATATGTGTAGTGACGTGTATGAGCCTCTGGTCGAAGATCAATGGCCACACAACCCCCATTTTTGTCGAAAATAGCCATGAATGACCATTTTCAAAAATACCAAAGGCTAACACGTACGGATTTTTGACCAAGAAATGGTCTCCACCAGAAATCTAAGAATGTGATCTATGGCAAGGAAACATATGTGGGGTGAGGTGTACGAGCCTCTGGTCGATGATCAATGGCCACACAACCCCCATTTTGCCGAAAATAGCCATGAACGACCATTATCAATAATACCGAAGGCTAACACGTACGAGTTTTTAACCAAGAAATGGTCTCCACCAGAAATCCAAGAATGTGATCTATGGCAAGGAAACATATGTGGGGTGAGGTTTATGAGCCTCTAGTCGATGATAAATGGCCACACAACCCCCATTTTTTATGAAAATAGCCATGAGCGACCTTGAAAATAGCCATGAGCGACCATTTTCAATAATACTAGAGGCTAACACCTACGGATTTTAGACCAAGAAATGGTCTCCACCAGAAATCCAAGAATGTGATCTATGGCAAGGAAACATATGTGGGGTGAGGTGTATGAGCGTCTGGTCGATGATCAATGGCCACACAACCCCCATTTTTGTCGAAAATAGCCATGAACGACCATTTTCAATAATACCGAAGGCTAACACCTACGGATTTTTGACCAAGAAATGGTCTCCACCAGAAATCCAAGGATGTGATCTATGGCAAGGAAACATATGTGGGGTGAGGTGTATGAGCCTCTGGTCGACGATCAATGGCCACACAACCCTAATTTTTTGTCGAAAATAGCCATGAACGACCATTTTCAATGACACTGAAGGCTAACACCTACGGATTTTTGACCAAGAAATGGTCTCCACCATAAATCCAAGAATGTGATCTATGGCAAGGAAACATATGTGTAGTGAGGTGTATGAGCCTCTGGTCGAAGATCAATGGCCACACAATCCCCATTTTTGTCGAAAATAGCCATGAATGACCATTTTCAAAAATACCAAAGGCTAACACATTCGGATTTTTGCCCAAGAAATGGTCTCCACCAGAAATCCAAGAATGTGATCTATGGCAAGGAAACATATGTGGGGTGAGGTGTACGAGCCTCTGGTCGATGATCAATGGCCACAGAACCCCCATTTTGCCGAAAATAGCCATGAATGACCATTTTCAATAATACCGAAGGCTAACACGTACGAGTTTTTGACCAAGAAATGGTCTCCACCAAAAATCCAAGAATGTGATCTATGGCAAGGAAACATATGAGGGGTGAGATTTATGAGCCTCTAGTCGATGATAAATGGCCACACAACCCCCATTTTTTATGAAAATAGCCATGAGCGACCATTTTCAATAATATTAGAGGCTAAGACCTACGGATTTTTGACCAAGAAATGGTCTCCACCAGAAATCTAAGAATGTGATCTATGGCAAGGAAACATATGTGGGGTGAGGTGTATGAGCCTCTGGTCGATGATCAATGGCCACACAACCCACATTGTTGTCGAAAATAGCCATGAATGACCATTTACAATAATACCGAAGGCTAACACCTACGGATTTTTGACCAAGAAATGGTCTCCACCAGAAATCCAAGAATGTGATCTACGACAAGGAAACATATGTGGGGTGAGGTGTATGAGCCTCTGGTCGACGATCAATGGCCACACAACCCCCATTTTTGTCGAAAATAGCCATGAATGACCATTTACAATAATACCAAAGGCTAACACGTACGGATTTTTGACCAAGAAATGGTCTCCACCAGAAATCCAAGAATGTGATCTATGGCAAGGAAACATATGTGGGGTGAGGTGTATGAGCCTCTGGTCGATGATCAATGGCCACACAACCCCCATTTTTGTCGAAAATGGCCATGAACGACCATTTTCAATAATATCGAAGGCTAACACCTACGGATTTTTGACCAAGAAATGGTCTCCACCAGAAATCAAAGAATGTGATCTACGACAAGGAAACATATGTGGGGTGAGGTGTATGAGCCTCTGGTCGACGATCAATGGCCACACAACCCCCATTTTGCCGAAAATAGCCATGAATGTCCATTTTCAATAATACCGAAGGCTAACACGTACGAGTTTTTAACCAAGAAATGGTTTCCACCAGAAATCCAAGAATGTAATCTATGGCAAGGAAACATATGTGGGGTGAGGTGTACGAGCCTCTGGTCGATGATCAATGGCCACACAACCCCCATTTTGCCGAAAATAGCCATGAACGACCATTTTCAATAATACCGAAGGCTAACACGTACGAGTTTTTGACCAAGAAATGGTCTCCACCAAAAATCCAAGAATGTGATCTATGGCAAGGAAACATATGTGGGGTGAGATTTATGAGCCTCTAGTCGATGATAAATGGCCACACAACCCCCATTTTTTTATGAAAATAGCCATGAGCGACCATTTTCAATAATATTAGAGGCTAAGACCTACGGATTTTTGACCAAGAAATGGTCTCCACCAGAAATCCAAGAATGTGATCTATGGCAAGGAAACATTTGTGGGGTGAGGTGTATGAGCCTATGGTCGATGATCAATGGCCACACAACCCCCATTTTTGTCGAAAATAGCCATGAATGACCATTTACAATAATACCGAAGGCTAACACCTACAGATTTTTGACCAAGAAATGGTCTCCACCAGAAATCCAAGAATGTGATCTATGGCAAGGAAACATATGTGGGGTGAGGTGTATGAGCCTCTGGTCGATGATCAATGGCCACACAACCCCCATTTTTGTCGAAAATAGCCATGAACGACCATTTTCAATAATATCGAAGGCTAACACCTACGGATTTTTGACCAAGAAATGGTCTCCACGAGAAATCCAAGAATGTGATCTACGACAAGGAAACATTTGTGGGGTGAGGTGTATGAGCCTCTGGTCGACGATCAATGGCCACACAACCCCCATTTTGCCGAAAATAGCCATGAATGACCATTTTCAATAATACCGAAGGCTAACACGTACGAGTTTTTAACCAAGAAATGGCTTCCACCAGAAATCCAAGAATGTAATCTATGGCAAGGAAACATATGTGGGGTGAGGTTTATTAGCCTCTAGTCGATGATAAATGGCCACACAACCCCCATTTTTTATGAAAATAGCCATGAGCGACCTTGAAAATAGCCATGAGCGACCATTTTCAATAATACTAGAGGCTAACACCTACGGATTTTAGACCAAGAAATGGTCTCCACCAGAAATCCAAGAATGTGATCTACGACAAGGAAACATATGTGGGGTGAGGTGTATGAGCCTCTGGTCGACTGATCAATGGCCACACAACCCCCATATTTGCCGAAAATAGCCATGAATGACCATTTTCAATAATACCGAAGGCTAACACGTACGAGTTTTTAACCAAGAAATGGTTTCCACCTAGAAATCCAAGAATGTAATCTATGGCAAGGAAACATATGTGGGGTGAGGTGTACGAGCCTCTGGTCGATGATCAATGGCCACACAACCCCCATTTTGCCGAAAATAGCCATGAACGACCATTTTCAATAATACCGAAGGCTAACACGTACGAGTTTTTGACCAAGAAATGGTCTCCACAAAAAATCCAAGAATGTGATCTATGGCAAGGAAACATATGTGGGGTGAGATTTATGAGCCTCTAGTCGATGATAAATGGCCACACAACCCCCATTTTTTTTATGAAAATAGCCATGAGCGACCATTTTCAATAATATTAGAGGCTAAGACCTACGGATTTTTGACCAAGAAATGGTCTCCACCAGAAATCCAAGAATGTGATCTATGGCAAGGAAACATATGTGGGGTGAGGTGTATGAGCCTATGGTCGATGATCAATGGCCACACAACCCCCATTTTTGTCGAAAATAGCCATGAATGACCATTTACAATAATACCGAAGGCTAACACCTACAGATTTTTGACCAAGAAATGGTCTCCACCAGAAATCCAAGAATGTGATCTATGGCAAGGAAACATATGTGGGGTGAGGTGTATGAGCCTCTGGTCGATGATCAATGGCCACACAACCCCCATTTTTGTCGAAAATAGCCATGAACGACCATTTTCAATAATATCGAAAGCTAACACCTACGGATTTTTGACCAAGAAATGGTCTCCACGAGAAATCCAAGAATGTGATCTACGACAAGGAAACATTTGTGGGGTGAGGTGTATGAGCCTCTGGTCGACGATCAATGGCCACACAACCCCCATTTTGCCGAAAATAGCCATGAATGACCATTTTCAATAATACCGAAGGCTAACACGTACGAGTTTTTAACCAAGAAATGGCTTCCACCAGAAATCCAAGAATGTAATCTATGGCAAGGAAACATATGTGGGGTGAGGTTTATGAGCCTCTAGTCGATGATAAATGGCCACACAACCCCCATTTTTTATGAAAATAGCCATGAGCGACCTTGAAAATAGCCATGAGCGACCATTTTCAATAATACTAGAGGCTAACACCTACGGATTTTAGACCAAGAAATGGTCTCCACCAGAAATCCAAGAATGTGATCTACGACAAGGAAACATATGTGGGGTGAGGTGTATGAGCCTCTGGTCGACGATCAATGGCCACACAACCCCCATTTTGCCGAAAATAGCCATGAATGACCATTTTCAATAATACCGAAGGCTAACACGTACGAGTTTTTAACCAAGAAATGGCTTCCACCAGAAATCCAAGAATGTAATCTATGGCAAGGAAACATATGTGGGGTGAGGTTTATGAGCCTCTAGTCGATGATAAATGGCCACACAACCCCCATTTTTTATGAAAATAGCCATGAGCGACCTTGAAAATAGCCATGAGCGACCATTTTCAATAATACTAGAGGCTAACACCTACGGATTTTAGACCAAGAAATGGTCTCCACCAGAAATCCAAGAATGTGATCTATGGCAAGGAAACATATGTGGGGTGAGGTGTATGAGCGTCTGGTCGATGATCAATGGACACACAACCCCCATTTTTGTCGAAAATAGCCATGAACGACCATTTTCAATAATACTGAAGGCTAACACCTACGGATTTTTGACCAAGAAATGGTCTCCACCAGAAATCCAAGAATGTGATCTATGGCAAGGAAACATATGTGGGGTGAGGTGTATGAGCCTATGGTCGATGATCAATGGCCACACAACCCCCATTTTTGTCGAAAATAGCCATGAATGACCATTTACAATAATACCGAAGGCTAACACCTACAGATTTTTGACCAAGAAATGGTCTCCACCAGAAATCCAAGAATGTGATCTATGGCAAGGAAACATATGTGGGGTGAGGTGTATGAGCCTCTGGTCGATGATCAATGGCCACACAACCCCCATTTTTGTCGAAAATAGCCATGAACGACCATTTTCAATAATATCGAAAGCTAACACCTACGGATTTTTGACCAAGAAATGGTCTCCACGAGAAATCCAAGAATGTGATCTACGACAAGGAAACATTTGTGGGGTGAGGTGTATGAGCCTCTGGTCGACGATCAATGGCCACACAACCCCCATTTTGCCGAAAATAGCCATGAATGACCATTTTCAATAATACCGAAGGCTAACATGTACGAGTTTTTAACCAAGAAATGGCTTCCACCAGAAATCCAAGAATGTAATCTATGGCAAGGAAACATATGTGGGGTGAGGTTTATGAGCCTCTAGTCGATGATAAATGGCCACACAACCCCCATTTTTTATGAAAATAGCCATGAGCGACCTTGAAAATAGCCATGAGCGACCATTTTCAATAATACTAGAGGCTAACACCTACGGATTTTAGACCAAGAAATGGTCTCCACCAGAAATCCAAGAATGTGATCTACGACAAGGAAACATATGTGGGGTGAGGTGTATGAGCCTCTGGTCGACGATCAATGGCCACACAACCCCCATTTTGCCGAAAATAGCCATGAATGACCATTTTCAATAATACCGAAGGCTAACACGTACGAGTTTTTAACCAAGAAATGGCTTCCACCAGAAATCCAAGAATGTAATCTATGGCAAGGAAACATATGTGGGGTGAGGTT
Source organism: Zea luxurians (assembly GCA_029449295.1). NCBI lineage: Eukaryota > Viridiplantae > Streptophyta > Magnoliopsida > Poales > Poaceae > Zea > Zea luxurians. The sequence continues at coordinate 3,610 of JAOPSE010003086.1, read as the reverse complement.
TATGAGCCTCTAGTCGATGATCAATGGCCACACAACCCCCATTTTTTATGAAAATAGCCATGAGCGACCTTGAAAATAGCCATGAGCGACCATTTTCAATAATACTAGAGGCTAACACCTACGGATTTTAGACCAAGAAATGGTCTCCACCAGAAATCCAAGAATGTGATCTATGGCAAGGAAACATATGTGGGGTGAGGTGTATGAGCGTCTGGTCGATGATCAATGGCCACACAACCCCCATTTTTGTCGAAAATAGCCATGAACGACCATTTTCAATAATACCGAAGGCTAACACCTACGGATTTTTGACCAAGAAATGGTCTCCACCAGAAATCCAAGAATGTGATCTATGGCAAGGAAACATATGTGGGGTGAGGTGTATGAGCCTCTGGTCGATGATCAATGGCCACACAACCCCCATTTTTGTCGAAAATAGCCATGAACGACCATTTTCAATAATATCGAAGGCTAACACCTACGGATTTTTGACCAAGAAATGGTCTCCACCAGAAATCCAAGAATGTGATCTACTGACAAGGAAACATATGTGGGGTGAGGTGTATGAGCCTCTGGTCGATGATCAATGGCCACACAACCCCCATTTTGCCGAAAATAGCCATGAATGACCATTTTCAATAATATCGAAGGCTAACACCTACGGATTTTTGACCAAGAAATGGTCTCCACCAGAAATCCAAGAACTGTGATCTATGGCAAGGAAACATATGTGGGGTGAGGTGTATGAGCCTCTGGTCGATGATCAATGGCCACACAACCCCCATTTTTGTCGAAAATAGCCATGAACGACCATTTTCAATAATATCGAAGGCTAACACCTACGGATTTTTGACCAAGAAATGGTCTCCACCAGAAATCCAAGAATGTGATCTACGACAAGGAAACATATGTGGGGTGAGGTGTATGAGCCTCTGGTCGACGATCAATGGCCACACAACCCCCATTTTGCCGAAAATTGCCATGAATGACCATTTTCAATAATACCGAAGGCTAACACGTACGAGTTTTTAACCAAGAAATGGTTTCCACCAGAAATCCAAGAATGTAATCTATGGCAAGGAAACATATGTGGGGTGAGGTTTATGAGCCTCTAGTCGATGATAAATGGCCACACAACCCCCATTTTTTATGAAAATAGCCATGAGCGACCATGAAAATAGCCATGAGCGACCATTTTCAATAATATTAGAGGCTAAGACCTACGGATTTTTGACCAAGAAATGGTCTCCACCAGAAATCCAAGAATGTGATCTATGGCAAGGAAACATATGTGGGGTGAGGTGTATGAGCCTCTGGTCGATGATCAATGGCCACACAACCCCCATTTTTGTCGAAAATAGCCATGAATGACCATTTACAATAATACCGAAGGCTAACACCTACGGATTTTTGACCAAGAAATGGTCTCCACCAGAAATCCAAGAATGTGATCTATGGCAAGGAAACATATGTGGGGTGAGGTGTATGAGCCTCTGGTCGATAATCAATGGCCACACAACCCCCATTTTTGTCGAAAATAGCCATGAACGACCATTTTCAATAATATCGAAGGCTAACACCTATGGATTTTTGACCAAGAAATGGTCTCCACCAGAAATCCAAGAATGTGATCTACGACAAGGAAACATATGTGGGGTGAGGTGTATGAGCCTCTGGTCGATGATCAATGGCCACACAACCCCCATTTTGCCGAAAATAGCCATGAATGACCATTTTCAATAATACCGAAGGCTAACACGTACGAGTTTTTAACCAAGAAATGGTTTCCACCAGAAATCCAAGAATGTAATCTATGGCAAGGAAACATATGTGGGGTGAGGTTTATGAGCCTCTAGTCGATGATAAATGGCCACACAACCCCCATTTTTTATGAAAATAGCCATGAGCGACCTTGAAAATAGCCATGAGCGACCATTTTCAATAATACTAGAGGGTAACACCTACGGATTTTAGACCAAGAAATGGTCTCCACCAGAAATCCAAGAATGTGATCTATGGCAAGGAAACATATGTGGGGTGAGGTGTATGAGCGTCTGGTCGATGATCAATGGCCACACAACCCCCATTTTTGTCGAAAATAGCCATGAACGACCATTTTCAATAATACCGAAGGCTAACACCTACGGAATTTTGACCAAGAAATGGTCTCCACCAGAAATCCAAGAATGTGATCTATGGCAAGGAAACATATGTGGGGTGAGGTGTATGAGCCTCTGGTCGACGATCAATGGCCACACAACCCCCATTTTTTATGAAAATAGCCATGAGCGACCTTGAAAATAGCCATGAGCGACCATTTTCAATAATACTAGAGGCTAACACCTATGGATTTTAGACCAAGAAATGGTCTCCACCAGAAATCCAAGAATGTGATCTATGGCAAGGAAACATATGTGGGGTGAGGTGTATGAAGCGTCTGGTCGATGATCAATGGCCACACAACCCCCATTTTTGTCGAAAATAGCCATGAACGACCATTTTCAATAATACCGAAGGCTAACACCTACGGATTTTTGACCAAGAAATGGTCTCCACCAGAAATCCAAGAATGTGATCTATGGCAAGGAAACATATGTGGGGTGAGGTGTATGAGCCTCTGGTCGATGATCAATGGCCACACAACCCCCATTTTTGTCGAAAATAGCCATGAACGACCATTTTCAATAATATCGAAGGCTAACACCTACGGATTTTTGACCAAGAAATGGTCTCCACCAGAAATCCAAGAATGTGATCTACGACAAGGAAACATATGTGGGGTGAGGTGTATGAGCCTCTGGTCGATGATCAATGGCCACACAACCCCCATTTTGCCGAAAATAGCCATGAATGACCATTTTCAATAATATCGAAGGCTAACACCTACGGATTTTTGACCAAGAAATGGTCTCCACCAGAAATCCAAGAATGTGATCTACGACAAGGAAACATATGTGGGGTGAGGTGTATGAGCCTCTGGTCGACGATCAATGGCCACACAACCCCCATTTTGCCGAAAATAGCCATGAATGACCATTTTCAATAATACCGAAGGCTAACACGTACGAGTTTTTAACCAAGAAATGGTTTCCACCATAAATCCAAGAATGTAATCTATGGCAAGGAAACATATGTGGGGTGAGGTTTATGAGCCTCTAGTCGATGATAAATGGCCACACAACCCCCATTTTTTATGAAAATAGCCATGAGCGACCTTGAAAATAGCCATGAGCGACCATTTTCAATAATACTAGAGGCTAACACCTACGGATTTTAGACCAAGAAATGGTCTCCACCAGAAATCCAAGAATGTGATCTATGGCAAAGAAACATATGTGGGGTGAGGTGTATGAGCGTCTGGTCGATGATCAATGGCCACACAACCCCCATTTTTGTCGAAAATAGCCATGAACGACCATTTTCAATAATACCGAAGGCTAACACCTACGGATTTTTGACCAAGAAATGGTCTCCACCAGAAATCCAAGAATGTGATCTATGGCAAGGAAACATATGTGGGGTGAGGTGTATGAGCCTCTGGTCGATGATCAATGGCCACACAACCTCCATTTTTGTCGAAAATAGCCATGAACGACCATTTTCAATAATA
>JAOPSE010003085.1:0-62004 GCA_029449295.1 Zea luxurians | reverse complement strand
GGGGGGGTTGGTGTGTAAAGCAAGGGTGAGTACACATCAACATACTCAGGAGTTGTCCTGTTTGGATGTAGTGGACTAGATTTATGTGGGGTTAAGGTCAAGCAGTTGCTTTTAGTTGGTCAGGTTATTATTACTAGTAGAGAGCCAGGTTTTAGCATTAACCCAGTTGTTAACCCAAAAGTACCCCTTCCAAACGGAAAGAATACTAGGAACCGTTACCATAATCATAATCAAAACCAGCATTATCCTCATCATCACCTATAAACCAAACATCTCTCATCAATGTGTCTCTAATCAATGGAACTCCCTTGGCCACTCATAACCGCGAGCACAACTGATATATCAGTTTCATAACACTCTGTAGAGGTTGCACACTTTACCCATGAGCCGTGATTCCCATTCTGCCCGGAGATCATGACTCTCCATTGATCACTACCAAGGTGATCTAGCAGGGTCTCACTACGTGGCCTTTCCCTAGGGTCCTCACTATGCGAATGTTGGAAATGACCATCGCATAGAGACCATCTGGCGTACCAAACCTATACCTCCGCCCTCAGGGAAAGGCATGGGATGATGCCCGTAACAAAATCCCTGAGCGAGATTATAGGAGCCATAACAGATGGCTCCATTCCCCAATGACCAAAACCAGCACCCAACATAAGACTTCCCTAATTACTTAGCCAAGGGCGTCCAATACCACCCTCACGGTTGCACTGTTTTCCCGGCGGTCATCCAACGAACCAGTCCTTACGGAGAGGCACTCGAGAAACCGCTTGAGTCCCCTTAAATGTCACAGTCTCATCATCATAATCAAAAGGGAAAACAACATATCACAAATAATCTCATCATGTTCATTGATTAATGTGAAGCACTATCATAAGGCTAAACCAAAATAACCCAACCCACATAGGTAAACAAGGACATGATAAACAAAAGCTAGTCAATCCTTAGGTATAAATTGTGTAAATGCAGGGAGTGAATTATGAAATGAGTAGGACATAAATTGGTCAAGGGACACTAGCCTTCACCAACCCGCTGCTGCTCAGGGTCTTCACCTGCAACTCCTTCAGACTCCGCCAACTGACCGTTATCTATACGAGTTCAGACATACATTCTATAAATTTAATATAAAAGGAACAATACACCAAGCAGTAAAATATAATAAATAAGTAGAGGCTCGGTGCATGGCTCGCACCTATGACTAAGCGAGAAAGAGAAAACAACGGTCGAGGCTACGGTCGAAGAGCGATCACGTTAAGCGGTTAAAGATTAAAGTACTCGTCTAAACATAATCATACTAATTTGACAATCACGTTATGCATAGAATAAAGTTACAAAGTTACGCTACACATTTAATTATTATAAACAATTCAAGGTAAATTTAAAAGGATTGTCGCGCGACGAAACGCACGACGACACACGCGAACTAAACCGAAAACTGGGACAAGTTGCCATGCGACGAAGCACGCGATAGGACATACAAACTAAGCTGAAAATAAAATGAGTCATCACGTGGCGAAGCGCGCGACACAGCACTTAGACTAAACTGAAATTAAACGAATCGTCACGCGACGAAGGGCGCAACGAAACACTTGAGTTAAATATGAAAATAACATCAAGCGTCGCGCGACGAAGAGCACGACAACATACATCACTTAAACTGAATTTAAAATAAAACGTCGCGCGATGAAACGCGCGACGTCACACATTAAATAATCTAAACTTAAATTGAATCATCGAGCGACGAAGCACGCGATGAAGCACATTAATAAATCTGGATTTTAACTAAATCGTCGCGCGACGAAGCATGCGGCACAACACGTTAACTAAACTAAATTTAAAATTACTTAAACTGAAATTTAAACACCGTGCGCGCTGGGGCTGCACGCGCGGGAACGTGCTAGGCGCGCCAGGGGCCGACCAAGGCCACGCCGGGGACGTGCAGGGCCAAGCCGGGGGGCCATGTCACACCCGGTTTTAGAAGGCAAAACCGAATGCGAACCATGTACGTGCCAGGATCAGTAATTCACGTACACAGCAGTTACATAACATGGACATCATCACACAGTGCTCAAAATAGTATTAAAAAGGGAAATAATAGTCGATTACATCATACGTCTGAGACGTCCATATAGTCCTTACAATAAATCAAAGTGCGAAAACGAAACGTAGATAACCGCGGCCTTCACTGGCAGCCGACTGGGGGTTGCCGCTAACCCACACCTAGAACTCGTCGTAGTCTTAGAACTCCTGGAAGTCTCCTTCCACAGCTTCATCTTCGCCTGAGTAGTGGTTGCAATGCTGACAACCTGGGGATGGGGGGGGGGGTTGGTGTGTAGAGCAAGAGTGAGTACACATCAACATACTCAGCAAGTATCCTGTTTGGCTGTAGTGGACTAGCTTTATGTGGGGATAAGTCAAGCAATTGCTTTTAGTTGGTCAGATTATTATTTACTAGTAGAAAGCTAGGTTTTAACATTAGCCCAAGTTATTAGCTCGATGTACTCTTTCCAAACGGAAAGAATACCACTTACCAGCACCATAATCATAACCGAAACCATCAATCTCATTGCCACCTGTAAACCAAAATGCCTCTGATCAAGTACCACTAATCATTGGAGCTCCCTTGGCCGCTCATAACCGCGAGCACGACTGATATATCAGTTTTCAAACACTCTGCAGAGGTTGTGCACTTTACCCACAAGCCGTGATTCCCTCTTGCCTCGGGCCGATCAAACCCTTAAACACTACCAAGGTGAATAGGCAGGGTCTCACTACGTAGCCTTTACAAAGATTCCCCGGGGCTGTAGCCACCCGTTAGGTTTCCTAAATGTACCGCACTCCTCCCTAAGGGACAAATCAAGCTTGGCAGAGCGAGCCGCATACACCGAGCCCCATTGACGGCACGACGGTGAAGCGAACTACACCCTGGATTCTCTAATTATTCAGCTAAGGGCACCCCATTCCACCCTCATGGTTGCACTATTTTCCCAGGCGGTCATCCATAGAACAGGTCCTTATGGAGAGGCACTCGAGAAACCGCTCGAGCCCCCTTGAAGGTCACAAGTATAACATCATAATAAAAGAGGGGAAAACAGCGTATCATTGATAAATCTCATCATGTTCATTGATTAGAGTTGAGCAATAGCATAAAGCTAAACAATAATAATCCAACCCAAATAGGTAAACAAGGACATGAATAACAAAAGCTAGTCAATCCTTAGGCATAAATGTGTAAAGCCGGAGGTGAATTAAAGAATGAATAGGACAGAGATAGGTCAAGGGATACTTGCCTCCACCAACCGACCGCTGCTCAGGGGCTTCTCCTGCGGGTTCCGCGGGCTCTTCAACCGGATCGTTCTCTATGCGATTGCAAGCATACATACATCCATCCATTCAAATTAGGAAACAAACAGTACACCATACAAGAGAACAAATATAGTAAATATGCATAGAATATCACATACGATAATGAATTTACCTTGGTTAGAAAGAAATGGGGAAAGGTCTCGCGAGAGTTAAAGCTTATGCCCGAGACGCACTACGGGTAAACGAATAACTAAACGTTATGTGCTCTAGTTCCAACTGGGTTCTAACAAAAGAATTAGCTACATGCACTAATGTAAACATGACCACTTTTAGTAGATTAACATTGAATGAGATAGACGATTAGCTATACAAATTAACTAACGTAACCAATTTCCAAATTGAGACTCCTATCTTATTAATAAAAACACGTGATTAGCGCGCATAGGACACGGGGGGGGGGGGGGGGGGGGGTAGACGGGGCATCTGAGGGGTAGACGGGGGCACGACGGGTCGTGCCAAGGCACGCGCACTACGCGAGCACGCGCGCGAGGCCGCACGCACACGCCACGAACTAGCCGTGCGCACGTCGGGGCCACGCGCTAGCCGAGCTCAAGGCCGCGAGCCATAGGCACGCTGGGCCGAACTCGAGGCCACGCCGGGGCCGTCACGACGCGAGCAAGGCACGGCGGGGCGAGCGGGCAAGCACGCCGGGGCAAGCGAGCACGGGCGAGCGAGGACGCGGCCGGGCGAGGACACGGCCGGGCGAGGACACGGCCGGGCGTGGGGGCGGGCGGCCGAGCCGAGGCGCGACGGGGGCGGCCGAGCTGGGGCACGGGGCGGGCGGCCGAGCCGGGGCGCGACGGGGGCGGCCGAGCCGGGGCACGGGGCGGGCGGCCGAGCCGGGGCGCGACGGGGGCGGCCGAGCTGGGGCACGGGGCGGGCGGCCGAGCCGAGGCGCGACGGGGGCGGCCGAGCTGGGGCACGGGGCGGGCGGCCGAGCCGGGGCGCGACGGGGGCGGCCGAGCCGGGGCATGGGGCGGGCGGCCGAGCCGTGGCGCGACGGGGTGGCCGAGCCGGGCATGGGACGGGGACGGGGCGGGCTCGCCGGAGCGAGGCCGGACGAGGGCGGGGAAGGGGCGGGGCGGGCTCGCCGGAGCGAGGCCGAGCGCGGGGAAGGGGTGGGTTCGCCGGGGGGGGGCGAGGCGGGGCGGCCGAGCCAAGGCGCGGCGGGGGCGGCCGAGCTCGCCGGGGCCGGGCGCGGAGGGGCCGGGGGCGGCCGAGCCGGGGCGGCCGGGGCGCGGGCTCGCTGGAGGGCGGTGCGCCGGGGCCGGGCGGGGGGCGGGGGCGGGGTGGCCTTACCGCGGCGAGGGGTGGGCACGGGCCCGGGGTGGCACGCCGGGGAGCGGCGCCGGCGGGCGGGGGAGGGGGAAAGGAGGAGAGGGGGGGCCTCACCGGAGGGGGCGGCGCGGCGGCGGCGCTGGGGGGAAGGGGCGGCGGCGGCGGCTAGGGTTAGGGGAGAGGGAGTTAGGGAGGGGGAGGGGGCAGCTGGGCCAAAAGGGAGAAGGGGGGGAGAGAAAAGGAAAAGGCTTTTCTTTTTCTAATTTCCATATTTTCTTATATGCCTAATTCTTATATGCCTAATTCTTCAATTCACTCAACCACAAACAAAAGAGTGCATAATCCGGCATGATGCAACAACCAAAAATAGTTCTAGGTTTTGCTTACGCAAGATGTCGAGCTAATTCTCGCTATAACTTTTGGAAAAGATCAAGGCTTAGCGAGAAGAAAAGGGAAAAGGAAAGAGTAACGCCTGAATTTGGTGAGAGAAAAGAAGAAAGAAAATTCTACCCCCAAATTCAGGGCGTTACAAACCTATCCCCCTTAAAAGAATCTCGCCCTCGAGATTCAGGGTTGGCTAGCAAAGAGCTCAGGGTATTTAGCTATCACATCATCTTCACGCTCCCAGGTTGCTTCTTCCTCCGAGTGGTGATTCCATCTGACTTTGCACATTCGGATGGTCTTCCTTCGGGTGACTCTATCTGCAACCTCAAGGATTTGCACTGGCTTTCTCAACGTAGGTCAAGTCCTCCTGGACTTCAAGACCTTCCACTGGCAACTGCTCTTCTGGCACACGCAAGCACTTCTTCAATTGAGACACATGAAAGACATCATGCACAACAGACAAATTCTCTGGCAGACTGAGCTGATAGGCCACTTCTCCACGCCTTGAGAGAATTTGGTATGGACCAATGTAGCGGGGTGCTAGCTTGCCTTTGACTCTGAACCTTCTGACTCCTCTGATCGGTGACACTTTCAGATAGACAAAGTCTCCGACTTCGAAACTCAGCTCTCTTCTTCTTGTGTCAGCATAGCTTCGCTGCCTTGATTGCGCTATCTTCAGATTCTCTCGGACCATCTTTATGTTCTCTTCAGCTTCAAGTAGAATGTCTGGCCCAAACACCTGCTTTTCTCCAGGCTGATCCCATTGCAACGGAGTTCTACAACTCCTCCCATAGAGCGCCTGAAATGGTGACATCTTCAAACTGGCCTGGTAACTGTTGTTATAGGAAAACTCTGCATAAGGCAATCTCTTGTCCCATCTGGACTGATCTTGCAACGCACAGGCTCTCAACATGTCTTCGAGGATTTGATTGGTTCTTTCGGTCTGGCCATCTGTATGCGGATGATAAGCTGAACTGAAATTTAGATGTGTGCCCAAGGCTTCATGCAACTACTGCCAGAAATGAGAGGTGAACTTTGTTCCTCTGTCTGACACTATCTTCTTTGGCACACCATGAAGACAAATGATCCGAGACATGTACAATTCTGCCAATACTGCACTGTTGTAGTTGGTCTTGACTGGTATGAAGTGGGCTGACTTGGTCAAGCGGTCCACTACTACCCAAATGGAATCGTAGCCGGCTCGAGTGCGAGGCAATCCAACTATGAAATCCATACCGATTTCATCCCATTTCCACTGAGGGATTTGCAACGGTTTGCAACAATCCAGCTGGTCTCTGGTGCTCTGCCTTAATTCTTCGACAACTATCGCACATAGCCACAAGCTCTGCGATTTCCCTCTTCATTCCGTACCACCAGAATTTCTTCTTCAGATCCTGATACATCTTCTCACTACCAGGGTGAATCGAATAGGCTGTCTCATGAGCTTCCTTGAGAATCAACTCCCGAATGGATTGGACATTGGAACACATAAGCGGTCTTTGAACCATATCACGCCTTCTGCATCTTCCCGAAAATCTTTGCCTTTGCCTTCCAGAATCAGTCGCCGGATCTCACTGATCTTCTCATCATTCTTCTGTGCTTCTTTGATTTCCCGCTCCAGGGTAGGTTCCAACTCAACTGTGACTCCTCGAGAATTATTTAGAAATCCGAGACTCAACCTGTCAAACTCTTTGGCCAACTCATAAGGCATCGGACGAGCGACCATCAGATTTACTTGACTCTTCCTGCTCAAAGCATCTGCCACTACGTTCGCTTTGCCTGGATGGTAATGAATCTCCAACTCATAGTCTTTGATCAACTCCAACCATCTTCGCTGCCTCATATTCAACTCTGACTGAGTGAATATGTACTTCAGACTCTTGTGGTCTGTGTAAACATCGCATTTCTTTCCATACAGATAGTGCCTCCATGTCTTCAGTGCGTGAACCACTGCTGCCAACTCTAGGTCATGGATTGGGTAATTCTTCTGATGAACCTTCAACTGTCGGGACGAGTAAGCCACAACTCTTCCCTCTTGCATCAACACACATCCCAAACCTGTGTAACAAGCATCACAATACACCGAGAAGGGCTTGTGCACATCAGGCAAGACTAGGACAGGCGCTGTTGTCAACTTCTCTTTCAGCGCTTCGAAGGCCTCTTGACATTTTTGGGTCCACCTGAACTCAACCTTGTTGCCTAGCAACGCTGTCATTGGTTTCGCAATCTTTGAAAACCCTTCAATGAATCGCCGATAATATTCGGCCATTCCAATGAAACTCTTGATTCCTCGAGCATCTGTTGGCGCTTTCCAGTTCAGAATGTCTGCCACTTTCTTCGGATCCACAGCCAATCCTTCTTTGTTGATTATGTGACCCAAGAATAGGACTTCATTGATCCAGAATTCACACTTACTCAACTTTGCATACAACTGGTGCTCTCGCAATCTATGCAATACCATCTTCAAATGACTTGCATGCTCTTCTTCGCTTTGAGAATAAATTAGAATGTCATCGATGAATACCACCACAAACTTATCAAGGTAATCCATGAATACACTGTTCATCAAGTTCATGAAGAACGCTGGTGCATTGGTCAAACCAAAAGACATCACTGTGAACTCATACAACCCATACTTGGTAATGAATGCCGTCTTCGGAATGTCCGAAGGTCGGATCCTGAGCTGATGATAACCTGACCTCAGATCAATCTTGGAGAACACACTGGCTCCTCTCAACTAGTTGAACAGATCTTCTATTCTGGGCAAGGGGTACTTGTTCTTGATCGTGACTTCATTCAAAGCTCGGTAATCGATACACATCCTTTTGGTGCCATCTTTCTTTTCCACAAACAGGACAGGGGCGGCCCAAGGCGAGGTGCTTGGCCGGATGTAACCTTTCTCTGACAGCTCATCAATCTGCTTCTTAAGTTCAACCAACTCTGGTCCAGATATTCTGTAGGCTCTCTTAAAGATGGGGGCGGTTCCTGGAAGAAGCTCTATAGCAAACTCAACTTTTCGCTCTGGCGGCATACCCGGTAAGTCCTTTGGAAACACATCTGGAAACTCGGACACAACCTTGATGCTCTCAATTGGGTCTGCTTCACTGCCATCGACAGCCATCTGATAACAACTTCCTTTCTTCGGCTCAGGTGGGACTAACTCGGTCACCACTTTCTCTCCTAGTGGGGACACCAACTTGATTGTCCTCTTATCACAACTGATAACTGCCTGATACTTATCTAGCCAATTCGTCCCCAGGATGACATCTATTCCCTGAGTACCCATTACTATGAGGTTGGCGGGAAACGCTATCCCCCTTATTTCCACACATACATTCAAACAAATGCTATCGGCTCGAATTCTACCACCAGCTGAGTCAATTTGAATGGGGGTTGACATGGTAGTAATTGGATGATTATGTGCTTCTACCCATGATGCAGTAATGAAAGAATGTGTTTGCTCCAGTATCAAATAACACTTCTGCAATATGGGAGTCGACTGGGAACATACCTACTATCATGTCGGGGGTCTCCTGAACTGCTTCAGCCTCCAAGTGGTTCAGTCTTCCATGATTGTAGCGTGGCTGAGAGCGGTTGCCTGCTCCAGGCTGAGACACGTTCTGCTTTGCTGGGGCATTGGGGCCTGACTGCTGCTGGGCTGCCTTCTTCAGACATTGCATCACCCAGTGGCCTTGCTCTCCACAGTGGAAACATGCCCTGTTTCCAACCTGAGCTGGTGCTACCTGATTGCTCTGCTGGTTTGCTGGGGCAGGAAGACGAGGTGCCTGCTGATTCTGCCTCCGAAACTGACCTCCTGACTGATTGCTCTAACGGTTCTGGTACTGGTGCTGAGGATACTGCCTTTGGAAATGATGATGCTACTGAGGTGGACGCTAGTTCTGCCTGAACTGCTGAGGTTGATTGCCTGAGAAACGAGGACGATTGCTGCTTCCATGCTGGGGTCCACTGATCTTGCGCTTACGATCCTCCATCTCCTTACGCTTCCTCTCTGTCATGATTGCTCTGTCAATCAGGTGCTGGAATGTCGGGAAGGTATGATTCATCAGCTGATACTGAAGAGGGTCAACCAAGCCTCTTAGGAAACGGTACTGTCGCTTGGCGTCGGTGTTGACATCTTCAGGAGCATAGCGAGACAACTGCAGAAACCTGTTCCGATACTCACTGATAGACGATGACCCTTGCTTGAGGGCTAGGAACTCCTCCTTCTTCACTGTCATTAGACCTGCAGGAACATGGTACTGACGAAAGCTTCCTCTGAACTCTTCCCATGTGATGGTGTCGGGGTGGGCATGGGTGGCGAGGTAAGACTCCCACCATGACTGAGCTGCTCCTCTCAACAGACGGGGACCATATAGGACTTTCTCCCTATCATCGCACTGAGCGGTATGCAACTCCCGCTCCACAGTGCGCAGCCAGTCTTCAGCATCCATGGGGTCAGAAGAGTGAGCAAACATTGGTGGATGACCTCTCATGAACTCAGCACGCTTGTCTCTGGGCATCTGAGGCATCTGAGGCTGAGGTGGGGCCCGCTGCTGTTGCTGCTGCTGCTGCTGAATGGCAGCCATAGTCTGACCGATGGCTTGAACTGCCTGAGTCTGCATCAGAAACATCTGCTCGATCGACATCGGGGGCGGGGGCGGCAGGTGCTGTTGCTGGGGCACCTCATCCTACTGAGCGGCTCGCTCCTGCTGAGCACGCCTTCCTCCTCTGCGCCTGTTCTCTGACATCTGCAGAATGCAACCACACATCAGAACTGATCTGACAAATCTTGCAGCATAAGAAAAGAGTATAGAATTCTTCAACAGCACTGAACAGATGAGCATCTTCACTGATCTCCAACACAGACCACACAGCTTCTCAGATAAAGAGGAAAGTGGAATAAAAGGTTTCCCAACTATATAGCTAACTCCATTAACATATAACAGGTAAACCATAATGGAGGGGATACCCACACTCTGGTGACAGTCATTACAAAGATCCAAACCAAACATAGTTCATCATGACAAACATAAATACACAGGATATAGCAAACTACCCTGTCTAACTAAGACTAACTAAAAGCGAGGACTAACGCTAAGACTGTAGCTTCTACGTATATATTTTGTATTAATTACAAGATCCAACTCTAACGATCTATGGTTCTAGATTTATCTTGGTCTTGCAGTCGGGATTGCCATAAGGCTGGCGTCCACGCCGAGGTGAGTGGTACGGGTGCTAAGTCCCGACGGGAGCGGGGGAACCATCATCCAGGTGACGACGTTCCGCGCGCTCAGCCCGTAGCAGGGCGACCTCAGCACGAGCCCTACTCAGCTCGTCTAATGCATGGTCTAGCTCCGTGCTTAGCACGGCGGCTAGGTTGACTGTGCTGCTCAACCTAGGATTGTCCTCACCAACAGGTGAGACAATCACGCCTCCTGTGCTGCCAGATGGACGGCGGGGGTAATACTTCAGGTCGAGACCGTCAGCTACCCCACCGAGAACTGAGCAGTAGTGCGAAAGCGCACGCCGTGCAGCATCCTGCATGGCCGCCTCAGCTGAGTCCCGCTCAGAGATAGATTAGTGCTCTGAGCAGACCTCAGCACCCTGGAGACTGTTCTCCGGACGGCGCACCAAGCAGGTCGCCTCCCAGCGGTCCGGGTAGACCCCGCGACTATGCTGGTAGACCACACAGCGATACTCGATGGACCAAGTACGTCGGTTAAGTGCCCGACGTAGCAGGGTGTCGAGCGCGTCGTGGAAGTGACACCCGCGAGCAGCGTCACGAGTGATGGGTCGAGCAACCCATCCTTCCGGCTCCTGGTCAGCAGAAAAGTCGGTGTCGTGGCTCGAGATGTCGTCGCCACCTCCGTCGTCTGGGTCTCCTCCAGCAGCTACTCCAGAGGCTGGGGCGCCCAGTGGTGGTGCAGGGGGCGCCTCCAGGGGAAGTAAAGGGGAGCAGCTCCTCATGGACTCTATCTCCTGTTGGAGCGAGAAAGAAGAGCCCTGCTGCTCCTGTCGTCGACGTTCCTGCTCCTCATGCAGGCGGTGGTGCAGTCTCTCCAAGTGGCTGGACTGTCCGGCCACGGGACGGCGAAGCGGACGCTCAGCAAGGCGGGAGGGTAAGAAGGGGATGACAGACTTTCGTGCAGTGTGTCTAAGACGAGCCATCTACAAAAGACACCGCAAGCAAAAGAGTGAGAACAGAATTAATATGACCAGCAAGTAATGAACCATAAATAAATGAAGGATTAGAATACAAACATAATTTTCAGCAAGGTATAATATATAGTAGAACATAGGTTTGGTCAGTATGACCAACTTTTGAAGGGATATCAAAGTCAAGGCAGGGACAGAGGTCTATAGTCCTTAGAACGACCATTCTACTCTAGGTTAGCGGTCCTACAGTCAGCACGGCTTTGATACCACTTATGTCACACCCGGTTTTAGAAGGCAAACCGAATGCGAACCATGTACGTGCCAGGATCAGTAATTCACGTACACAGCAGTTACATAACATGGACATCATCACACAGTGCTCAAAATAGTATTAAAAGGGAAATAATAGTCGATTACATCATACGTCTGAGACGTCCATATAGTCCTTACAATAAATCAAAGTGCGAAAACGAAACGTAGATAACCGCGGCCTTCACAGGCAGCCGACTGGGGGTTGCCGCTAACCCACACCTAGAACTCGTCGTAGTCTTAGAACTCCTGGAAGTCTCCTTCCACAGCTTCATCTTCGCCTGAGCAGTGGTTGCAATGCTGACAACCTGGGGATGGGGGGGGGGTTGGTGTGTAGAGCAAGAGTGAGTACACATCAACATACTCAGCAAGTATCCTGTTTGGCTGTAGTGGACTAGCTTTATGTGGGGATAAGTCAAGCAGTTGCTTTTAGTTGGTCAGATTATTATTTACTAGTAGAAAGCCAGGTTTTAACATTAACCCAAGTTATTAGCTGATGTACTCTTTCCAAACGGAAAGAATACCACTTACCAGCACCATAGTCATAACCAGAACCATCAATCTCGTTGCCACCTGTAAACCAAAATGTCTCTGATCAAGTACCACTAATCATTGGAGCTCCCTTGGCCGCTCATAACCGCGAGCACGACTAATATATCAGTTTTCGAACACTCTGCAGAGGTTGTGCACTTTACCCACAAGCCGTGATTCCCTCTTGCCTCGGGCCGATCAAACCCTTAAACACTACCAAGGTGAATAGGCAGGGTCTCACTACGTAGCATTTACAAAGATTCCCCGGGGCTGTAGCCACCCGTTAGGTTTCCTAAATGTACCGCACTCCTCCCCAAGGGACAAATCAACCTTGGCAGAGCGAGCCGCATACACCGAGCCCCATTGACGGCACGACGGCGAAGCGAACTACACCCCGGATCCTCTAATTATTCAGCTAAGGGCACCCCATTCCACCCTCATGGTTGCACTGTTTTCCTGGGCGGTCATCCATAGAACAGGTCCTTACGGAGAGGCACTCGAGAAACCGCACGAGCCCCCTTGAAGGTCACAAGTATAACATCATAATAAAAGAGGGGAAAACAACGTATCATTGATAAGTCTCATCATGTTCATTGATTAGAGTTGAGCAATAGCATAAAGTTAAACAATAATAATCCAACCCAAATAGGTAAACAAGGACATGAATAACAAAAGCTAGTCAATCCTTAGGCATAAATGTGTAAAGCGGGAGGTGAATTAAAGAATGAATAGGACAGAGATAGGTCAAGGGACACTTGCCTCCACCAACCGACCGCTGCTCAGGGGCTTCTCCTGCGGGTTCCTCGGGCTCTTCAACCAGATCGTTCTCTATGCGATTGCAAGCATACATACATCCATCATTCAAATTAGGAAACAAATAGTACACCATACAAGAGAACAAATAAAGTAAATATGCATAGAATATCACATACGATAATGAATTTACCTTGGTTAGAAAGAAATGGGGAAATGTCTCGCAAGAGTTAAAGCTTATGCCCGAGACGCACTACAGGTAAACGAATAACTAAACGTTATGTGCTCTAGTTCTAATTGGTTCTAACAAAAGAATTAGCTACATGCACTAATGTAAACATGACCACTTTTAGTAGATTAACATTGAATGAGATAGACGATTAGCTACACAAATTAACTAACGTAACCAATTTCCAAATTGAGACTCCTATCTTATTAATAAAAACACATGATTAGCGTGCATAGGACACGCGGGGGGGGGGGTGGGGGGGGGGGTAGACGGGGCGTCTGAGGGGTAGACGGGGGCACGACGGGTCGTGCCAAGGCACGCGCACTACGCGAGCACGCGCGCGAGGCCGCACGCACACGCCATGAACTAGCCGTGCGCACGTCGGGGCCGCGCGCTAGCCGAGCTCAAGGCCGCGCGCCATAGGCACGCTGGGCCGAACTCGAGGCCACGCCGGGGCCATCACGACGCGAGCAAGGCACGACGGGGCGAGCGGGCAAGCACGCCGGGGCAAGCGAGCTCGGGCGAGCGAGGACACGGCCGGGCGAGGACACGGCCGGGCGCGGGGGCGGGCGGCCGAGCCGAGGCGCGACGGGGGCGGCCGAGCCGGGGCACGGGGCGGGCGGCTGAGCCGGGGCGCGACGGGGGCGGCCGAGCTGGGGTACGGGGCGGGCGGCCGAGCCGGGGCGCGACGGGGTGGCCGAGCCAGGGCACGGGGCAGGCGGCCAAGCCGGGCATGGGACGGGGACGGGGCGGGCTCGCTGGAGCGAGGCCGGACGAGGGCGGGGAGGGGCGGGGCGGGCTCGCCGGGGGGGCGAAGCGGGGCGGCAGAGCCAAGGCGCGGCGGGGGCGGCCGAGCTCGCCGTGGCCGGGCGCGGAGGGGCCGGGGTCGGCCGGGGCACGGGCTCGCCGGAGGGCAGCGCGCCGGGGGCCGGGCGGGGGCGGGGCGGCCTTACCGCGGCGAGGGGTGGGTGTGGGCCCGGGGTGGCGTGCCGGGGAGCGGCGCCGGCGGGCGGGGGAGGGGGAAAGGAGGAGAGGGGGGGCCTCACCGGAGGGGGCGGCGCGGCGGCGGCGCTGGGGGGAAGGGGCGGCGGCGGCGGCTAGGGTTAGGGGAGAGGGAGTTGGGGAGGGGGAGGTGGCGGCTGGGCCAAAAGGGAGAAGGGGGCGGGAGAGAAAAGGAAAAGGCTTTTCTTTTTCTAATTTCCATATTTTCTTATATGCCTAATTCTTATATGCCTAATTCTTCAATTCACTCAACCACAAACAAAAGAGTGCATAATCCGGCATGATGCAACAACCAAAAATAGTTCTAGGTTTTGCTTACACAAGATGTCGAGCTAATTCTCGCTATAACTTTTGGAAAAGATCAAGGCTTAGCGAGAAGAAAAGGGAAAAGGAAAGAGTAACGCCTGAATTTGGTGAGAGAAAAGAAGAAAGAAAATTCTACCCCCAAATTCAGGGCGTTACAGGCCGTGTTGGTGACTTGTTCTCAAATGCTAGGAATTAAGAACAAGGCAACACAAAATGTTAAATGTTAATATCCTTCGCCCTTCGAAGCATTATTTCCCTATGGATATAATGATTTTTGGACGAAGGTTATGAAGGACATACGTTCATCAGCATAAAATATAATAATGAAGAAGGGATCATATGAAGCATATAAGTTAACATGAACGATTATGTATCATTGACAAATCATTTCTATTTTATTATGATGGAAGAATAGAAATGATATCAAATTACAAATGTACCTTCAGCTTGTGAGAAGGTAAAAGTACAAGTGTGACGCAAAAGTCAATGCCAAATCAGCGTGAACAGTACAGGAATACTGTTCACCTATTTATAGGCACGGGTCGCAGCCCATGCAAAATTACATTAATACCCATTACATTTAACAATAACCCTATAGTAATTCTTCGAGGTCTAATTTGGCTTTTCATCTTTAAGTCGGTTCCCCTTTTCTGCCGTTATGCCGAAGCTTTTCTGCATATAGCTTCGTGATCGTCTTATCCTTCGTCGTGATCACCTTTCGTCCCAGTCAAGCTTCGTCTTTAATCGTGCTTTTGTATACCCGCAATCTAACTTCGAAGGTACCTGTTTGCATATTTCTCTTGGAAAACATTGTTAAATCATGTTTTTGAGGACCTTCCAAAGCCGAAGGCCCCCAAAAGTAGCCCCTCGCAATATTAATTTGTTAGAATGATAAATTCAGATTGCGAAATGGACGAAGGCTATAAGCCGAAGGTCCGAAAAAAGACCTTCCTTTTGCTAGAATAGCAACAGTCAATGGCAAATGGGGCCCTCCAGTCTCCGACATAATAGGTTTATAAATACGGGCTCACCACAATTTATTGGGCACGCTCTCTTGCCATCTGTTTTTCCTGCTCAAATAGTTTTCTGCCTACAAATATTTGGTTGCCTTCCTAGTTTTAAGCTTCGGAAGCGAGAGGTAAGAATTCCGAAGGAATGTCTGAGGAGAAGAAGGTTGCTGCCGAAATGAAGCTGAGCCTTTCTGAAGAGATGCATCTGGGTTTTCTTGAGTCAATGGCGAAGACGAATACGGAGAAGATTACAAGGGAGATTTTAGAAGGTTTATCTGAAGATACTGGTGAGAGTGACAGTTACGATGTAGATAGCGGGGGTGAAGATTCCGAAGATCGGCCATGGCGACCAAGCCATTCAGTCTTCGGAAAATCAACTATTGGGCAAAGTCACCTTGAAAACATGAAGGGGAGATACTTTCGAGATATGTCCATTGTGAGAGCAGATGCCGGAGAAAGAACTGTGCCGAGCCCTGAAGATGATGAAGTCGTTATCTTCCGAAGCTTTTTAAAAGCTGGGCTACGATTCCCTCTAAGCAGATTCGTGGTAGAAGTTCTGAAAATATATCAGGTTTACCTTCATCAACTTACCCCTGAAGCAATAATAAGAATGGGAATCTTCGTCTGGGCTGTGAAGAGTCAAGGTCTAGAGCCAAGTGCCAAAAGCTTTTGCAATATACACGAATTGTTATATGAAACGAAACCCTGGGGTAAAGAGCAGTATCATAACAACTTTGGTTGCTACAACTTTGGTGCTCGCTCTGGATCAAGCTGTCCCGTGCCCACCTTTCGGAAGAGATGGCCCGGAGAATGGATGAAAGAATGGTTCTATGTAAAAATGATTTGAAGGTTCGAGAAGATATTAAGGATATCATCATGCGCCCCATCTGGCAGCGTTTCGGATTCCGGAAACCGAAGGTAGAAATGGATAAAGTAGCCGAAGAATGCCAACGGGCCTTCTGCGTAGTCTGCTCCTTTATCGGGACAAGGGATTTGATACAAGAACACATTGCCTTCAGAGTATGGCCTCTTGCAGATAATTGGGAAATGCCGAAAGAGACTGTTAAAGAAACTGACGAAGGTGGGCTAGTCAGGCTGAAGTATACATTCAAGTATGGAGACAAATTCGTTGAACCAGATGATGATTGGTTAAAGAGCATTGAAACTGTAAGTGATGAATTGCTTGGGGCATACTCGAAGGCCGAAGATACTGCAATGTCAGTAGCCTTCGGAGGCCGAAGAAAGAAAAGACCGAACCGAGTTTTTGATGCAATCGGGTTCGTGTACCCCGACTACCATTATCCAGTGCGGGGGCAGAAAAGGAAAGGTACAGTTTTCTGCGAAAGAGACTGCTCCAGCTGCTCCTATCGAGCCAGCGCCAAAGAGAAAAAGGGTGAAAGTTCTCACACACCGGCCACGTTACATTGAACTAGCCACAGTGCCTGAATTCGGCAGCGGAGCATCTTCAGCCCCCGAAGCTAAGGAATCAACTTCGTTGCCCGGAGCCAGAGCTGGCCGAAGTGCCAATTACAAAAGAATTAGAAGAACCAAAGACTCTGTTACCAGAAATCAAAGAGGTGGCCGAAGCTCCTTCGACAGAAAAGATGGAAGAAGCAAAAGCATCAACTGAGGGAACGAAAATATCAGAAATTTTGAGTCCCTCAGAAGAAATTAAAGCAACAAAAATTAAAAAGGGGCCAACAGCGACCCCAAAAAGAAAAAGAATGGTTAATGTGTTAGATGTTTTGGAAACAATTAAACTTCCAAGCACAACCCCGAAGAAGACTGCTGAAACTTCTGAGGGGCTTGCTGAAGTATCCGTTGCTGAGGCTCCGAAGCAACAAACTGAAGTTGGAACCGGGCTTTCAGAACCAACCAAGGTAATACCTTTGGAAGCAGAAGAAACAAAAATTGCAAGGGCAACTGAAGAAATGAAAATGTCAGAGCCTACTTTGGTCGAAGAAATTGATACTGCTGTCCCCGAAGCAACTTCCAAAATATACGATTATATTGTGCGTCATGCTTCGGGGAAAAAGTTATCGGAAGAAGAAGTTTTTGAAGCTAATCACTATGCCAAAGAATTGAAATATCCTAAGGGGGCACTAGTGTTCAATGGGACTGACGAAGAGGATTTCCTATACTGCCTCCCAGACAATAAGAATTATCCGTCTGTCGGGAGATGTCTAGAAGTATGGGGTTTCCGAAGCTTGAGGCTAGATTATGTGCTATGACGAAGGAGGATCTTGCGGATAGTCTTGCGTACAATAGCCCTGAAGGTATGAGAATTGGATGTTTACAAATTTTATAATTCGTAGCTCATTCTTTTGTTCTTATACCAACCTTTTTACATATAGGGTTTAATTCTAAGCAACACATTGAGAGCACAAAAGAGTGCCGAAGATGAGAGCTATGAAATTGCGTTCAACAACCTACGATCAGAAGTTATTAAACTGAGAAATGAAGCTCTGGAAAAGGATAAAATTCTGCTCACATTGGTGGACAAGGTAAAGAAGGATGAAGCTACCTCAAAGGCCCAGGCTGAAGCCCAAAGACATGAAATTAAAGATCTTCAGAAACAGCTAGCTAGAGCTAAAGAAGAGCGTATACTTGAAGAAACAAAACGCGAGCTTAGTGATCAACTGGCGAATCATTTAGAGATGAGTATTAAAGAGCTTCGTGCATCCCAGAGGAAATGTTATGTTAAATCCATAGAGTGCGTCAAAAAGATAAAATCTAGCTTCGCCAGCGTTGGCGCATTCTCTAGTGAAGAGAATTTTTCAAGAGGCAATCCTGAAGGCCCAATGGAGTGGATCAGTCATGATGCAGAGGCCTTCGAGGAAATTTTGAATAGTCGTGGTGACATTTGCGCTTTTTCGGGTGCTAGGGGGATTGCTGCTGTTTTGGAGAGGAAAGGCTGCGAGCATGTAAAATCCCTAGCGCAGTCCGAAGCTACCTTGTCTTCTGAAGACATTAAAGACCCCTCACCCGAAGCAAGCATGGTTGGTGGGAAATTCTTCACCGATATCTGGGATAACGGCGGCCGAGAATCGGCGCAAGAAATTATTCAAAGGAGTGAAAAAGGCATCCACGATGCTAGAAAAATAGCGGAAGCTACCGAAAAAAGTACAGAGCCCGAAGGGCAAATAGGTATTAATTAGTGGTTTTTATTATGCTGTAACTTTTAATTCCAGTCTCTGCTCTCGGTTTGTAATAGTAATATAGCCGTATCTTTTCTTCCCCCAGAACCCGCTGAGACATTTCCGGGCCCCCACCCGAAGGGGGACGATGAAATTAGAAAATGGCTGAAGCCATTATGGACAAGGTTGTCAACCAACTATTGAACGAAGCTGCAGAGATGGTACTTAAATAGGATTAAATGCTATTGTAGAAACATTTGAAGCGTAAAGATGTGTAATATATTGTAACTTTAAATGTAATATATAATCTATTTATAGTTTAATTCTTTACGATGCATGAAACTTTGCATACATACCGCTTTTTGAGCCTTCGGCGAAAAAACACCTTCCCTTCTTTTCATGCTTCGTGAAGAAAATCCTTTCTATATCTCAGGAATGTCCAAGCTTCGTGAAATATTTTCTGAAGCTATAAAAAAGTTTTGTGTTGCGTTTCCGGTGTGGCTACACTTCATCTCGATTTGTCTTATGCCTTAGCACGATTTTCTCTTTTCCAAAATATGTTCCGCAAGTCAACACTGTATCCCCTTCTTGTTCAGATGCATTATGCTGTATGATGCTTATGTTATGCAAAAATGATGTGATGATGTTATGCCATGCAAAATGATATTTGTGCCACAGATATATATCCCTGTAATAAAGCACACACACTTTTTATATCAGCGCTGACTTTTCGCTGTAAGCCTCTCTTAGGAGCTTCTTCGCCTTTTACTTTCAGCGGAATCAACGTTTATTTTTCGCTGTAAGCCTCCCTTAGGAGCTTCTTCACCTTTTACTTTCAGCGGAATCAGCGTTTATTTTTCACTGTAGGCCTCCCTTAGGAGCTTCTTCGCCTTTTACTTTCGGCGGAATCAGCGCTTATTTTTCGCTGTAGGTTTAGAAAACTTACACTGCGCTCCCTTAGGAACGACTTTTTACAGTTTCGAACAATTTGTACTGTGTGCATTAGATCAAGTTTTTGGTAATTCAAGGGTCCTCCATCGTGGGTTCGAGCCCCACGGTGGGCGCCAATGTTGGTGACTTGTTCTCAAATGCTAGGAATTAAGAACAAGGCAACACAAAATGTTAAATGTTAATATCCTTCGCCCTTCGAAGCATTATTTCCCTAAGGATATAATGATTTTTGGACGAAGGTTATGAAGGACATACCTTCATCAGCATAAAATATAATAATGAAGAAGGGATCATATGAAGCATATAAGTTAACATGAACGATTATGTATGATTGACAAATCATTTCTATTTTATTATGATGGAAGAATAGAAATGATATCAAATTACAAATGTACCTTCAGTTGTGAGAAGGTAAAAGTACAAGTGTGACGCAAAAGTCAATGCCAAATCAGCGTGAACAGTACAGGAATACTGTTCACCTATTTATAGGCACGGGTCGCAGCCCATGCAAAATTACATTAATACCCATTACATTTAACAATAACCCTATAGTAATTCTTCGAGGTCTAATTTGGCTTTTCATCTTTAAGTCGGTTCCCCTTTTCTGCCGTTATGCCGAAGCTTTTCTGCATATAGCTTCGTGATCGTCTTATCCTTCGTCGTGATCACCTTTCGTCCCAGTCAAGCTTCGTCTTTAACCGTGCTTTTGTATACCCGCAATCTAACTTCGAAGGTACCTGTTTGCATATTTCCCTTGGAAAACATTGTTAAATCATGTTTTTGAGGACCTTCCAAAGCCGAAGGCCCCCAACAGGCCGCGAGCCACGCGCCGAGGGCCGGGGTCACACGCGAGGGCGCCAGGGAGGCAGCACGCCGAGGCCATGCCGCCAGGCCTCGCCGGGGCGAGCCACTGGGGGCCGCGCTTGGGGGCCCCGCCACGGGCCACGTCGCCAGGCCACGCTGCGAGAGCACGCCGGGGCGAGCCGCCGGGGGCCGCGCCAAGGGGCCGCGCTGCCAGACCGCACCCGGGGGCCACGCTGCGGGGCCGCGCTAGGGCGAGCCGCGCGCAGGGGAAAGGGGCAGCGACGCGCACAGGGAAGGGGGGAAGGGGAGGGATAGGTAGAGAGAGAGAGGGAGAGGGGACCTCACCTTGGGATCCAAAAACCGGCGATAACCGTCCACTGGATCACCTAGGGCAAAAAGGTGGGAGAGAGGTGGAAGAAAGGGAGAAGGAGAGGGAGTTGCTAC
The DNA here is from genome assembly GCA_029449295.1 of Zea luxurians. Taxonomy (NCBI): domain Eukaryota; kingdom Viridiplantae; phylum Streptophyta; class Magnoliopsida; order Poales; family Poaceae; genus Zea; species Zea luxurians. Next base: position 41,341 of record JAOPSE010003085.1, on the reverse strand, counting down.
ATGGGAAACCAAATGAGAGAGAGGGGCGAGGGGGCGCATGGGGGGTGTGGGGCGCCAGGGGCGCACGGGAGCGCGCGCGGACCGGGCTGGGCTGGGCTGGGTCAGGTCGCGGGCCGAGACGGAAGCCCACAACACACACGTAGCACGACCGCTAATCAGAATCCAAAGGCGAATCAAAAACTCGAAACGAGCTAGACGAATGCGCGATCAAACACAACGTCAGTCAAAAAGTATGCTTCGACATGATGCAACACCCATGGCAACTTAAGTTTTTGTTTACATGTGATACGAAGACCAGCCACTATACTGCTTTGGAGGTTGGAGGAAGGGGTGAAACAGGAAGAGAAAAGAGAGTAACGCATGAATTTGGTGAGTATCGAAGGAGAAAAATTCTACCCCCAAATTCAGGGCATTACAAACCTATCCCCCTTAAAAGAATCTCACCCTCGATATTCAAGGTTGGCTAGCAAAGAGTTCAGGATATTTAGCCATCAGATCGTCTTCACGCTCCCAAGTTGCTTCCTCCTCGGAATGGTGACCCCATCTGACTTTGCACATTCTGATAGTGTCGGCGTTCCGAGACCGGGGGTCCCTGGGCCGACGAGTGAATGTCGCCGCGTGCCCCAGCCCAGATGGGTCGAGCGCGAGGGCGAGCGCGAAGGGGGGAGAGCGAGGCGGCCGGAGACCGGCGTGAGAGAGGAGGGAATCCCGCGGCCCTCGTGTTCGTCCCGCGCCCAGGTCGGGTGCGCTTGCAGTAGGGGGTTACAAGCGTCCACGCGGGAGAGGGAGCGAGCGGCTCCAAGCGAGCGCCTGTTCTCGTCCTCGTCCCCGCGCGGCCAACCCTCTCTAAGAGGGCCCTGGTCCTCCCTTTTATAGGCGTAAGGAGAGGATCCAGGTGTACAATGGGGGGTGTAGCAGGGTGCTACGTGTCTAGCGGAGGTGAGCTAGCGCCATAGGTACATGCCGTTGTGGCAGCCGGAGAGATCTTGGCACCAGCTGGTGTGATGTCGTGGCCGTCGAAGGAGTGATGGAGCTTGGCAGAGGGACAGCTGTCGGAGCGGTTTAGTCCTTGCTGACGTCCTCTTTCTTATGTAAGGGGGCTGAGAGCCGCCGTCATCATAGAGCACGCGGGGCGCCATCATTGCCTATCCGGCGGAGCGAGCCAGATGGGACACCGGTCTTGTTCCTTGCGGCCCGAGTCAGCTCGGGGTAGGGTGATGATGGCACCTCCTGTTGACGTGGCTGGTCTACGCCCTAGGTTGGGCGATGTGGAAGCTCCTCCGAAGCCGAGGTCGAGTCCGAGCCCCTTGGTCGGGCGAGGCGGAGATTGTCGTCTTCTGGGGCCGAGCCCAAGTCCGAGCCCTGGGTCGGGCGAGGCGGAGATCGTCGTCTTCTGGGGCCGAGCCCAGTCCGAGCCCTGGGTCGGGCGAGGCGGAGATCATCGTCTTCTGGGGCCGAGCCCAAGTCCGAGCCCTGGGTCGGGCGAGGCAGAGATCGTCGTCTTCTGGGGCCGAGCCCAAGTCCGAGCCCTGGGTCGGGCGGAGTTCGCCGTCTTCCGGGACTTAGCCCGAGTCCGAGCCCTGGGTCGGGCGGAGTTCGCCGTCTTCCGGGACTTAGCCCGAGTCCGAGCCCTAGGTCGGGCGGAGTTCGCCGTCTTCCGGGGCCTAGCCCGAGTCCGAGCCCTGGGTCGGGCGGAGTTCGCCGTCCTTCCGGGACTTGGCCCGAGTCCGAGCCCTTGGTCAGGCGAAGCAGAGCTTCCTATGGTGCCTCCGGCAGGGCCTGACTGTTTGTCAGTCTTACTCTGTCCAGTGGCACTGCAGTCGGTGTGGCGTAGGCGGCGCTGTCCTTCTGTCAGGCCGGTCAGTGGAGCGGCGAAGTGACGGCGGTCACTTCGGTTCTGCCGGCTGGGGGGTGCGCGCCAGGATAAGGGTGTCAGGCCACCTTTGCATTAAATGCTCCCGTGACTTGGCCGGTCGGTGCGGCGATTTGGTCAGGGTTGCTTCTTAGCGAAGGCAGGGCCTCGGGCGAGCCGGGAATATGTTCGCCGCTGAAGGGGGGCCTCGGGCGAGACGGAAATCCTCCGGGGGTCGGCTGCCCTTGTCCGAGGCTAGGCTCGGGTGAGGCGTGATCGTGTCCCTCGAATGGACTGTTCCCTGACTTAATCGCACCCATCAGGCCTTTGCAGCTTCATGCTGATGGGGGTTACCAGCTGAGAATTAGGAGCCTTGAGGTACCCGTAATTATAGTCCCCGACAGTAGCCCCCGAGCCTCGAAGGGAGTGTTTGCACTCGCTTGGAGGCTTTCGTCGCACTTTTTTGCAAGGGGACCAGCCTTTCTCGGTTGCGTTTTGTTCCGGTGGGTGCGCGCGAGCGCACCCGCCGGGTGTAGCCCCCGAGGCCTCGGAGGAGTGGTTTCACTCCTTCGAGGTCTTACTGCCTCACGTAGTGCTTCGGCTGGTCTGGTCGTTCCCTCATGCGAACTGGCCGTAGCCCAGGTGTACGGTCGGGTCCCAAGCTCTCGGGCTGGTATGTTGACGCTGTCAACGGTTCGGCCGGAGCCGGGTTTGCGAGAGCAGCCCCCGAGCCTCCGCACAGAGCGAGAGGGCGGTCAGGGGTAGACTCGGCTTTTTTACATATGCCCCCTGCATCGCCTTTCCGCAAGGAGGAGGGGGGGAAAGCACCATGTTGCCCTCGATGGGCGCCGAACATGGTGTCTCCGACGAGCTGCAAGCGGGTAATCCGAGTGGACGTCCGTTGCCCCGTTCGTTAGGGGTCGGCTAGGGGCCCAGAGGCACGCCCAAAAAGTACCTGCGGGTGATCTGCCAGACCCGGTCCCCTGGCGACGGGGTCCCGAGGGCGCGATGCCTCCCTCTGGTGGGATTCTGTTACAAGATCGTTCCCGCCGGTCTCGGAAATGTCCTAGGGTACCTCGGGAGCGCAGCCCGAGCCTTGGTTATGTATCGAACGTACCCAGGTCATCCCTCGCTCGGCGTCTGAGGCGGCTGTGAACCCTTCGGGGGCCAGCCTTCGAACCCCTGATCAGTATTGGGCGCGGAGCCCGAGTAGCCTGAGGCGGTCATTGAACCCTTTCGAGGGGCTGGCCTTTGAACCTCTGACCAGTAGTGGGTGTAGGGCCCACGCGATCTGAGGCGGCTGTTGAACCCTTCCGGGGGGCCAGCCTTGGAACCTCTGATCAGTAGGGGGGCTCGGAGCCTGGTTCCTTCTCGGGGAAGGATCCTTTTCGGGGTATCCCCCTTTCCCGGTCCCTGTTGCAAGAGACAGAAAGAGGAAAAACGGAAAAGGATACGAAATCGAACGACGCGGCGTACCTTTTTGGACGCGTTCATTATGGCGAAGGGGAAGCGTCGCCCGCTTCTCCTGCCAGAGGCGCCGCGTGTCCCGTCGCGGAGTTAATGCGACGGGGCGAGTGGTTGGAGGGGGCGACCGTTGCGCGTGCGCGAGCCGTTCGAGGAACGGATCACGGGCGCGTCGTCCTCACGCCGTGGGAGAGGGTTCTCTCGCTGCCCCTGGATGGGACGTAAGCCTGGCTGACGACGCGACCGCTGCGCCTGCTCGCCTGCCACCCGCCATTACTGCCGGCCCACTTTTGGTCGTGTTGACCATCGCGCCAGGCTGGTGCTGCTGGGGTCGCGCGCCGGGTCGCCTCAAGTCGCGGTATTGGTTCCGCAGTCGAGGAGGTGCGGTGGTGGCGCGGGTGGCGATGTAGTTACTCACACGTAGCAACCGGCGCACCGGTTGCATGACGCGTGGGCCTGGGCCTCCATGCCGGGCGTGTTGGGAGTCGGAGGAGCGTGCCCACTTGGCGCGGTTGCATGCCGCCTGCATGGCTGCCCACCCTTTCGCCCGTTGGTCTGGGCAAAAGTGGAGGGTCACTTGTAACCGCTGGGCGGTTGTATGCACCACGCGCGGCGGTTTTGGCTTCTTCTGCCCTGAGTTGGCTTGCATGACGTGTGGGGCCCAGCCCCCGCGCCATGGGGGAGGACCTTGGAGTGTGTTGGAGAAGACTCCGCCCGTGACAGCTGGGGACCGCAAGTAGGGAGGACCGCCCTTAAAAGGAGGGTGACCCCCTTGGAGGGCGACCATGTTTTCGCGCTCCCTTATGCATCGTGTCTTTCCACCTTCTAGGCCCCCGGATGGGGGAGATCCGCCGTCTTTCTGCCTCGTCGTTGGGGGAACGCAACTCCGCGGGAGTTGGTACCTTTCAGCCATCGTTCGGCTTCAAGGATTTTCATCATGCAGCCCGGCTGCACCCCTCCACCGGCGGTCACCCAAGACGGTGACCTCCAGCTTGATGGTGGGGGAAAGCGAGCCGGGCTGCGATCTTGGTCCCACCCTCAGCTTCAAGGATGTTCATCATCCTCACTGGGGTGGTGGCCGGGTTGAGCCGGAGCTTGAAAGTCGCCTAGAGGGGGGGTGAATAGGCGAAACCTGAAAATTAAAACTTTATCCCCCAACTAGATCCCTTGATTAGTGGTTAGAACAAGATATACAAATATCGGAGAATATAAACTAAGTTCTTGCTTGAAGAGAGTATTGCTAAATAATGCGGAAGTGATAAATCAATACAATTAGTAAGTTATGGAATAACAAGGCAAGAAGCCTTAGATGAGAAGAGCACTAGGACAAGTTCTTTCTTGCAACGTGTTGCTTCACTAAATAGAAATTTAACTTGAAGCAACACCAAATGATATTAGCAAATAAAGGTGCAAGAAAACTTAGAACAAGGGAAAGTAAACAAATCACAAGCAATAAATACAATGGACACGGGTGATTTGTTTTACCGAGGTTCGGCCCTCGAAGGCCTAGTCCCCGTTGAGGAGTCCACTTAAGGACGGGTCTTTTTCAACCCTTTCCCTCTCTCCCCCGATCACACAAGGATCGGTGAGCTCTTCTTCTTCTCAAGGATCACTCTCGATCCCACAAGGACCACCACAATCTTTGGTGTCTCTTGCTAGCTTTACAAGCCTCCAAACTTTGGGAGGAAGTTCGAATGGGAGTCAAAACTCCACGCGCAAATGAACACAAAGATGAAGCACACACTATCTCTCGATGAATCTCACAAGGCACTAGTGCTAAACTCAAATGAGTAGCTCTCTTTTGCTTGCTCTCTCTTTTGTGGCACTTGTGTTGGTTGTAGTGGTCTAAATCTTGTGTATAGGATGGATCAATGAATATATGTGGTTGGAGGGCTTGAGTGTGTCAACTAGATGACTTGGAATGTTGCTTGGCTCCCACACCTTGAAGTGGCCGGTTGGGGTGGTATTTATAGCCACCAACCAAAAACTAGCCGTTGGTGAAGGCTGTCTGTCGTATGGTGCACCGGACAGTCCGGTGCACACCGGACATGTCCGGTGTGACAGCCACGTCACCAAATAGCCGTTGGGGTTGGAGCTGGTCGACCGTTGGAGGCTTTGTCCTCATGTGGCACCGGACAGTCCGGTGCACACCGGACAGTCCGGTGCCTCTCTGATCCTCTGCTCTGACTCTGCCGCGTGTACTTTTATTGTCAGAGTCGACCGTTGGCGCCGAAGTAGCCGTTGGCCCGCTGGTACACCGGACAGTCCGGTGCACACCGGACAGTCCGGTGAATTTTAGCGGAGCGGCTGCCGCGCGAAACCCGAGGCTGGCGAGTTTCGGAGACCGCGCTTCCTTGGAGCACCGGACATGTCCGGTGCACACCGGACAGTCCGGTGAATTATAGCGCGCCGGCTTCCGAGAAATCCCGAGGGCGAAGAGTTTGAGTTGGAGTCCTCTGGTCGCACCGGACACTGTCCGGTGCACACCGGACAGTCCGGTGCCTCCAGCCAGAGGTGCCCTCGGTTGCCTCGTTGCTCCTTTGTTGAATCCAACACTTGTCTTTTTATTGGTTAAGTGTGAACCTTTTGCACCTGTATAACTTGTGCACTAGAGCAAACTAGTTAGTCCAACATTTGTGTTGGGCAATTCAACCACCAAAATTATTTAGGAACTAGGTGTAAGCCTAATTCCCTTTCAATCTCCCCCTTTTTGGTGATTGATGCCAACACAAACCAAAGCAAATATAGAAGTGCATAATTGAACTAGTTTGCATAATGTAAGTGCAAAGGTTGCTTGGAATTGAGCCAATAAATACTTGTATGATGTGCATGGATTGTTTTCTTTATTTTTAACATTTTGGACCACGCTTGCACCACAAGTTTTGTTTTTGCAAACTCTTTTGTAAATTCTTTTCAAAGTCCTTTTGCAAGATAGTCAAAGGTAAAGGAATAAGATTTTGCAAAGCATTTTCAAGTTTTGAAATTTTCTTCCTTTGTTCCAAATGCTTTTCCTTTGACTAAACAAAACTCCCCCTCAAATAAAGTCTCCTCTTAGTGTTCAAGAGGGTTTTAAGATATTAAGTTTTTTTTTTTTTTTTTAAAAATCCTACTTGCTCCCCCTTTAGAACACAAAGAGATACCAATTTTGAAATTTACCAATTGAAAATCATCAATTTTAAAATTAGTTTGGTGGTGCGGTCCTTTTGCTTTGGGCCAATACTTTCTCCCCCTTTGGCATGAATCGCCAAAAACGGATACTTGGAATGAGATATAGGCCCTTTAAGTACTTTCTCCCCCTTTGGTCATGAATAAATGAGTGAAGGTTATACCAAAGTTGGAGTGAGCGAAGCGGAGCGACGACGGAGGATGAGTAGTAGAGTGGAGTGGAAGCTTTTGTCTTCGCCGAAGACTCCAATTCCCTTTCAATATACCTATGACTTGGTTTGAAAAACACTTGAACATACATTAGTCATAGACATATAAAAGAGATATGATCAAGAGGATATATTAAATTAAGCATGATCATAGTTCTATATAACATAGATTGCTCCCCCTAAGTATGTGCATGGAGAGGAACACATATTTTGGCCTTAAATGCCAATTGCACATAATTAGGTTAATGAGAACATATCTATATCATACAGATTGTGAAGTGCATTGTGTCATAGTATAAGTGTGATGCTCATGACAATTTATGCACTTACGAAAGCATGTTGTAAACCATTTAAGCATTTTCCCTTAAAGATTTCAAAGAGACTTAAGGACCATCCACCTTTGAAACAAAGGCAGCTTATCCTCGTTACAAGGTTAAGCTTTAAGCTCTTTGACAATAAAAGTACTTCATCTAGTTTTACCAGAGATGCACTAAGCAGGAATGAATTTTGGGAAATTAAACTAGGTATGAAGCAGGGATAATAAATGGACATGCCTTCTCTTCCTTTTATACAAGGTATGCAAGGAATGTATAGAAAATGAAGATTTAGGTACACGTTTAAATGAAAGGAGATAGTTTTACCTTTAAGTACCTTTACATAGGGACGCTCTCTTCATTGTGCTTGTCCTTAGTCTTAAGTGCTGAAGACCTATACTTAATGACAATATATGAAAATATTTTGCACAAGAGAGTTCTACAACTAGTGATCTTTTTCAAGTTATTGTTAGCATATATCAATGGATCACAAGTTGCATAAATGTATCATGAATTCCCCTTTTAACTTAGTGCATATCAAGAGAGATATCGATTGATAGTATATACGGCACTAAAAAGCATGATTGTTGATTGAAGTCATTCAATGATCAAACAAATAACAGATGTGATCAAAAGAACAACATACGCATTAGATTATCAATTAAGCTTAGAGTAGGAGAATCCAGCAAATATGCTATTTTGGAGTGAAAGACAAAAAAATAGTAGCATATTTCATGAGAACTTATTCTCAGGCAAGAGACTATATGAAATTACTGAGATAAAGCAATAGTCTCAACAAAATCAAGATATAAGAATAGACTCCCCTAAAGATATACATGGATGATTTACTTTAAAGACAAATAGGGAGAAGCATTATACATTTTGATCAAGGCTCATTAAATTTTGCAATAACAACTTAAGCCTAGTAATCTCATAATGAAAGTATTTAGAATACTCACAACCACACCATTGATTGTTTTGTAGACCTTATTATCCAAGTAGGTGTTGTTGTTCTTGATGTCCTCCTCTTTCATTTGAGAGTCCTCCCTTTGTAGTTGTTTCCTTTTCCTTTCAAACTTATTGAAAATACTCAAGAAAGATGTTAATAGCACAAGGGAGTATATGATGAAAGATGATTTCTTTAGATAGAAAATATAGACAGTTCATCATTCATAAGTAAGCTCAAGAGATACGTTGTTAGTAACACAAGCACTAGTTTCCATTTTTGTAACCATTTTGGATAAGGAATGAAAAGCTAGATTACTAAAACATGAAAACTTCATAGCATGAACTAGATTATCCATAGATGATGTTATGCTCAATTTTAACTTATAAAACAAGCATAAATAATCCTTTAAGATTATGTGAATAAATCTAATTCATGACATGGAAAGCGATAAATGTGAAAGAATCAAATCCAATTTAAGCAAGTAGAAGCACATCATAAATTATTGGATTGATTTTTCTTTTTATGTTAGATTACATGCTTCCAAAGAGAAACTTATTCTCTACAAGTGAGACTACTTTGGGTTACTTAAATAAAATTAATAGTCTCACTATTCTAGTTATAGAGAGAGTTTTTCTTTTACAAGTGTCCTAAGGATTTGAATTCCTTACATGACACCTTATTCTTTTAAGAACATGAAATATCTCTCTATATCTAGAAACATGGCAATAATAGAATGACTAGCGAAAGACATGCCATGAGGTACTTACAACAATTTTAAATCATGTAGATTGCCATAGAATGGAAATGATAAGAATGCAATCTACCATATGAGAAGAAATTCTTTCAAAGAATGGTAACATAAATTTAAAGACATTTGAAGTGCTTCAGTTTTCTATGTGACTACTCAAGACACATAAGAAATGATATTCTAAAATACTTGCACTTAAAAGATAAGTGTTACCATCCTTTGGCTTTCCTCCATGTTGTAGGCCTTGATTTTTTCGCATAAGATAATTCTTTATTTCCTACAACATCAATACCTTCCTCGAGATGATATGAGTTTAAGATATAGGAATTTGAAAAATAACCTTGGGTCAATCATGTATATAGATCATTGAAGTTTGATAGCTTGAGTTTATAAGAATTGAATGAATTCTCTCAAGCACACCAAGGCTTCATATCATCTCCTTCCCCTACGAAGCTTGTCAAGCATATTTTGGTACCCATCGCTTGATGGGTCCATCATGGTTAGTCAACAAAGATCTAGGAGCCCAAAAGTCCTTTGTGTTAGCATTAGGTAAACTCATTACCTTTCTAGCACAAGTTGCAATTTTGGGTTGCCTAGTTACATGAGAAGTAATTGACAAGCTAGAAGTGTAAGATTTACCTATGGGACAATCCTTGCATTGATGTCCCTTCTTTCGGCATATGTAGCATAGGCGATCTTCAACTCTTGAAGATTTCTTCTTTCCTTGTTTGTTGCCTGCTACATGGTTAGTAAAAACTTTCTTTTCTAACCCTATGCCTTTTTGTTTTAAATGGGGACAAGATCTAAGCAAGTGTCCCTTCTTGGAGCATTTAAAACAAAGTCTATCATCCTTGTTAATAATCAAGCCATTTTTAATGTAGGGACACGACCTAATCAAGTGCCCCTCTTCAAAGCATTCACTACACCTCTTAATGTGAAGTGTGGCTTGATCATTACCTTGGATGTTACCTTTTGTGGAGGCGTGGTTGAGGCTTTTGGAGGAGGTGTTGAATTTCATCTTTTGTTTCTTCCTCTTGGTAATCCTCAAATCCTTGACATTTTCTTTAAGGGATGTAGTGCATGCCACGGTTGTTTCCCGTCTCAAGCTTCTTCACCATGTAATCACGGTTATCTTGAGAAGGTTGGGCAATGCATTTCCCTTTTAGTTGTGTCAAGCTCATCTTTAGCCTCTCATTTTCTTCTTTGAGCTTTTGATATGAATCATCACTAGTTCCTGCAAATTCTAGCTCAAAGGAAGATTTGCTTGTCGACAAACAACAAGCATTAGCACATGGTAATATAGTATCAATTTGAATACATGTGCACGAGTGAGGTTGTTGGGATTTTAAGTTTTCTATCACAACCTCATGAGCAATGTTTAATATGATATGGTCATCCATAAGGTTTTTCATGAGAACATAGAAGCATATCATATTTATCTTGAAAAGCTAGATTTTCAACTTTTAGCTTTTCTACTTGGTCCTTAAGCAAGGTATTCCTATTTACTAATTGAGCGATACAATGTAAAGCGTTATCATGCTCAATTGAAACAGTTTCATACCTTTGGACCAAATCAACATGAGAGCACTTTAGCTCCTCATGTTCTTTAGTCAACTCGTCAAAGTGTAGCATTTTCATGGAGAGAATTTCTTCTAGCCTTTGACGAGCTTCGCTTTGCTCTCTCGCTCTTTCTAGAAGTTTGAGCATGACCGCCTTATCTTCTTGGCTTAGGCGAGCGTAGAGTTTGCACAAAGCTTCTTTCTTCCTCCTCATCCTCGTTTGCGCTTCCGTTATCATTTGCATTAGCCACACAACACATGTGGGAATCGAAATGGGAAGACAAACCTTTTGGAGAGGTGGATTCATCGTTTGGTCTCCATCGTTCATTTTCTTCTTCTTCCTTGCAAGGGTTAGTATCACAGAGACTAAAGGAAGTAGAAGCATCAAATGAACTATCATGTTTGGACTCATCAAATTTGTTTTTAATTCTAGTCCAAATATCATGCGCATCATAGAAAGATTCGTCATAGTTTGATATGAAGGCATGATAATCTTCTCTACTAATAGAATTAGTTAAGATGTCAAAAGCTAGATAGTTTAAGCGATAACATCTTTGATCCTCCTCGGAATTAATTTTTCCATTGAAATTAGAGGAAAAAAATACTCTTGTCTATAATTTGTTCTAATCGTGGATCTATGGTTCTAAAAGCATTTATCACACTAGTAGACCATGAGTCATAATTAGAACAATCATCAAATAATATTTCAAGAGTTACCTCCTTTTGAGTTGCGTTCGATGGAGGAGTCTTCTTGTTCTTTTGGGATCTTCTTCGAGCCATCACTTCGAGTTGTTAGACTCAAGATGAAGTGCCTAGCTCTGATACCAATTGAAAGTCGCCTAGAGGGGGGGTGAATAGGCGAAACCTGAAAATTAAAACTTTATCCCCCAACTAGATCCCTTGATTAGTGGTTAGAACAAGATATACAAATATCGGAGAATATAAACTAAGTTCTTGCTTGAAGAGAGTATTGCTAAATAATGCGGAAGTGATAAATCAATACAATTAGTAAGTTATGGAATAACAAGGCAAGAAGCCTTAGATGAGAAGAGCACTAGGACAAGTTCTTTCTTGCAACGTGTTGCTTCACTAAATAGAAATTTAACTTGAAGCAACACCAAATGATATTAGCAAATAAAGGTGCAAGAAAACTTAGAACAAGGGAAAGTAAACAAATCACAAGCAATAAATACAATGGACACGGGTGATTTGTTTTACCGAGGTTCGGCCCTCGAAGGCCTAGTCCCCGTTGAGGAGTCCACTTAAGGACGGGTCTTTTTCAACCCTTTCCCTCTCTCCCCCGATCACACAAGGATCGGTGAGCTCTTCTTCTTCTCAAGGATCACTCTCGATCCCACAAGGACCACCACAATCTTTGGTGTCTCTTGCTAGCTTTTACAAGCCTCCAAAACTTTGGAGGAAGTTCGAATGGGAGTCAAAACTCCACGCGCAAATGAACACAAAGATGAAGCACACACTATCTCTCGATGAATCTCACAAGGCACTAGTGCTAAACTCAAATGAGTAGCTCTCTTTTGCTTGCTCTCTCTTTTGTGGCACTTGTGTTGGTTGTAGTGGTCTAAATCTTGTGTATAGGATGGATCAATGAATATATGTGGTTGGGAGGGCTTGAGTGTGTCAACTAGATGACTTGGAATGTTGCTTGGGCTCCCACACCTTGAAGTGGCCGGTTGGGGGTGGTATTTATAGCCACCAACCAAAAACTAGCCGTTGGTGAAGGCTGTCTGTCGTATGGTGCACCGGACAGTCCGGTGCACACCGGACATGTCCGGTGTGACAGCCACGTCACCAAATAGCCGTTGGGGTTGGAGCTGGTCGACCGTTGGAGGCTTTGTCCTCATGTGGCACCGGACAGTCCGGTGCACACCGGACAGTCCGGTGCCTCTCTGATCCTCTGCTCTGACTCTGCCGCGTGTACTTTTATTGTCAGAGTCGACCGTTGGCGCCGAAGTAGCCGTTGGCCCGCTGGTACACCGGACAGTCCGGTGCACACCGGACAGTCCGGTGAATTTTAGCGGAGCGGCTGCCCGCGCGAACCCGAGGCTGGCGAGTTTCGGAGACCGCGCTTCCTTGGAGCACCGGACATGTCCGGTGCACACCGGCCAGTCCGGTGAATTATAGCGCGCCGGCTTCCGAGAAATCCCGAGGGCGAAGAGTTTGAGTTGGAGTCCTCTGGTCGCACCGGACACTGTCCGGTGCACACCGGACAGTCCGGTGCCTCCAGCCAGAGGTGCCCTCGGTTGCCTCGTGCTCCTTTGTTGAATCCAACACTTGTCTTTTTATTGGTTAAGTGTGAACCTTTTGCACCTGTATAACTTGTGCACTAGAGCAAACTAGTTAGTCCAACATTTGTGTTGGGCAATTCAACCACCAAAATTATTTAGGAACTAGGTGTAAGCCTAATTCCCTTTCAGAGCTCTACCTCCCGCGTGGGCTCGTGGGTCACCCTCTCCCATGGCGTTCGAGGGAGAGGGCGCCCGCTGGCCCTGCGGGAGGGTCGGACTTTGACAACGCGGGGCCGGTCGACGCCAGGCGTCGTCAGCCCCAGCGTGTCGGGCTTGTCAGATTGGCCCCCGGTGCCTCCTCCCGCCGGAAAGTGGCTGCCACGCCGGGTGCCGGGAGGACCGCCCAAGATGTCGCGCGCTGCTAGGGCGGCGTTCGTGTTCTGGGGCGATCCTGCCTTGCACCGGTACGGTGTCTCCGCGGGGAGGTCGGTGCCCCGCTCGTCTGGGAGGATCTGAGCGGGGGACCTGCCGGCGGGCTGACGCCCCTGTCGTCGGTGCCGAGGCGGAGGCGGCTCGAGAAGTCCCCCGTCGCCGACGGGATCACCGCCACCATCCGCGCTCCGGGCCTCCGGCTCTTTGTACTTGTCCTCGCCCTCGAGCGTCGGCGTGGGTGAGGGCAAGGCTGCAGCGGGCGTTCGCTGTGGCTGTCGGGTCCTGAACATGTATGTGATTTCGGCACGGAGCCGTGTATTTTCCTCCTTTTCGAGCACTGAGTCTCGCCTGTTGGTTGTCTGAACCGCTTCACCAAGCGTGAGTCGCCCCGTGTACAGGTGACGAGTGAGGTATCCGTATCCCGGAGGCGTAGGAGTCCCTCGGCTCAGTCGGCCTTGTTGTCCGAGGCTTCTCTAACTTAGTTAAAGGAACCCCTCGGCCGCTTCTTCGATGAACCGAGGCCAGGGGTAGCGGCGTCAACATGGACAGAGGCAGAGTTGGCTCGAAAAGGAAACCTGTTTGGCCGGAGCCTGGCCGGGTCGTCCGTAAGCGGGACCGACGCTGGAATTGACCAGCCGAGGCCTCAGGTCGGGCTGACGTCCTTGGAGGGCAGTTGGCCGAGGCCTCGGGGTGACCGACCGAGCCGCCTGCTCGGGCCGGATTGACGTCCTCGGAAGGTAACTGGCCGAGGCCCCGGGGTGACCGACCGAGCCGCCTGCTCGGGCCGGATTCCCGGAGAAGACCCTGGCGGCGATGGCCCGGGCGTGGTGATGATGTCGTCCTCCAGAGTGGAGATCCTCGGACCGCGTCTCCGTCCGAGGCTAGGTCGGCCCTCGCCGAAGGTGTCGTCGATGCCAAGGGTGCTGCTGCTCCCTTCAGCCGTCAAGATCCAAGCCTGCAGGATCAGATTGTCTTGTAGCGTTTGTTTCCTGCGGCCGCCGAGGCCTAAACACACCCTCGCCGTGTTGTAAGGCTGCGTCTCTTTTCCTTTTATTTCGAGTATCTGGACTTTTTTGTTGGTAACAGAGATGTTTGTGCGAGCAAGAGTTGCTTCTCGCGGAAGGTGATGAGTGAGGTATCCGTATCCCGGAGGCATAGGAGTCCCTCGGCTCGGTTGGCCTTGCCGCTTACGCGCACTCTTACCTGTCCAGGGCTCTGTCACCGACGCAGTCGAGAAGGCTCGAAGGATCGCTTCGGTAGAAGAGCTTTCGGGCGTGAAGACTTGTTCGGTCCGCAGAATCACTTATCCGAACGTGAGTTACTTATCGCAGAAGGTGATGAGTGAGGTATCCGTATCCCGGAGGCGTAGGAGTCCCTCGGCTCGGTCAGCCTTGGCTGCTTACGTGTACTCCGTCGTTTTCAGGATCCACTTTTCGAAGTAGCCAAAAAGCGCGAAAGACATTCTGGCAGAAAAGATTTTTTTTGAGGAAAATTTCGACGTAGAGGGGGTTCCCCCCTTTTAGCCCCGAGGGAGGGTCGGGCTTTGCCGAGGCGAGGCCGACCCTTCCTTGATGACTAAACTTTGCGTGGGTGCGAGGTATATGATCAACTTGAAAACATCTTAAGGGTAGAAGCGACGTAGCTGTTGGATGTTCCAGGCGTTGTCGTAGACCTCGCCTTGGCTGTTGGCCAGCTTGTATGTTCCGGGCTTCAGAACCTTGGCGATGATGAATGGCCCCTCCCAGGGAGGCGTGAGCTTGTGCCGCCCTCGGGCGTCTTGTCGCAGCCAAAGCGCCAGGTCGCCCACCTGGAGGTCTCGGGACCGGACCCCTCGGGCGTGGTAGCGTCGCAGGCACTACTGGTACTGCGCCGAGTGTAGCAAGGCCTGGTCCCGAGCCTCCTCCAGCTGGTCCAGCTAGTTTTCTCGGCTGACTTGGTTGCTTTGGTCAGTGTAGGCCCTCGACCTCGGGGAACCGTATTCTAAGTCTATGGGCAAGATGGCTTCGGCCCCATAGACTAGAAAGAACGGCGTGAAGCCCGTGGCTCGGCTCGGCGTTGTCCTTAGACTCCAGACCACCGAGGGGAGTTCCTTCATCCATCGCTTGCCGAACTTGTTGAGGTCGTTGTAGATCCGAGGCTTGAGCCCTTGTAGAATCATGCCGTTGGCACGCTCCACCTGCCCATTCATCATGGGATGAGCCACGGCGGCCCAGTCCACCCGGATGTGGTGATCCTCGCAGAAGTCCAGGAACTTTCTGCCGGTGAACTGGGTGCCGTTGTCGGTGATGATGGAGTTCGGGACCCCGAAGCGATGGATGATGTTGGTGAAGAACGCCACCGCCTGCTCGGACCTGATGCTGTTCAGGGGTCGGACCTCGATCCACTTGGAGAATTTGTCGATGGCGACCAGCAGGTGTGTGTAGCCCCCGGGTGCCTTCTGTAAGGGGCCGACGAGGTCCAGACCCCACACCGCAAAAGGCCAGGTGATGGGTATCGTCTGCAGAGCCTGAGCGGGTAGATGGGTCTGCCTCGCGTAGAATTGGCACCCTTCGCAGGTGCGGACGATTCGGGTAGCGTCGGCCACCGCCGTCGGCCAGTAGAAGCCTTGCCGGAAAGCGTTCCCGACAAGGGCTCAAGGCGCTGCGTGATGGCCGCAAGCCCCGAGTGTATCTCTCGCAGGAGTTCCTGACCTTCGGCGATGGAGATGCATCGCTGGAGGATGCCTGAGGGGCTGCGGTGGTAGAGCTCCTTCTCATCTCCCAGCAAGACGAACGACTTGGCGCGCCGCGCCACCCGCCGAGCCTCGGCTCGGTCGAGGGGTAGCTCTCCTCGGTGGAGATATTGCAGGTACGGGGTCTGCCAGTTTTGATTAGGCGTGACCCCGCTTCGCTCCTCCTCGACGCGCAGTGCCTCACCCTCGGGGGCTGAGGGTACCTCAGACTGAACCGAGGGCGCCTCGGGTCGAGCTGAGGGTGCCTCGGACTGAGCCGAGGGCGCCTCGGGTTGAGCCGTGGGTGCCTCGGACTGGGCCGAGGGTACCTCGGGCTCGGGTGTGTCGTCGATCTTGACGGAGGGTTGATGCAGGTCTCGGGAGAAGACGTCCGGGGGAACCGTCGTTCGCCCCGAGGCTATTTTAGCCAGCTCGTCCGTAGTCTCGTTGTAGCACCGAGCGATGTGGTTGAGCTCTAGCCCGTAGAACTTGTCTTCCAGGCGCCGAACCTCATCGCAGTAGGCCTCCATCTTCGGGTCGCGGCAATGGGAGTTCTTCATGACTGGGTCGATGACGAGCTGCGAGTCACCACGAGCGTCAAGGCGTCGGACCCCTAGCTCGATGGCGATCCGCAACCCGTTGACCAGAGCCTCATATTCGGCCACATTGTTGGACGCCGGGAAGTGGAGGCGTAGCACGTAGCGTAAATGCTTTCCGAGGGGTGAGATGAAGAGTAGGCCTGCGCCGGCCCCTGTCTTCATCAGCGACCCGTCGAAGAACATGGTCCAGAGCTCCGGTTGGATCGGAGCCGTCGGTAGCTGGGTGTTGACCCATTCAGCCACGAAGTCCGCCAAGACCTGGGACTTAATGGCTTTCCGAGGAGCGAACGAGATTGTCTCGCCCATGATCTCCACCGCCCACTTTGCAATCCTACCCAAGGCCTCTCGGCACTGGATGATCTCTCCCAGGGGGAAGGATGACACCACAGTTACCGGATGAGACTCGAAGTACGCAGTCCAATTCCGTCACGTTAGATCAACAGCTTCTGAACTTGGGTAGTGGATCTTGGTTTCGGACAGTACCTCGCTGACGAAGTAGACTGGCCTCTGAACGGGCAATGCATGCCCCTCTTCTTGCCTCTCGACCACAATCGTGGCGCTAACCACCTGGGTGGTCGCGGCGACGTAGACCAGGAGGGCTTCTCCGGCAGCTGGGGGCACCAAGATAGGCGCATTTGTGAGGAGCGCCTTCAGGTTCCCGAGGGCTTCCTCGGCCTCAAGGGTCCAAGTGAAGCACTCGGCCTTCCATAAGAGCGTACAGAGGTAGACCTCTTTCGCCGAGGCGTGAGATGAAGCGGCTCAGAGCCGCGAGGCATCCCATGACCCTCTGTACGCCTTTCAAGTCCTTGATGGGCCCCATGCTGGTAATGGCTGCGATCTTTTCCGGGTTGGCTTCGATGCCCCGCTCGGAGACGATGAACCCCAAGAGCATGCCTCGGGGCACCCCGAAGACACACTTTTCGGGATTGAGCTTGACACCTTTCGCCTTGAGACATCGGAATGTCGTTTCAAGGTCGGAAAGGAGGTCGGAGGCTTTCCTCGTCTTGACTACGATGTCATCGACGTAGGCCTCGACCGTGCGGCCAATGTGTTCGCCAAACACATGGTTCAAGCACCGTTGGTACGTCGCGCCCGCATTCCTCAAACCGAACGGCATGGTGACATAGCAGTACATGCCGAAGGGTGTGATGAAAGAAGTCGCGAGCTGGTCGGGCTCTTTCATCTTGATTTGATGATACCCTGAGTAGGCATCAAGGAAAGACAGGGTTTCGCACCCAGCACTGGAATCCACGATTTGGTCGATGCGAGGCAGAGGGTAGGGAACCTTCGGACATGCTTTGTTGAGACCAGTGTAGTCTACACACATCCGCCATTTCCCCCCTTTCTTTCTCACAAGCACAGGGTTGGCAAGCCATTCGGGATGGAATACCTCTTTGATGAACCCTGCCGCCATTAGCTTGTGAATCTCCTCGCCTATGGCTCGGCGCTTCTCCTCGTCGAATCGGCGCAGCGGCTGCTTGACGGGTCGGGCTCCGGCTCGGATGTCCAGCGAGTGCTCAGCGACATCCCTCGGTACGCCGGGCATGTCCGAGGGGCTCCACGCGAAGACGCCGGCGTTCGCGTGGAGAAAGTCGACGAGCACTGCTTCCTATTTGGGATCGAACCCGGAGCCGATCCGGATCTGCTTGGAGGTGTCGCCGCTGGGGTCGAGGGGGACGGACTTAACCGTCTCCGCTGGCTCAAAGTTGCCGGCGTGACGCTTCACGTTTGGCACCTCCTTAGAGAGGCTCTCCAGGTCAGCGATGAGGGCCTCGGACTCGGCGAGAGCCTCGGCGTACTCCACGCACTCCACGTCGCATTCGAACGCGTGTTTGTGCGTAAGGCCGACGGTGATGACCCCGTTGGGGCCCGGCATCTTGAGATTCAGGTAGGTGTAGTTGGGGACGGCCATGAACTTCGCGTAGCATGGCCTCCCCAGTACCGCGTGGTAGGTTCCTCGGAACCCGACCACCTCGAACGTCAGGGTCTCCATTCGGAAGTTGGAGGGTGTTCCGAAGCAGACGGGAAGGTCGAGCTGTCCGAGGGGTTGGACGCGCTTCCCGGGGATGATCCCATGGAAGGGCGCAGCGCCTGCCCAGACAGAGGACAGATCAACACGCAGGAGCCCGAGGGTCTCGGCGTAGATGATGTTGAGGCTGCTGCCTCCGTCCATGAGGACCTTGGTGAGCCTGACGTCGCCGATGACGGGGTCGACGACGAGCGGGTATTTCCCCGGGCTCGGCAGATGGTCGGGGTGATCGTCTCTGTCGAAGGTGATGGGCTTGTCGGACCAGTCTAGATAGACTGGCGCCGCCACCTTGACTGAGCAGACCTCCCGGCGCTCTTGCTTGCGGTGCCGAGCCGAGGTGTTCGCCACTTGCCCACCATAGATCATGAAGCAGTCGCGGACCTCGGGGAACTCTCCTGCCTGGTGATCTTCCTTCTTGTCGTCGTCGCGGGCCTTGCCACCCTCCGCGGGTGGCCTGGCCCTATGGAAGTGGCGCCGAAGCATGACGCACTCCTCAAGGGTGTGCTTGACGGGTCCCTGGTGATAGGGGCACGACTCCTTAAGCATCTTGTCGAAGAGGTTGGTACCTCCGGGGGTTTCCGAGGGTTCTTGTACTCGGCGGCGGCGACAAGGTCCACGTCGGCGGCATCGTGTTTCGCTTGCGACTTCTTCTTGCCCTTCTTCTTGGCGCCGCGCTGAGTTGACGCCTCGGGAGCACCTTCCGATGGGCAGCCCTAGGGCTGCTTGTCCTTTCGGAAGATAGCGTCGACCGCCTCCTGGCTGGAGGCGAACTTGGTGGCGATGTCCATCAGCTCGCTCACCCTGGTTGGGGTCTTGCGGCCTAGCTTGCTCACTAGGTCGCGGCAGGTGGTGCCAGCGAGGAACACGCCGATGACATCCGAGTCGGTGATGTTGGGCAGCTAGGTGCGCTGCTTCGAGAATCGCCAGATGTAGTCTCGGAGAGACTCTCCCGGCTGCTGTCGGCAGCTTCAGAGGTCCCAGGAATTCCCGGGGCGCACATACGTGCCCTGGAAATTGCCGGCGAAAGCTTGGACTAGGTCGTCCCAGTTGGAGATCTGCCCCGGAGGCAGGTGCTCCAACCAGGCGCGAGCGGAGTCAGAGAGGAACAGGGGGAGGTTGCGGATGATGAGGTTGTCATCGTCCGTTCCACCCAGTTGGCAGGCCAGACGGTAGTCCGCGAGCCACAGTTCCGGTCTCGTCTCCCCGAGTACTTTGTAATAGTAGCCGGGGGTCGGAACCGGGTCGGGAACGGCGCCAGTCGGATGGCTCGGCTGAAGGCTTGCGGACCGGGTGGTTCGGGCGAGGGACTCTGATCCTCCCCGCTGTCGTAGCGTCCCCCACGCCTGGGGTGGTAGCCTCGGCGCACCCTCTCGTCGAGGTGGGCCCGTCGGTCGCGGTGGTGGTGCTCGTTGCCGAGGCGACCCGGGGCCGCAGGCGCGGTGTTGTGCGTGCGCCCGGTGTAGACCGAGGCTTCCTGCATGGATCGGGAAGTCGCAGCATGAGGTTCCGAGGGGTACCCCTGCCTTCGGGAGGCAGAGCTCTCGGCCCATCGGACCGCGGCGCCTTCCAGGAGATTCTTGAGTTCTCCCTGTATTCGCCGCCCCTCGGTGGTTGATGGCTCTGGCATCGCGCGAAGAAGCATTGCTGCTGCCGCCAGGTTCTGGCCGACCCCACTGGATGCGGGTGGTGGCCTGAGCCTGACGTCGTCGATGATGCAGTGCTGGAAACCCTGGGGTAGATGACGTATTTCTCCGGCCGGAGGTTGGCCCGCCCATGCCTGCCCGACGTCCCGACGGATCGGCTCCAGCGCTCCTGCTCCCTCATCGAGCCTGGCCTGCACCCCGCGGATTTGCTCGAGCTGTGGGTCATGACCCCCCGCCTGAACGGGGACCACGGCTAGCTCCCGTGGGATGTTAACGCGAGGCACCAGCCTAGGGAAGTCACTGTCCTCCGGCATGCCGAGATGGTTGCCTTCGGGGGGACCCCCTAGATCGACGTGGAAGCATTCGCGACTTGGGCCGCGGTCCTCGTCGCCGAGGCTACGGCTACCGTCGGAACAGTCGGAAAGGCAGTAGTCGCTTGCGGTCATGAAGTACCGCATGGCACTGGGTTGCGAAGTCCAGAGAAATCCCAACAGATGCTGGGTTCGTCGTCTTCCTCGGACCCAGAGGGCCTGTAGGTCGAGACGTCCGTCAGCCGGTCCCAAGGCGACCGCACACGAAACCCCAGAGAGTCTGGATTTGCCTCTACGAGAGCGCCCGCCAAAGCGAAGTCGCTAGACGGGTTGAGGCTGAAACCGAAAGACGCGGGATGGGAATCGATCGGTACCTTTTGGTCGACAGGCGGCGATAAGGTCGTCGGGGACTGACTGCGCCGTCGTCTCAGGTACGAGGGTGACGTCCAGCAAGCTTTTCGCGAGCGTGCTGGCGTCGTCCGCTTGCTCGGGATTGGCGTGTCGCGGGGAGACGGCGCTCGCCTTCGTCTCAAACGCGAGGTCGACGCCCGGTGCGCCCCCCGTTGGGGTGCCGGGACCATCGACTCGCTCGACAGCCGACGAGGCGCTGCCTCCTGCTTGGCCTTGGTTGCCCCGCCTCCTCCTCCGTCGGCGGGGGAGAGGACAGGGTGAGCTCGAAGGTTGCTCTTCCACTATGCGGGGAAGACGTCGCCGATTCCGCCGCCGGTAGGCGGGTTGTCGGCCGCCACCATTGTTGTCGCACGGCGGTGGAAGGAGTATCATGTCGTAGCTGCCGTCGAGGGATATGAACTCAAGACTCCCGAAACGGAGCACCGTCCCGGGTTGGAGAGGTTGCTGGAGACTGCCCATCTGGAGCTTGACGGGAAGCTGTTCGTCAACACGCAGCAGGCCCCTACCTGGCGCGCCAACTGTCGGCGTTCCGAGACCGGGGGGGTCCCTGGGCCGACGAGTGAATGTCGCCGCGTGCCCCAGCCCAGATGGGTCGAGCGCGAGGGCGAGCGCGAAGGGGGAGAGCGAGGCGGCCGGAGACCGGCGTGAGAGAGGAGGGAATCCCGCGGCCCTCGTGTTCGTCCCGCGCCCAGGTCGGGTGCGCTTGCAGTAGGGGGTTACAAGCGTCCACGTGGGAGAGGGAGCGAGCGGCTCCAAGCGAGCGCCTGTTCTCGTCCTCGTCCCCGCGCGGCCAACCCTCTCTAAGAGGGCCCTGGTCCTCCCTTTTATAGGCGTAAGGAGAGGATCCAGGTGTACAATGGGGGGTGTAGCAGGGTGCTACGTGTCTAGCGGAGGTGAGCTAGCGCCCTAGGTACATGCCGTTGTGGCAGCCGGAGAGATCTTGGCACCCAGCTGGTGTGATGTCGTGGCCGTCGAAGGAGCGATGGAGCTTGGCGGAGGACAGCTGTCAGAGCGGTTGAGTCCTTGCTGATGTCCTCTTGCTTCCGTAAGGGGGCTGAGAGCCGCCGTCGTCACAGAGCACGTGGGGCGCCATCATTGCCTATCCGGCGGAGCGAGCCAGATGGGACACCGGTCTTGTTCCTTGCGGCCCGAGTCAGCTCGGGGTAGGGTGATGATGGCGCCTCCTGTTGACGTGGCTGGTCTACGCCCTAGGTTGGGCGATGTGGAAGCTCCTCTGAAGCCGAGGTCAAGTCCGAGCCCCCGGGTTGGGCGAGGCGGAGATTGCCGTCTTCTGGGGCCGAGCCCAAGTCCGAGCCCTGGGTCGGGCGAGGCGGAGATCGTCGTCTTCTGGGGCCGAGCCCAAGTCCGAGCCCTGGGTCGGGCGAGGCGGAGATCGTCGTCTTCTAGGGCCGAGCCCAAGTCCGAGCCCTGGGTCGGGCGGAGTTCGCCGTCTTCCGGGACTTAGCCCAAGTCCGAGCCCTGGGTCGGGCGGAGTTCGCCGTCTTCCGGGACTTAGCCCGAGTCCGAGCCCTGGGTCGGGCGGAATTCGCCGTCTTCCGGGGCCTAGCCCGAGTCCGAGCCCTGGGTCGGGCAGAGCTCGCCGTCTTCCGGGACTTGGCCTGAATCCGAGCCCTTGGTCAGGCGAAGCGGAGCTTCCTATGGTGCCTCCGGCAGGGCCTGACTGCTTGTCAGTCTTACTCTGTCCAGTGGCACTGCAGTCGGTGTGGCGTAGGCGGCGCTGTCCTTCTGTCAGGCCGGTCAGTGGAGCGGCGAAGTGACGGCGGTCACTTCGGTTCTGCCGGCTGGGGGGTGCGTGCCAGGATAAGGGTGTCAGACCACCTTTGCATTAAATGCTCCCGTGACTTGGCCGGTCCGTGCGGCGATTTGGTCAGGGTTGCTTCTTAGCGAAGGCAGGGCCTCGGGCGAGCCGAGAATATGTTCGCCGCTGAAGGGGGGCCTCGGGCGAGACGGAAATCCTCCGGGGTCGGCTGCCCTTGTCCGAGGCTAGGCTCGGGTGAGGCGTGATCGTGTCCCTCGAATGGACTGATCCCTGACTTAATCGCACCCATCAGGCCTTTGCAGCTTCATGCTGATGGGGGTTACCAGCTGAGAATTAGGAGCCTTGAGGGTACCCCTAATTATGGTCCCCGATAGATAGTTTTCGTCCGGGTGACCCTATCTGCAGTCTCAAGAATCTGCGTTGGCTTCTCTATGTAGGTCAAGTCTTCCTGGACTTCTAGACCTTCCACTGGCAACTGCTCTTCTGGCACACGCAGACACTTCTTCAACTGAGAGACATGAAATACATCATGCAGTGCTAACAAATCTTCTGGCAAACTGAGCTGGTAGGCCACTTCTCCACGCTTCGCGAGAATCTGATATGGACCAACATATCGAGGGGCTAGCTTGCCCTTGACTCCGAATCTTCTAACCCTCTAATAGGTGACACCTTTAGGTAAACAAAATCTCTGACTTCGAAACTCAGTTCTCTCCTTCTCGTGTACGCATAACTTCGTTGCCTTGATTATGCTATCTTTAGATTTTCCTGAACTATCCTGATTCTCTTCAGCTTCGAGTAAAATGTCTGGCCCAAACACTTATCTTTCTCCAGGCTGATCCCAGTGCAACGGAGTTCTACAACTCCTCCCATAGAGCGCCTGAAATGGTGACATCTTCAAGATGGCCTAGTAACTGTTGTTATAGGAGAACTCTGCATAAGGTAACCTATTGTCCCATCCAGACTGATCTTGCAGCGCATAGGCTCTCAACATGTCTTCAAGGATTTGATTAGTTCTTTCAGTCTGGCCGTTTGTCTGCGGATGATATGCTGAATTGAAGTTTAGATGTGTACCCAAAGCTTCATGTAACTATTAACAGAAATGAGAGGTGAATCGCGTTCCTCTGTTGGACACTATCTTCTTTGGCACACCATGAAGACAAACGATCCGGTACATGTACAGCTCCACCAATATTGCACTGTTGTAGCTAGTCTTAACAGGTATGAAGTGGGCTAACTTGGTTAAGCGGTTCACCACTACCCAGATGGAATCGTAGCCGGCTTGAGTGCAAGGCAATCCGACTATGAAGTCCATCCCGATTTCATCCCATTTCCATTGAGGAATTCGCAATGGCTGCAACAACCCAGCTGGCTTCTGATGCTCCGCCTTGATCCGTCGATAACTATCACACATAGCCACGTGCTATGTGATTTCCCTTTTCATTCCGTACCACCAAAATTTCTTCCTCAGATCCTAATACATCTTCTCACTTCTAGGGTGTATGAAATAAGCTGTCTCATGAGCTTCCTTGAGGATCAACTCCTGAATGGACTGGACATTGGGAACACACTGGTGTCACACCCGAATTTTGGGGCACCAAGACCCGGGTGCGAACATAATCACTAGGTGTGCTGGGACCAAGTCTCACACATATGATGAATCATCACTACAGGAAAACACTTAATTCCCGTCGGCCAGGAACCGACGGGAATAAGCCTTAAACCGACAGGAATAAGTAATTCCCGTCGGTTTAAGGCTTATTCCCGTCGGTTGTCGGCCGACAGGCGTCAAATGACGGGGATAAGGTTATTCCCGTCGGCGGCTGACGGGAATAATTAATCCCCATCGGCCACTAACTAGCCGACGGGAGTTAATAGTTAATTCCCGTCGGCCAGGTCAACCGACGGGAGTTATTTAATTAATCCCCGTCGGCCCTACCAGCCAACGGGAATTAACAATTAACTCCCGTCGGCCATGTCAGACGATGGGGATTAACTGGGCTGACGGGAGTTACTAGTTAATTCCCGTCGGCTTTGGTCAAACCGACAGGGATTAACTGGGTCGACGAGAGTTAACCTATAATTCTGCAACAGCAACACCAAATTAGATATTTCTCCACAGACAAACATATGACAAAACATATATATCATCCACATGAACATACACATCAAAAACATACACATCACAAACATATGACAAAACATATATATCATCCACATGAACATACACATCACAAAACGCATTATAGGTTAAATCCGTCACATAACATACACAAACATTTCCGATACGAGTTAAGATCAAGTGTTTACACAAACATAACATCCACGAGTTAAAAACATAACGAGCACGAGTTCAAGTGTTTAGAGATAACCACCACTTGGGTGGTTAGGCTTTGACCGTTGCCACCATCACTAGGAGGAGGGAATGCGAAGAGGGAGTCAACAAATCTAGTCCCTGCTACGGGATCAGACCCACTACCACCCGCTTCAGGCGTAACCTATGCAAGTTAGCAAATATCAACACGTTAAATGCAAATATCAAAAAGTATACAAGTGTATAAATTAATCGAGAGTTACCAAACGTACCCTATCTCTAGGTGCAGGTATATGTGTCGGAGGAGTGTTGAACTGTGGTGGCGGAGCTGGTGTGTTTGCAAACTGGCTCCATTGTGGTGGCGGTGGAAAATTGTTGCCATGCCCTGTTGCTGCATTAACTGTTAAACATATGTGTTACTATTGAAGATGTTGTATTGAAATATAAGAATTTAGAGTTCGGATTATGTGTACTCACTTGATACATCGCTTAGTTATGTGCATTGCAAGCCTCCATAAATTGGCCTTGTTGTCTCATCTCTTCACGCATCCTCATAATCTCCAACTCCTACTCGTTCGGTCGACGAGAGCATGAGCTACGGGAAGACGAACCTGTCCTCTGAGATCTCACTGACGACGAGTCAATGAATCCGTCAAAGAGTGCGTATCTATAAGTGATTCAAAAAATGTGATTACTGCATAATCAATTTAGTGTCAACCATATAATTTCATAAGTTAGAGCTTACCGTCCATGCGCTTTGCCACCACCACTTGCGTACACCACCGAGGGATCCACCGGTTCATGGTGCCAGTCGAAGTCAAGGCCATGGCGATGAACCATCACCTCCCCATATGCCACCTATACATCATTCACAACCTTACAAATGCAGGAATTTCTATACTTTGAACGTTTGTACTTTTGGGCCAAAACTCACCAGCCGATCCGTGGTTGTTTGGCTACAGAGCTGGTCAGGGTTGTTCGGGTCTGGTCCTTTGTGGCCCTCCTAGTATACCTCAATGTCACTAGGCTTTTGGCCACTCGTAGCTTCCTGTATAAACAAAAAACATTCATAAGCAATCGTACTATTTGCTGATCGACATAGCTAGATCAAACTTACCATTCTTTTAGCTTTTCGTATCATGTCGTCACCGCCAAACATGTGGTTAGGATTGGTTCCTCGACATTGTCTGTGATGCGCTGACGCTTTCTGGAAGCCTTCGAAAGCCCAATATCGACACCAAGCATAGTACGCATCAGGCACAGGCGCCATCCATGGAACCATCACCTGCACACACAATGTTACATATTATATCAATCACAACAATCAATATAAAGGGTAAAACAAATTGAATACTAACCTCACGATATTGATCCTCAGTCAAATATATCTTTGAGGACCCTTCCTTTTAATCAAGGGGCCTGCTTCTTCTGGATGCTTTTGAAATACAGGTTTGTAGCCTGAATTCTCGCATAGTATAAGGCATCCTTCACCTGCTTCTTTGCATTGTTTTGGAAGACACGTTCAGCGTGCCCCATGTAATCCTCTCCGTCAGGCAACCGATATTGAAGCTACAACATAAAGAATACAAATACAATGGTATAAGTCATAGATTTACAATACTAAGAAACATAACAAAAATAATAAAGAATTCATACCCAAAAGTCATTACGCACAAGTCCCTGTCTGTCGGTGTGGTTTTGTTCCTTTTTAAACTTGTACTCGTCCTAGGTACTGACGAGCACCTCATCCTTGGTATCATCGTTTGACACCTTCACTATACCAGGCTAGTGAAGGCGGCAAAGAGAACCCAATGTAAGGTTAACTTAGTGTGGTGTCCCTTGCCGTCAAAGGACAGGTCCTCCCAATTCCTGCATTACACAAAAATATTAACAATACACATAATAGTTATATGAGATAAGTTAATATATTACACTCACCAATCTCCATGTGGCATGATTAATGTCCTATCAGCCTCTCGCTCTATCGTGTGACGAGGCTTTACTAAGTGGCTTTTTCTTGAGCGACGTGTGCGTGTCACTGAAGAGCCTCCCGAGCCATCATCCATAGGGTTGTCAGTCGGTTCGCCCTGTTGGCCCCACTGGTCCCACGCCTGTTGCTGCTCTCTCTGGTGGTCCCACTGGTCCCATGGCTGGTGATGCTATGTGGCCTGGTCCCATATCACGTGCTCCACCTCCTCATTGTGCTCCACCTCCTCATTGTGCTGCTCAGCCTCATTGTGCTGCTCCTCCTCATTGTGCTGCTCCTCAGTGTGCTGCTCATCCGGGTACATACAACTTAAGATTTATTTGTAAATATGTAAACAAATTTATTTATACAAGATATGTTACCTCATCTCCATGTACCACGCTCAACAGCTCTCGACGTCTGCTGCTGCTCGAAGAACTGCCCTGAAAAAGGCCCAGGTCCTTGAACAACCCCTTCACTGACTTCTTTGATTTTGGTGGCATCCTGCATCAAAAATAAGAAATTATTCATTAGTGCATCAAAAATGGCATGATACCTTTTCCCACTCTCGTCTAGGACAAGTTTCCTATGCTCTTCTGTTATTTCTATCCCACTACGTCGCTTGGGCGGTCCCTTTGTGACGATGGTGCCCTTCCTAAATTCCTTTCTCTACCTTCTGAAGGGGTGATTGAAGGGTAGAAAACATCTATGGCAATCAAAGTAACATATCTTGCTACCAGCACTAAGACGAAAACAATCTGTATCTTTAGCACAATAAGGACACGTCAATACCATGCACGCTCCATCCAGAGAAAATACCATATGCCATAAAATCATGAACCGAGAACAGATATGCAACACGAAGATTGAATTTTGCTTCTTGAAGCAATCATAGGCTTCCACACCTTGCCAAAGCTTCTTTAACTCTTCAATCAGTGGTTGAAGCATCACATTGAGGCGTACGCCAGGAAGCTCAGGCCCAGGTATAACAAGACATAGGAACATAAACTCATATTTCATGCAAAGAGCAGGTGGAAGGTTGTACGGTATGGCAATGACAGGCCAACATGAATACGACGCAGCGGTCATATTGAACGGCGTGAAACCATCAGTTGCCAAGCCGATACGAACATTTCTTGCATCGCTAGCAAAATCTGGATCAAAGTTGTCAAGAGCCTTCCATGCATCACCATCTGACGGGTGCAGCATTAACCCATCTTGTCTGTTCGTACAATCTTTATGCCACCTCATGTGCATAGCGGTCTTCCTCGAGAAACAAATGTTTCACTCTAGGAGTGAGAGGCATGTACCGAAGCTGTTTATGTACAACCTTTGTCACCACCTTCTCCCATCTTCATTTACAAGCTCCACATACCTCGACTTCCCACATTTTAAGCATTTCTGCTCTCTTCCATGTTCCTTCCAAAAAAGCATACAGTTGTCCTGGCAAATATCAATCTTCTCATACTCCATACCAAGACCTTCAAGCAATTTCTTGGACTGGTACATGTCTTTGGGCATCTTGTGACCCGTAGGAAGAACCTCGCTAATCAAATCCACAAGCTCCTTGTAACAATTAATTGAAAATGCAAACTTGGACTTGATTGACATCAGCCGGGTCACGAATTCGAGGATGGTCACGTCAGTGTGCCTGTGAAGAGGCTCTTTTGACGCTTTGAGTAGGTCGAAGAACTTCTGAACCTCCGGTGTAGGTGAATCATGATGATCTGGTGCTAGTTCAGGCTGCAGATCCTCAAGCATCTGGTCCATCCTATCAACATCATCTTCACCATCGTCAACTTCTACTTCTGTTGCTCGTTCAACATCTTCACCGTGGAGATACCAGACCTTATAGGCTGGCACGAAACCATGCGAGCACAGGTGTAGTGTGACCTGCCTCTTGGTGTGGCTCGTCATATTTCTACATTTATTGCATGGACATCTAATATTATCTATTTGTGACAAAGCAGCTGCATGGTCCAGAAACATCTACGTCTTGGCAAACCATTCACTTGTATGACACCCACCCTTCTTGAAACCTTCATACATCCAATCACGTCTATCACCCATTATTGCGGCTGTGTGTACGAGTAAAGAGTGCGTGTGAGACATTCATGTTTCTACACGTCACACATACATCTATAGGTAAGTAGTAAAACTATATATATACACATAACATCACCTTCAACACATTAACATGATATTCATTAATTAACAATAATGCAACATCCAAATTTAGGTCAAATCATAGTAACAAATAACAATATTAAATAAATTGTAATCGCATTACAGTTAACTCCTGTCGGCCATAAAAACCGACGAAAATAAACAATATTTGCAACATTAAATCCATTAAATTAAATAATATTTTCAAAACATCAAATTTATTAACAATAACATCAAATTTATCAATATCGAAACCTTCATACATCCTAATATTATAAGTTAAATCTAATCAATAAGCAATTAACAATTTTAAACTAACTCTAATCACATGAAAGTTAACTCCCATCGGCCATAAAAAACCGATGAAATAAACATCTACACACATATTTATTCACAATTAAGGATGTATACCTCAACGACAAGGCGGCAACGGCGCTCGGGGAGGCGGTCGGGACCGGTGGCGGCACTCGGGGAGGCGATCGGAGGCGACAGCAGACTTGGGGCTGCGTGTCACACCCGGTTCCAGGGGGTAGAACCGAGCGCATACCATATGTGTGCCAGAATCCATTTCCACACATATGTTGACGTCACAAGTGTAATATATCAAAGACAATGCAATAAAGGCATAAAGAGAGTATAATACTTTATTACATCATATGAAACATTGTATCACATCAAAGTAAAGCAGAAATAAACAACTGGGCAATCTTCCACAGGAAGTTGACCGGCGTATCGTTAGACTTAGAATTCCTCGTCGTCAAAAACTCCATCAAAGTCTCCAGCATCACCCTCTGATCAAAATAAGCAAGGGTGAGCTCACTTATGGTCGGGGCTCAGCAAGTGGGGGAAAAATTAATGCAGGTATAAGTATAACAAGGTGAGGCTAAGTTTGAGCAGTAAGCATTTTAGTTGGTCAACATTTTATTAACAACACCAGTCTTACTAATAAGTGTGAATCCCAAATATCCCATTTAAACAAAGGAATATGAGTCTAGCAAAAACACTTAAGTGAAACCACTTAAGCAAATTATTGGCAGATCATCGGATCTTACTTTATGTCCATCTTTAAGTTCAATTATCATGTGAGGAGTCCAGGTCGCTCATAACCGGGAGCACGGCTGATATATCAGTTTTACACTCTGCAGAGGTGGTACAACTTTACCCACAAGCCATGTATCCCATCTAGCCCGGGTTGATCGAACCCTTAGACACTGCCGAGGTGAATGGCTAGGGATCCGTTATGAGGTTTTCAAAAATACACTTAATACGAAGCAACCCGCTAAGGTTTCTAAGACGATGGTGGTGGCCCCCTGGGTGAAGTACCTTAGCCAAGAATACGACCCCATATTAACGTGGGCTGCCAGCACCTACCGCTCCCCTCTTGCCCATCTTTCAGGTAAGGTTGCTAGGCACTAAGCATATAGAGCTAATTACCAAAGCCAGAGCCATGATAGCACTCATGGTTGCACTGTTATCCTGTGTGGTCACTCCATGTTCCAATTAAATTTGTAATAAAGTTATCTTAACCATCGGGTTAATGTCATAATTGCCAATTAACATTTTTGGAACATTAAAACTAATCAATGAGTGACATTAGGAATCATTAAGTTGGGCGGTAGCATAAATTTTGCACAGCTTAACAATTTTCCCAGGTAAAACAAGGAATACAGGTAGTAAATCTAGGAAATCCTTAATTAGGTTATCCCATCAAATTATGCAATA
Source organism: Zea luxurians (assembly GCA_029449295.1). NCBI lineage: Eukaryota > Viridiplantae > Streptophyta > Magnoliopsida > Poales > Poaceae > Zea > Zea luxurians. The sequence continues at coordinate 10,755 of JAOPSE010003085.1, read as the reverse complement.
TATAGAAAGGTAAACATTATTATATGCAATGAATAGGTACAAACAGAATATGCAGAGGGAGAATCCACTTGCCTTGCTCAAGCGAGTCCTGCGGATCGTCCTCGAACGAAATTGGTTCGCCTACCGCACAATCGGCTTCTAATAGAGTCGCATAGCGCACATACAAAAATAAAACATACATAAATAAATAAACATGCACCATTTCATAAACATACACTAATACGTCATTAAGCACACATTAACATATCGCACTAATCATATCTTAATTACGTACTAATCGCGTAAATACTTATTAATTCAATTGTGGCTATTATTGTGAATCCTAATGGTGAATTTATGAGTGGGTGTAATAAATATAGTTTTAACTAGTATTAATTTATTTTAACATCATCAATGGAGATAAATAATACTTATTGTCTTTTAATACTAATAAATAAATTAATACCTTTTATTACTTCTAACTCAAATTAGTTAGTATAGCAAAAATGCATTTAATAATATTAATATTCTAAAAATCTACATAAATTGGTAATTGGACTTTTTATAACACAAGTGAGGATATTTTGACATAAACTAGTATTTTGCTTACTCTAAAATCTAAGTGCTCAATTTGCGAACAAGATTATTTAACTAGCAAAAATCTATTTACCACACTATTGGTGATCTTTTTTCTTTTCTTTCTAAAAAGAAAATGCTAATAAAATAATTAGATAAATCATCTAAAATCCTATAATATTCATATGACATCTATACCATTTTCCAAATCCATTTAAAATGCACCTATAATTCTCCAAATAGTTTCTAAAATTTATCGTGACCAAATTTGACTATAAATTCTTATCTAGTATTTTTATCACCAACGTGTGACTATTAAATCTACGTCATATTTCTCTAAACCAAAATCAACGCGTCGATTAACATGAAATAACACGGTGCACTACTAATCGCATATCTCTAATAAATTCCATAACGCACACATATACATAAATCAGAATCACATGTGTTCATATTACAACAAACAAAATATACAACTCATGAATCGAATCAAAAAGTACTTTATAAAATACAAAAAATAAATTTGGGTCGTCATCAACCTTAGGTTCGCGCGTGTGACGGGGATGGATCGACGGGTTTCGACCGGTGGAGAGCAAGGCTCAACTACGGACGGCGAATGCGTGGCTCCAGTGAACTCCGGCGACGAACGGCACACTCCGGCGAACACCACGGGCTCCGGCGACGAACGGCAACGAACGACGAGCGGCACTAGCGATGAGCGAGGAGTGCTAGAGAGAGAGGCGAGCTTGGGTAGGAGAGTATGGAGAGGCCTCTGCTGCCTTTATAGAGAGAGGGAGGGGAGAAGAAGGGTCACTGGTGGTCTTCAATGGCCATCGATACGTCAGTTACAGGGGAGTGATGGGGGAGAGGAAATGGAAGGAATGAAGTCCACTAATTCACGAAGACGAAACGGACGGTGGGGCAGTCGGTCTCGGCAGGGAGCGCGGGCTCGGTCGGCGCGCTTGGGCGGAGTCGACGTCGCGCAGTCGGCCTAGCTCGGACGCGCAGAGGTGGCTCGGCGGGGAGCGCAGGTGTGCGCGCGCGGCTGGGAGGCCGGGCTGCTCGCGCGGGGAGGCCGGATGGCGTGGGGTCCCAGGCGTGGCTCGGACGTCGGGCTTGGCTCGCGCGGGCGGTGCCACGGCTCGACGTCGAGCGCGCGCGTCGCGCGGTGGGGAGCAGGGCAAGGCGCGCGAGTGGCGGCTGGGGCTGCTCGGCGCGGCTCGGCGGGTCCGAGAGAGAGAGAGAACAGAGAGAGGAGAGAGGAGCGGCGAGGGAGAGAAAGAATAGAGAGAGGAGAGCAGGGATGCGGCGGCGACGGCTGCCTGGCTGGGAAGCAAGAGCGCGCGACGTGCAGTGTGTAGTTAGGGTTTGGGGATTGGGCCCAAGTGGGTCGGCTAGTTAGGATTTAGTTTTTTTTTCTAATTCCGAGAAGATTATTTAAAGAGCTCAAAAGTCATAAAATCACCAAAAATATTTATAAATAACATATTCATTTTTACACTAATAATCATTACATTATTTAATTATTATATTAACTACTAGGATCTCTTTTTACGAATACCTGATAATAAACATCCGATAATCAATCAAGCGCACACAACGAAAATTGATTCAAAATGCAAATAAATAATTAAACACTAAAAAAATTATGACCCTAATTAATATAATAACTAAATTCATTTTTATTTGATGGCTTTTGTGGTGCTACAAACCTACCCCTCTTAAAAAGAATCTCGTCCTCGAGATTAAGAAACTTCTGAGAATAACTGGGGAAATTCTGCTGTGAGCTCATCTTCTCTTTCCCATGTGGCCTCATCTTCTGAATGATGACTCCACTGAACTTTGCACATGTTAATGACTTTACTCCGTGTAATTCTGCGAGATGTTTCCAGAATTCTGATCGGGTACTCCGAATAGGTAAAATCCTCATTAACATACAGTTCTTCCATGGGTAACTGTTCTTCTGGTACTCTCAAGCACTTCTTGAGTTATGATACATGAAATACGTCATGCACATCCGATAATCTATCGGGTAGCTCTAACTGATAGGCTACTTCACCTTTCTTTCCAAAATCTTGAATGGGCCAATATAGCGAGGTGATAATTTTCCCTTAACTTTAAACCTTTTCATTCCTCTCATCGGTGAAACTTTAAGGTAAACAAAGTCTCCTACTTCAAACATCAATTCTCTTCTTCTATTATCAACATATCTTTTCTGTCTTGACTGAGCTGTCTTCAAATTTTCTGTGATAATCTGCACTTGCTTTTCTGCTTCTTGGAGAATTTCTGGGCCAAATACTTGACTTTCTCCGGTCTGATTCCAATAAAGCGGTGTTCTACACTTTCGTCCATAAAGTGCTTCAAATGGTGCCATTTTAAACTTGCCTGATAACTATTGTTATACGAAAATTCTGCATAAGGCAAACTTTTATCCCAGCTTCTACCACGCTTTAGAGAGCAAGCTCTTAGCATATCTTCTAACACTTGGTTTGTCCTTTCTGTTTGCCCATCCGTTTGCGGATGATAAGCTGAACTAAAGTTTAGCTTGGTATCCATGGACTCATGTAATCTTTTCCAAAAGCGTGAGGTAAACTGGGTTCCTCGATCTGATAAGATCTTCTTCGGTACTCCATGCAGACAAACAATCCTCGACATGTACAACTCTACTAACTGGGCTCCTGAGTAGGTTGTCTTCACAGGTATAAAGTGTGCCACTTTAGTTAACCTGTCTACTATGACCCATATTGAATCATAGCCATCTCGAGTACGGGGTAGTCCAACTATGAAATCCATACTGATTTCTTCCCATTTCCATTCCGGTACCTTGAGAGGTTGTAGCAATCCTGCTGGTCTTTGGTGTTCTGCTTTAACTCATTGACACACATCAAATAATGCAACATGAGTAGCAACATCTCTTTTCAAACCGTACCACCAATACTTTTCCTTAAAATCCTGGTACATCTTTGTACTTCCAGGGTGAATAGAGTAAGCTGAATCATGAGCTTCTCTCAAAATAAGTTGGCACAAGTGCTCGATTTCGGGTACACAGATTCTCTTCTTAAACCATACTGTGCCTTGTTCATCTTCCGTGAAATCTAGGGCTTTACCCAAACCAATCAAAGTTTTAATTTCCTTAACCTTCTCATCGGACTCTTGTCCTTTACGAATCTCTTCTTCCAAAGTAGATTCGACTTCCATCACCGTTGCCTCTACCTTATTGAGCAATCCAAGGTTGAGTCGTTCCATTTCCCAGCACAATTCTTGTGACATCAAATGAGTAGTGATGTTGTTCACTTGACCCTTACGGCTCAAAGCATCAGCTACTACATTTGCTTTTCCGGGGTGATATTGTATCTCCAAATCATAGTCTTTAATCAACTCAAGCCATCTTCTCTGTCTGAGGTTGAGTTCCTTCTGAGTGAATATATATTTCAAGCTTTTGTGATCCGTGAAGATTTTGCACTTGTTTCCAATCATATAGTGCCTCCAAATCTTCAAAGCATGCACTACGACAGCTAGTTCCAAATCATGCGTCGGATAGTTCTTCTCATGCTTCCTCAACTGTGTTGAAGAATAAGCTATCACTTTTCCTTCTTGCATTAGCACACATCCAAGTCCAAGGTGTGATGCATCGCAATACACATCAAATCCCTTGTGAATGTCTGGCATTACCAGTATTGGTGCAGTGGTTAACCTTTTCTTGAGTTCTTCAAAACAATTCTGGCAAGCTTCATCCCACTTGAATTCTTTACCTTTCTCCAGCAGAGAGGTAAGAGGTTTCACTAACTTGGAAAAACCTTCAATAAATCTTCTATAGTATCCTGCCAATCCAAGAAAACTTCTGATCTTGGACGCATCCTTGGGTTGCTTCCAATTTAGTATCTCACTTATCTTTCCTGGGTCCACTTTAATTCCACCATTGGTAACGATATGCCCTAAGAAAGCAACTTCCTTAAGCCAAAAATCACACTTTGAGAACTTCGCATATAGCTGGTTGTCACGAAGCTTTTGTAGGACTAGCCGTAGATGATCTTCATGTGTTTCTTCATTCGGAGAATATATTAGTATGTCGTCAATGAATACGACCACAAACTGATCTAGATATTCCATGAATACTTTATTCATCAAGTTCATAAAGTATGCTGGTGCATTAGTTAGTCCAAACGACATGACCAAAAACTCATATAATCCATATCTCATCGTGAAGGCTGTCTTTGGTACATCTTCTGCTTGAATCTTTAACTGATGATATCCCAATCTCAGATCTATCTTCGAGAATATCTTAGCTCCCTTCATTTGATCGAATAAATCTTCAATTCGAGGTAGTGGGTATTTATTCTTGATGGTTACTTCATTCAAAATTCTATAATCAACGCACATTCTCCTTGAACCATCCTTCTTGTTCACAAATAGCACTGGGGCTCCCAAGGGGATGAACTTGGGCGAATGAAACCTTATTCTAGTAATTCTTCTATTTGTTTCTTCAGTTTCTACTAAATCTTTGACATCCATTCTATATGGTCTTTTCGAGATAGGTGCGGTTCCAGGTAATAGTTCAATAGAAAACTCTATCACGGTCAGGTGGCATACCTGGTAATTCTCTCCGGAAATACGTCTGGGTATTCGCACACTACTTTGATATTTTCCAAGGGCTTTTATTCCAAGTGATTGATCACTGTCTTCCCTTTTTCATCTGTTGACTTGTCTATGTTAACTTGGATTCTTTCACCTTGAGGACTTGTCAACATAATTGTTCCATTGGTACATTGTATCACTCCATCACAACTTTTCAACCAGTTGCATCCAAGAATCACATCAATACCGTTGGATCCTAGGACCACTGGGTCGACTGAAAAATCTATTCCTTGAATCTTGATGTTAACATGAGGGCATAAGTGTGTGGCCTTCATGTCTCCCGGTGAACTAATGTGTAATATCTTCTTAAGAGGGTACTTTGGTATGTTGTGTTTTTCCACAAATGACTCAGTTATAAATGAATGCGATGCTCCAGAGTCAAAAAAACTGATGCAGTATGGAGTTAACAAGGAACATACCATACACTATGTCGGCATCCTCAGGCACTGATTCCGCAGTGACGTGATTGACCCTTCCTCGGCTCTGGTTTTGTAGTGTCTTGTTCTGAGCAGATCCACGAGCGGGGGTGTTCTGGTCATTCCTCTGATTATTGCCTTTTTGGGTGTCTGCTGGTTGTGCCTTGAGCAGTTGTTAGCATAGTGGCCTAGTTCGCACTTGAAGCAGCCATTGGTTGGACAGGTGCGTTGTTTCTGGCCTGCGTGTTACTGGCGCCACCTTGACGATTCTGTGAATTTCCACCAAACCTCTGGTTGGTCTGGGAGCTGCTCCTTTGCTGGTTCTGGTTCTGATTATTTCTCTGGCTTTGCTGTCTAGAGCGTTGCACTTGATAATTGTTTCCACCCTGATTTCCAGAGCGGAACTGTGAACCTTGAGCATTGTTTGGCCGGGTGTTCTTGCTGGACAGACCTTGGAACTTTCGTTTGTGGTCAGATAGCTCCTTTCTTTTACTTTCAAGGCCAATTGCCTTGTTCAGCAGTGTCTGGAAGTTTGGAAAAGTGTGACTCTGAAGTTGATAGTTTAGAGGTCCAATCAATCCTTCTAAGAAACGCTCTTGGCGCTTCTCATCTGTATCCACCTCTTCTGGTGCGTAGCGTGAAAGCTGTGAAGCGATCACGATACTCACTGACAGACATATTCCTTGAGTAAGGGAAAGGAACTCCTTCTTCTTCAGCTTCATAATTCCCGAAGGAATGTGATGAGCGCAGAAGTTCGCTTGGAACTCCTACCAGGTTATTGTATCCGCGTTGGGATGTGCCGCTGTGAAGGCATCCCACCAATCGGACGCAGCTCCCTCGAGTCTTCCCGAGGCGTACAAGACCTTCTCCCGGTCGTTGCACTGAGTGATGTCCAGCTTCTTTCCAATGACCTTGAGCCAGTCATCGGCATCCAGGGGATCAACCGCATGAGAGAATGTCAGCGGGTGATGACTCATGAATTCCCGGTGCTTATCTCTGGTCGGGGGTGCATACTGCTGCTGCTGGGGTTGCTGATTCTGCTGGTTCTGTTGTAATTGCTGAACAGCTGCAGTGAGTCCTTGCAGAATCTGCATCTAGGCGGCGATGAACTGCTCCATATTGGGATTTGGTGGTGGTGGTGGTGGTGCTTGTTGACCACGCTGGTTCCGGTTATTAGGTCCTTGACGTGGGTTCACCATCTGATTGGTTAGGAAGTGAAATCCTTAGAAACGTGAGGAGTAGAAAAGATTCTAGAGGGAAAATAGCTTAAGTTTTAAAAATTTTATATGTTCTTATGGCCATCATTCCATAAGACCATGGCGGAACTGCCCGAATTATTCCAACTTAAGTGCCTAAGTCCGACCTTAGAGGCTAGACCACACTTAAATGGGAATAACCCGTCAATCCCTCGGATCTAGTCCGACACGGCCACTGACAGGATCAAGTACCACAGTCTCACTCGATGGTGAGTCACAGAGCAAATACAATAAAGCATAAAACCATGCATGGAAGAGTATTAAATTATTACATCACCATTGTCACCATCGGAGTTTTCGCAAAAGTAACCATCATTGTTTTTGGAGTGCAGCGGAAATAAACTAACGATAAATAAATGGAGAGATGGGGAAGCCTATCCATCACTCCTCATGCTCCTCCTCAGCCGAGGCAGGGTCCCACTCGACAGTCCAACCCGGTGGCAGGGTGGATGGCCAAGTCACTCTAGCAACCATGTCCTCCAGAGAACCTGTAAAATTATGCCACAAGCAAGGCTGAGTATACTAATACTCAGCTAGACTTACCGGTGTGAGGAGTCTATACTCCTCTACCTCTAGACATGCAGCTGTTTGGCTGTGGGGTTTGGTTGCCAAAAGCACTAGCTGAGTTTTCTAAAGCAAGATTTTAACTTAATCAAAATTAAGTGTGACTCTCTTAAGGCTAAAAGTGTACTATCTATTCATACATAGTAGCAAGCTTTATTAGCAATCGACAGTTTGTATCATCTCAACCAGTTCCACTTGTTACTCAATGTAGCAGCATGGATCAAGCAGTCTCATTAGCTGCGAGAAGCAGACGATTCGAATCGAGTTTTTATCCTTGCAAGGTAAACCTAAACACGCGACATGCAGGGGCACTCCGTCCCCACACATATCAACCGTCCCCATCGATTCCCTGGCAACAGATCAGGTCTCACCGCCTTGGCGTACAATGCCCCACTGACCCCGACTGGCCGTCGTGCAGTGGCAGCACTTGTACCCACCATAACCGGAATGGGAGACTACGTCTCAGGTTGCGTGAGGGGGTATGTCTGCGGGCAGGTTCACGCAGGTACTAGGCTTACCGATTTACCATATTTCTCGGCATATGTTTAGTACGTTCAAACGCTTGACACACGGTACCACACCTTAATCCTTAATCAACTTTTTATCCCGTGAACAACCAATCCCCATGGTTTGTTGCCCACAAACCAACATCAATATGATAGGAAAGTGGATACAGCCAATTCCTGACCTTGCGCGAGTGCTAGAAAAATCACTCGACTTCTACCGAGATCCTACTTAATAAAGCAGCTACTCGACCTAGCATACTAGTATCCATCTCAAAAGGAAATCCTGAGTTCATGCAACTAAGGTTCCAAACAACTCCTACACTTAAGTGCACAGTACAAGCCTACAAACATTAAGTGTAGTAAAATAGCATATATAAATGGTTATGCATAAAACCGGGGCTTGCCTTCCAAAGCAGTGGCAGGCAGGTCCTCTGGTGCAGGCTCTGGTGCTGGGTCGGGGGCAACCTCCTGGGTAGCTCCTTGCTCCGGCACGAGGACGTACTCTCCGTCAGCAAGATTATAGTCTATCGAAATGCAATGAACATGTATGTCATGATTATGCAAAATTTAAGAACATTAAGCTACAGCATTTAAGTCAAGAATTAACTTAGGGATCCTTGGCTACGAGGGTCTAGTGGTATACATAGACTTATTACCTTTTAGGTTTAGGTTTCTTTTAAGATAACATATTGGATTTGTATTGCCTTTATAGGTTTTAGTGGACAATTATAAAGGTCCTAGGAAGACATTAAATTCCATCATCTATTTTCCTTTCTTAAGTTCCATCTAGGGTTTCTAGTAGGGGTTTGAACTATGACAGTAGTTTAAAAATTTCCAAAAATTTTGTAAAAATTACAGTGGGTTGTCACTGGCTATACTAGCTTGTTTTGATAATTTGAGGCTTAAAGTATAAAAGCTAAGCTTTAAACAAAAATAACAATAGTTAGGCAAAATGGGCCACTTTACACTACAAGTCCTTTATTAAAGTGGTTTCTGACCTAATGGTTATTTTTGCTGGCCTCAAACAGTGATGAAAAGCTCTTGTGCCCAAAAATGACAGAGAGCTACATGATGGTTAATTAATGATGGATTTTTAAAGTTTGGTGCAAAAAGGGTGATTAGAACTAACTTGCCATTTGAAAAATATCAAACAACAGATTTCAGATTTTTCTTAAGTTCTTATTATCAAAACATTTGTTATCCTAAGGTTTGGGGAGGTTTCACCTTAGGGGTATTTTTGTAGGGTTTTTCTAAGTTATCCCTATTTTCTTCATTTAAAAGGCATCTTTCTTATCTTACACTACAACAGGGTAGGATACATTTTCCAGTGAACTATATTGACTAAATATCTTAACAAAAATAGGGGTGTTCTCTGGTTCATTATTTATATCCCTTTTTCTATTTTTCTTAAACTTAAACATATTATAGAATAAGGGGTTAAATCTATCTTAATGTAATGAACAGAGGTTTAACATTTTTGACCAGGTCAGTGGGTAGACAATGACTTCTCTAAATTTTTCTAACCTTAGTTAAATAGTACACTATTTTTCTTGCTATTATTAAGCTTTGGCCAAAACTGAAAATAAATCAGACCCTGATATTTTTCTCTCTTCATATGGGGTTTTATATTTTTCTTAGACAGGTTACATTATTTAGAGTCTGGCAAAATTGGTTTGACTAGATTTGGACAAACCAAACAGAAGTTGTGGGTTTTTAAAGTTTCTGTTTGAATTTAAATCAGGTTTTAATTAGGTTTTTCTGAAAACGCAGTTTGCACCGAGACCCCTGGGGTTAAACTGATTCAAGTCTCGCAGATCTACCCTCGGGCCACTATTCATGTGAGTCTTGGGCTTTACACTTAACCCCCCCAGGGTTCTCTCCCTCACACCCGCGGTCCCTCCCCTAAACAGAACAGTAGCCGTAGGAAAAAGGACGGCGCGGCTTACCGGCGGCGAGGGAGGTCCGGCGAAGGGTGGGGTCGGCTCGGGGAGGCTCTGGCGGTCACGTCGAGGTACGGCTCGTCGTCGGAGATGGCCGGAATCGCCCGGTCCACGCGTGCAGGCGGGTATCCTCGTCGGCGGCGAGTATACCGGCCAAACCACGGCGATCTGGTTCAATCCGACGGCATGGTGAGCATCACGGGGTCACGCAGCGATTGTGTGCACAAGGAATCGAAGGGTGGTGGAGTGGTTTACCCGGTCCACGTACTCCGGCGGGGTCGAGAGCTCCGGCGAGTGTGGACTGGCTTCTCCGGCGAAGGAAACTCCGATTCCTTGCTCGGGGAGTCTCACGAGGTGTGCACAAGCTTCTCCGAGGGCTGGACGGGCTGGAAATGGCTGGGCGGGCCGGTCTACGGTGGCAGGGGGACTGGGTGGCCGCGGACAAGCTGCGCACTGGCCAACGACGGTGAACCAAGCTCCAGCGAGGGTCGGGTGGGTGCGGAAGGGTACGGTCGAAGCTTGGGAGGGTTTTATAGGCGCGGGCGCGGACCAGGGCGCCGGCTTGACCGTTTGGCGCGACGCGGGCACGAGGGGGCGCGCGCGGGCGTGCTCTGGCGAGCTCAGAGCGCGTCGAACACGTGGCGCGTTGCTTCTGCCCGTGTTCTTCGCTCTGCTGAGCGGCCAAGCGTACGAATCTTGCCATGTCGCCTGTGGGAGATCTCTTCCCTGCACCTAGAGCTACCTAGTTCATGTGAGTTCCAAGGGAGGATACACCCTAGGTCAGGAGATAAACAGGCGCCAAGTTTGGTTTGTCTCACTGCCCACACCGCGACAAAACCAATGTCAAAACCTGTCAAACGTCCAAGTCTCGGTTTCAAATTTT